>CAIGQQ010037872.1:5990803-6061867 GCA_903798035.1 Danio albolineatus | reverse complement strand
ATATATATATATATATATATACACACACACACTACTGCCTTCAGTCTTGTTGATATTTGTATTTGTTTTCAGTCAAAAATCTGGTCATAATAATGCCAGTGCTGAAAAGAACAAAAATGACTAAGCAAGTGCCAAGTTATTAAATGCAAACCAGAATCTGCTATTACAATTATGTGTTTTTGCCAGACTAAACCTGCTGGAAAGTGAGAATTTAAAGCAGAGGAGATATTCTGCCACTTTAGAGCAAGTAAAAAAAGGCATGGATGGAGTGAAGCCAAACTCTCAACCAAAGCCAAGTCACATCAGTAACCGCTGCGCCCTGGGGCAGGGGCAGGCTCAGTCAGCCATGCCATGCAACTGGGATAATTAGTTTTGGAAACGAATATCAACTGATATAATTGAGCATTCTCCCCTAATGAAGATCCTCCATGTTGTCACTGGTGAGACGCTAATTGAAGGGAGGTGGAAGGGGAGGCCATGAAGGGGTGACAGAGCTATGCTTCCATCATAGTCCATCAAATATATCATATTCCCTTTGGCTTTGTGGAGGTTTACTGTGTTTACCAAGACTCTGTGTGTGCTGTTTTCCTCTTCTTTTGTTTGGTATTCCAGAGAGGGACTTGGACTGCAGAGTTAAAGCCAAAGAAAAAGAGTTTAGTGAGAGAGGAAGCCGGATGCTGTGCAGGTAAAGCCCAGCTAGGGGAGGGTGGGGAAGGGGGTGGTGTTGGGTTTAGCAGGAGCACGGGTCGTGTTGGGGTTTCAGTTGAGAGATGCAGTGGGTTGAGGAGAAAGGGGCGAGCGAGTGGGGGGGAGAGAGAGGAGGTCACTGCAAAATCAGTTCAGGGGATAATAGGGGAGCAAATTGGTTTTGACAAGTTTGTGGAGGTGGAAGTAATGCAGTCCTTTAAAGACAAGAGGGCAAATACAGGAATACCATGAGATAATAAATCGAACCGGCAGGGAGGGGGAAAAGCGTCGGGCCTCAGGCCAGGATTTTCAGGCCTGTGCAGTCTGTACCCCGTGGCACTGGGCGAGAAGCAGGAGCCTGGCGCTACCAACAGACGGAGGCATGGCACAGCGGCTGCCAGGTGCCATAATGGAGGAGGCACAGCTGGCTATGTTCTTTACCGTCTAACTGACTAGCCAACTTCTATGTGACTCATCATTTTGGATGAGAAATGAAGTTTTGCAGAGCTGTAGAAGCGCAAGGTCTGACAGTGTGCTTTTACCTGTTAAATGATGCATTTAGAAGGCCATTGCCCTTTTTCTTTTCTTATCTTTTTCGATTGCAGCTTTTCTAGAACAGGAGAAAGTGTTTTTCCCAAGTCCAAATTCGGATTAGCAGAGGGCAACGAAAACTGCAGGACATAAGGGAGCTTTAGACTGTTGGCATTTACAGTACTGAAGGAGCTCTGCCTGAATCAGACTCCACTGGCTGAAAACTGCAGAAAGTGGAGCGTAAGCCTCTTGGAACTATTTATAGGGCTTTCGGAAAAGTCTTTTGCATGAAAACACTCATAACTGGGGCCTTTGTTAGCAGAATGATTCACACTTATTTCAAGGAAGCTCTCTGCCGTATTAAACTAATATGAAGTGCGGGCATTAAGTCATGATGATAATGCTATATTACACAAGATGCTTTCTTTCAACTGGCTAAAGAGACTTTAATAGCGGAAAGGAAAACATCTTATTTGCACACACTTCGTACATAAATCTTTACCAAACCAGATTTTCTTCCGTGGAGCACAAAAGAAGATATTACAAAGAAACTTGGGTTCTATAGCTCAAAGAATACTTTTTGTCTCGTGCAGTAGGTGTTCAACCAGTACCACTGAAAGGATATGTTCGGTTTTAGCTTATTGTTGTGCCAAACTTTTCTTGGCAGTTCGTAACTTACTAACTTCTGAGTGTCTAATTCATATGCATTTATTTGATATGTTCACTCTTTCAGTGATGGTTATGTTAAGGGGTGGGGTTCTGGATGAGATTAGCTCTCTGCAACTCTCAAATGGTCTCCCGCTGAAGCTAAGCAGGGCTGTGCCAGGTGAGTACCTGGATGGGAGACCACATCTAGGTTGCTCCTGGTAGTTGTGCTCGTGAGACCAGCAGGGGGTGCTAGGCCTGGGGTCTGTGTGGGTCCTAACACTCCAGTATATTGATGGGGACTCTATACTGTTCAGTGAGCGCTGTCTTTCGAATTAGATGTTAAACCGAGGTCCTTATCTCTGTGGTCATTAAAAATCCCAGAATGTCTTTCTAAAAAGAGTAGGGGGTTTAATCCTGGCTAAATTTGCCCACTGGCCTCTGTCCATCCTGGCCTCCTAACCATCCCCATATCATAATTGAACAAGGAGGAAACCCACGCAACCACGGGGAGAACATGCAAACTCCACACAGAAATGCCAACTGACCCAGCTGAGGCTCGAACCAGCGACCTTCTTGCTGTGATGCGATGGTGCTACTCACTACGCCACCATGGCACCCCTATATGTATTCATGGTTAGAAAAATGTGTGTAATGTTCTGATGGTGAGATGTCATTCATTCATTAATTTTCCTATGGCTCTATTTCAGAGGGCGCTACAGCGGAATGAACCGGCAACCATTCCAGCATATGTTTTACACAGCGGATGCCCTTCCAGCCGCAACCTAGTACTAGGAAACACGCATACTCTCAAATTCTCACACTCATACACTACGGACATTTTAGTTCATTCAGTTCACATATAACGGATGTTATTGGACTGTAGGGGAAACGTGAGCACAAGGAAACTTACGTGAACACAGGAAGAACATGCAGACTCCACACAGAAACGCCAACTGGCCAAGCTGGTACTCAAATCAGCGACCTTCTTGCTCTGAGGCGACAGTGCTAAACACTCAGCCACCTTACCACCATGGTGTGATGTATGTCATGCATTCTGTGGATGCCATGTAGCATAAAGTATGTGTAAATAAATAAAGTGTTCTTTGTGTTTATTATGCAGCATTGGACCTTGACTGTTACAGTATGTACAAAAGACATATTTGTAAAAATATCTTCATTTGCATTACTCATAAAATCAAACATGTTTGGAATGCCACAAAGAGCAACTAAAGGATTTTAAATGATTTTGTGGATGAACTATGGCTTTGAATCAATCTCCACAGGTTCCCATTTCTCTGTTTAAGGAACGCGAGTGCCGTTGTATTTAAACCCTCATTAAAAGTTTTCCTGACAGATGCGGTTTCACCCCGGGTTCCGCTCCGGCATGTTTACACTCTGTCTCCTTCCCACTCAGTTCATCCAGTAACTGCAGTGGGCTGGTAGATCCTGCAGGGCTGGTAGACAATGACAGACCTTGGCAGACAGTTATGAGATGATATATTCAGACTCCTGTCATTAGCATGTATCCCTCTATGATATGCTCCTTCTTTTGGCTCTTATTCTTGCACAGGAAAGCCTGCCATTCTGTTGGACCCATCTTATGTTTGCACGCCTGTTGAGTGGGCTGACATTACACTTAATGAGAAACTGCCAATTTATAAGGACTCTCTGTGCGCAACCTTGATAAGGTGCAGCTGTTGCTCAGATAGCAGTTTGGACAGGCCATATCTGCTCTTAGAAGATAGGTCTGTAATTCAGAAACTGTATCTTTTTTATTGACTTGGAGTTAGGCCATAATACTCAAATATTGTCACCCCCCTTTTGTGATTTTTAATCTTTGCCATTTCTGCCTGTTTGACAATGATAATAGAGAAGAATAGGGAACAAAATATGTGTGAACAAAATAGAGAATGAACTCTTTACATGCATTTCACTTGTGTAGTCTTGTATAACTGAAATGTACTGTAACTTATTTTCCACAGCTTTTTTGCAAAATTATTGGTAACACTTTACAACAAGGTTTATTAGTTAATGCATTTACTAACATGAACTAATCATGAACAACACCTGTACAGCATTTATTAATCATAATTAAACATTTACTAATGCATTATTACCATCCAAGTCCATGCTTGTTAACATTAGTTAATCAGAATCAGAATCAGTTTTATTGCCAAGTGTGGTTTCACACACACAAGGAATTTGCTTTGGCTACAGAAGCTTCCAGTGTACATAAAGTGACAAGTGACAACACAGAATAAATATAAAAAAAGACGATAGACATTAAACAGAGATGCAGTCAGTCCAACAAGATCTGGATGTTGAAATGTAAGTACAGATTTGTTATAAATATACAGGTTATAAGGTGCTGTGTACAAATGCGTAAGTATTGCATTGTATATTGTTATAGGTGCTGTGTACTGTACAAATGCGTAAGAAGTATTGCATTGTATATTGTTATAAGATGCTGTGTCCAGATGCGTAAGAATGCACCGTGAGTTAACATGAACTAACAATGAAGAACTGTATTTTCATTAAATAACGTTAACTAACATGAACAAATACTGTAGTAAATGTTTTGTTCATTGTTTGTTCATGTTAGTAAATGCATAATTTAACATTAACTAATGAACCTTATTGTAGTGTGACCAAATAATTTTATGCGATGTAAATTAAGGTATGTATGCACTTAAATAGCCCATTAACTCATTTGGTAAAGACTTAAACCATGTTATTAAATTGTTTAAAAACAATACATTTAGCAAGAATATGACATGTTAAGAATATCTTATTTCTTGAAAATTAGTTTAGATAAGGCTATTTATGTATTTTAACTTCTTTTCTTTTATTATTTTTTATAATTATTTCAAAAACTTGAAATTATGATCTTATTTTATTTGGATGCGTTTTAGATGAAAGGCATGATGGCACTTGCAGCATATAACATGAATGATGATCGCAATGTGGTATTTAAAAACAACAACTACAAAAAAAAAAAATAGTCCAGAAACGCAATAAAGCGTTCTGTTTAAATGTGGAAATCTAAAGGTCAATGATAGATCTTGGTCTCTACGAATAATCATGTCATTATTTTAATCCAATGTGTCCATAGCATTCTCAGTTGTGCTAAATCTTAGGAAATTAAATCAAACTCTAAAGCTCTTAAAACATAATCAGATTTATATTAAAACATTAATTATCTGGCCTCGAGAAATGAAATGGCCTGTTTATTATCATGCATCAAATAAATGACATAAAAGTAGTAATTTTGGAGCAGAACTCTCTTATTATTACTATAATAGTTTTTACAATAAAGAATCCATTCAATGTTCTTTAAAACATCAATAAGTAGCGTATTTTAGAAATCGTGACACATTTTTTTGTAACATTGTAGTGTATGTTCAAGGATCAAGTTTACAGTTGAAATCAGAATTATTAAACCCCCTTTGAAATATTTTTCTTTTTAAAATATTTTCCAAATGATGGTTAACAGAGCAAGGAAGTTTTTACAGTATGTGTGATAATATTTGTTCTTCTGGAGAAAGTCTTATTTGTTTTATTTTGGCTAGAATAAAAGCAGTTTTGAATTTTTAAAAAACATTTTAAGGTCAAAATTATTAGCCCTTTTAAGCTATATATTTTTTTGGTAGTCTACAGAACAAATTATCATTGTACAATAACTTGCCTAATTACCCTAACCTGCTAGTTAACTTAATTAACCTAGTTAAGCATTTAAATGTCACTTTTTAAGCTGTATAGAAGTGTCTTGAAAAATATCCAGTAAAATATTATTTACTGTCATCATGGCAAAGACAAAAGAAATCAGTTATAAGAAATGAGTTATTAAAGCTATTCTGTTTAGAAATGTGTTGAAAAAAATCTCTCAGGGCTAATAATTCAGGGGGTTTAATAATTCTGACTTCAACTGTTTATGTATGTGCATGTGTTAATGTGGGTATTTATGCAAGGATCAAGTTTATATGTACCGAGTGTGTACAGGTGTGTTTGCATGTAGTGAGTTTATATGTATGCGCGTGTGCTAATGTGGGTGTTTATGCAAGGATCGAGTTTATACAGTATGTATGTGCGTATGCATGTGTGTGTATGCATCAAGTTCATAGGTGTATATGCAAGTTTCATATATATTGTTCTGAACATCCAGTGGTATAGGTGTATATGCAAATAATTTCTAGGTGTATATGCTTGTGTTTTATATATGTGTTGATAAGCAAAGTTTGATTTAAATCCTACACGGCACCCCATGGAATAAGCTAAATTGGCTGTAGTGTATGTGTGTGAATGAGAGAGTGTATGGGTGTTTCCCAGTGCTGTTGCAGCTGGAAGGGCATCGGCTGCATAAAGCATATGCTGGATAAGTTGGTAGTTCATTCCGCTGTGGTTAATAAAGTGACTAAGTAAAAAGGAAAATGAATGAATGAATAATAAGCAGCATATGCTAATTAAAATGAATGTTAATGGCTTGTTAACAGCGAAAATTTTACATAAATATTAATACAGTGTGACCAAGTTTTCAGTATAAATCCCAATCCTCACCTGTTGTCCATATCCGTGTGTTCCACACACCCTTATCCTCTTTGCCTTAATGGAACCCACTGTGAAAGTAGCTCCAAAAGCAGTGAGAGGTCAACTTTGAGAGGGGGTAGAAAGAGGCTGAAAAAATGCAAGACTGTGCTTCTCCTCTTACCCCTAATCCTCTGACGCAGAGCAGTCACAGGTTTTGACAGGACACTGTAATGACCTAAGCTACTCTCTGCAGGGGAGGCAAAGGGGGAGGAAGGCATGTAGACCTGGATGAAGGGGGTCACAAGAGTCAGAGGAAGCATTAATGTGTTTATGCACCACTAGGGGAAGCAACGATACACCAGTCGTCCCATGTGTTGACGGGTTTGTGCTTCTATCCAGCTCCTGCATCTTGAACTGCATGACTCATGTAAGAAAATTGCACGTTTGTAATTTTAATTCAATTAGCGCTCCATCTTGATTTTGTGTTTTTTTTGACACCTTAACTTGTGGAAGGCCTGTGTGATCCTTCCTGTCTTCTCAGGATGTGGTGTCGTTTTCTCGAGACTGTTTTTAATCTGCTCAGTTTTAATCGTCTCACTCCCCCGTAGTCTGTGGACAAAGCTGATGTGCGTAACCAAGGTGACGAGGTGCGTTCCATGCGCTTGTGTTTTAAAAACCGGCGTCTCTGTGTTGACGACAGCTCTGTAAAATCACAGACACTTTAGAGCATTTGCGTGCCCTGTGTTTTTATACAACTGTTTCACTGAGAGATGCTCACAAATTATGCAGTCTTTTGAGATGAAATCATCGGAGATGTTAAGTTATGCTTATGGAAATATGTGGATGAAACACATTCAGTAATAGGTAGTGGGGTTTAAAACAGATCCTTTCTAACTATCAATGTGCAATATTAGGCATGGGACGATAACCGTGTTCGAGGTATACCGCGTTTTGGAAAAGTCAAGGTTTTAAGACCGCCAACATTTTCTGTAATACCGTTTCTAAGGTATATGTAGGATTTTTGTTTTACATTTATTTGTTTGTCTGTTTGTTTGTTTTTAGGACAACAATATCTCCAGTAAAAAAAAGGTATCCAAAAATGGCTTTTTAAAATTTAAACTGTAAAAATTGCAGGGTTCCACACAATTCATTCATGTTGTCCAAACACAAATCGATTAGGTTAACTTAACACTTTTAACAAATTTATGTGGATTAAACATAAAATTAAGTTGTCCTAATGAAATCTCAAGAATTATGTTGTTTCAGCTCATTTTAAATAAATAGTTTGAACAAGTAAAAAGAAATATTTCTTTGAGTGTGTGTTATTGAAACCAATGAAGACCGCAGAAGTCAATGATTCATTTGAATTATTCAGCCTGACATGTTTACTGCCCCAACTATTTTAAACGTTTCTCAAAATCAAATATATTGTGTTCAATGGGGAAAAAAGTTTTTGTTTTTTACCCAGACATTTAAATATAATATATATTAGAGCAGTAGTCACAATACCGTCATACTGTGAAACCGTGATATTTTTATCCAAGGTTATCATACCGTCAGAATCTTATACCGGCCCATGCCTATTCAATATACATATATACAAATTTACAAAAACATGAATGCAATTATTAAACAGTTTTGCTGAAAAGTTTTGCTTAAATGTATTTTTGACACTCCAATGAAATGCCAGAAAGAGGATTTTTTCAATAAACTTTTACAGTATTATGATCACTAAGCATTACAACTTGTAAACTTTGAGCTTATATTTCAAATGTCAAATTTTATTAGTCACATACACAATTTAAAAAAGATTATCAATAAGAATTAATTATGAAAAAAGATAGCAGATAAAAAAATAGAATTACCTTAGAAAAGAAAAACATAGCTATAGAATATAGAAAAAAGATAAAGTATATATTTTTTAGATACAATATAGAAAATGTATATATTGACAAGCACAATGCACAATAAAAAGTAAATAAATATACTAAAATAATAGCTAAATTATAACTAAACTAAAGTGACGTTGAAATAAAGTGGATGTTTAGATGTGCAACATTCATAAATATTCACAAATGATCAGTGGGTGTGCAACAGTGCATGAGTGTGTTGCTCATAGGTTTGCACGCTTCTTGCAGAATAGGCAAAATATTGATCATTTTAGAAACATAAAAAAAAAATTCATTTTACATAACACGTTTACATATACATGACAATACAAAATATATGAATTTATGAAAATTACTCACACCATAGTCTGGAGTCTTAATCACTATACCTGGATAATACGGGTCTGTTTTTACACTATGCAATAGTTCAGACCTCGATTGCCCCAAGCAGTTTAACTGTTATTCAGAAAAATCCTTCAGGTTTTCTAATATCTTCAACTTTTGGCCCCCTTCCAGAAGCAACAGTGGGAATTTGAGATTTTTTTTAACCAGCAGATACCTTTACACCTTCAACCCATCACTGGGAAACACCCATACATTCTCATTCACACATATACACTACGGACAATTTAGCTTACACAATTCACCTGTACCGCATGTCTTTGGACTTGTGGAGGAAACCCACGCGATCGCAGGGAGAACATGCAAACTCCACACAGAATTACCAACTGATCCCGTCGAGGCTCAAACCAGCGCTACCCACTGCACCACTGCATCACCACAAGTTTTCATGTAACTTCTAATGGGCAATGCACATGATCTTCCTACTGTACATACATCATCCTACTGTATACGATTGTCATTCAGTTGAACTGTTTACACCTCCTGACTCATAATGCACCACTGTGCTCTGGAAAACCCAGGTTGAAATAGAAGAGGCTGGAAATCCAAAGAATGTGTAGGACCTTTTTAACTCATGAAAAATATCATGAAACAGAAAAGCAGAGGTGTGTAAATTTTGAACAGGGCCATTTTTCAAAAATCATGAATAATTTCAGTATTTTCAGTAAACATATACAGTATGTGGAATAGCGTATTCAGAACTGTACTAAATTCAAAACAACATGCAATTTTTATGATACCTCTTTTATTTTTCATGTTAACATTTTGGCTGTTCTGCAAGGGGTATACTTTAAAACAACAGTGCTTTTGGAAAGTTTGAATAACGTATATGTACAGTATAGTCTGTTTTGTTATGTGGCTGATAATAAATCTATTTTAATAATTCCTTATTATGCAAGCAAAACACTTTGGAAATGTGATTATACACTTCTTTATTCTTACAACCAGTTTAATCAACACCAGATAACTATTAACCTTATATTTTGTGCATAGAATTTTTATTTTATGACAAAAATACTAGGTGTACATAAGCTGCATGAATCAATTGCGCAAATGATTCAGTGACTCATTCATAAAGGCACTTGTTTACTCTAAATGAATCAATGTTGTTAAAGGACTTGACTGAATGAAAGATTCAGTAAATTAATCATAAAGACACAAGTCATTTGTCATTACCATCTACCCCCAACAGTGTAATCTGCAAAAATACTCATTAAAAATCCACACCATTAATTCACATTTTCAGCACTATTTAGCCAATAACCAGAAGAGTGATTCCATCAGACTATTCAGTTTGTATCCTACAGTATATCTTGTATACAACAAAAAGTAAGACATCTAAAACCATTGTGCCAGTCTCTGAGGTGTCTTTAAAACTGTGCTCTTCAATAATGGCTTCTCCATTAGTGTTTTCCTAATGAACTCTGCACAGGCATTAAAAGCCCGCCCCAGACGACCCAAGAAGCCAGCCAACGTCAGAAATAGCAACACTTCTTAGGGAAAAGCCTGTCAAAACCTTCATTGTAATCCAGACTCCACACATGTGAGAGTAAACAATGAGCATTTGTGTTCAAAAGCGTTCGTTGCCCTTTTCTAGCAGCTTAAGCAGACAGTTTAAGACTCATGAATTCCCATCCAGTGCTAAACAGGTAGAAAAGTGCTCTCGTATATATAAAGTGGGGACGGGAGGGATGATTCATCACCCTGAAGACAGGTGAAAGTGGAGGAGCAGGGTGCTGTTGAGTGCCATATTTTTTGGCTAATTGGACAGCATGAAGCATGTCCTAAAAAATGTAATGTGCGTAATGTGGGCCACCATCTAATTATTTAAGCACCAGTCTTGATGTGTCTGACGCCTGAGGCTGTGCGCATTAAAAAATTGTAATGAAAAAGTTTGCGAGTTAAAGAAACAAAAATGAAGGCTTATAATTGTAAAAAAAAAAGCATTATAAATGATTTAATTACATTCTGCTTTATCACATTCGGAACAGCGAGACCGACTCAAAGGTGAGGCCACACTGTCTGTACTGTGGAAATTAATTTCCACACTAATTCTATCAATAAACAAAAGCTGGGGTGTGTTAGTCTAGCACACACATGAAGGATCTGCGAACTCACTCGCCCAATATGAGGATCTCTGCAGAATGCCATATTGGAGTCAGTCTTCAATCCACAGATGAGATGCTCATTATTTAGAAATTTCTGTGTGACTAGTGTTTTTTATTTCTCTATTTTTGTTATGTATGTGAATTGTGGAGAGGTAAAGAGAGACAACAGCTTGACTGTAAAAGATGTCTGGGGAACAGGGTTGGCTCGATACCACAGTTAACCAGAATATAATACCTTTGTATTTACACTAAACTGATACCATTTACAACAAATAAAAGGATAACGGAATTGAAAATCTTTTTTAAAAGAACACCACATGGAGCTCGGCTTTAACAATTGTTGCATATATTCATGCTTAAACAGTACCTCTCAGTATGCTGCCAATAACACAATTGGTTTATCCGCTTTTAAAACTATTTTAATAATAAAGTCATGAGTTGGCCCAGACAGAATCTGAGAATTTTATTTGCTATTTTTGTGCAGTATTATGTAAAAAAAACTTTTGAGGGTAAAGGAGCTGAAAGCTTAACAGAAAATAACTACTTTGTTTATTTAAGGTTTACAATGCAAGTCCAATTACAACCTCTTGTTTGGTAAACAAAACTACAGTTTCTTTCTCATAATTCATAAACTAAAAGAAAATATTACTTTGTACAGTACAGAAATTCACTAAACATTTGCATATTATTCGGTAATGGTTCTGAAATGAATATGAAAACTGAATAAATATATATTTATTGACATTTAAACAAGTAAATAAATAGATTGAATGATGGGTGCTCAAAAATATTTGTGGTGTGTTCTGCAGATTGTGCAGATTCTGTCTGGGCCTGAGGCAGGGCTGACAACACTTTTGTTAATTCACAGTTTGACTAATTCATACATATTTAATAGCAGCCCATTTAGTGCAACTGCATTTAAATTATAAACTAAATGTACAGTGCAGACCACCTGTTTTAGCCAGAGGTACAGTTTGCTATTTTGGGTACCAAAATATGCTAGTGTTAAATTCTAATAAGTCCCCTTGTGTACTTTTTTCTTCATCTTAATGGTACAAAAGCTGTCACTGGGGTAGTACCTTTTCAAAAAGTTCAGTTCAATTCATGTTTATTTCTATAGCACTTTAACAATGTAGATTGTATCAAAGCAGCTTAATATAGAAGTTTTAGTAAATTGAAACTGTGTCAGTCCAGTTTTCAGAGTTGAAGTTCAGTTTAGTTTAGTTTAGTTCAGTGTGGTTAAATTTCACTGCTGGAACAAACACTGAAGAGCAAATCCATCGATGCGCAGCTCCACCAAGCAAGCCAGTTGCGAGGAACAAAACTTCACCAATTGACAAAGTGAAGTAAAAAAAAAACATTGAGAGGCTCAGTCGGGCACAACCATTTCTCCTCTGGCCAAACTTCCAGTGCGGAGCTGCAGTCTAGGTGCAGGAGGCTGGAGAACACTGGATGTCCATTGTGGAAAACTGCAGGTGTGACCGTTGCAGGTTATGACGTAGTCCCGGAATATGGATACCTTGTCATTATTTGTAGTACACTTTTGTACCTTGGTACCTTTTAAGGTACTATGAGGTATACATTTGTACATTTTAGGTATAAATATGTGTGCAATTTATGCACAAATGTGGTCCTCATAGGTATAAAAGTGTACCTTTTTCAAAGGTATTGCCTCAGTGACAGCTTTTGTACCTTTATTTCTGAGAGTGTAGTTGGGGCTGAAATGGCTAAAAGCTGGTGTGGCTTTATCTAAAAGTAGCTGTTCTTTTTCTGCTGAGGGTCTCTTTCAACCCATCATTAGCCATATAGAAAATATACGTGTCAATACAAAAAGTAATTTTTTTGAGTAACAAGTTTTGAATTGTTAGGCTGACTAACAGCATCTTAACCTGATTTTATATTGCAGTGACCTTTTAAATGTCAAACAATTTTTAAAAATTGATTCATCAACTCATGACCCTTTTTGAAAAGATTATAAACTTCACATCACTACACTTACTGCCACCCCATAGCACATCATTATTGTAAATGATTCATCTTTAGTGTATGTTATTACTAAGGAAACCCACTGTATTATCATAATGTAATAAAACACCATTTGCTTGCTTTTGTCAAAAAGTCAAATGTCTATTTGTTCATTTTGTTAACCTGATTGAGTCTCCCTCCATTCCAGTATGCACTTTTGTCATTCAATTCCCAGTTAATAAAATCAATTCTTGTTTTAATAATTTATCGCGCCGCATGCCCTAATAATAATTTGTACAAACCTCAAACGTGTAAGACAAAATTAAACCATCTATTCAAGAATAAATTACATTCAACCTCATTCATGCATTTCATAAAAATGGGTCACGGATGGTTATTAAAAACACTGACCATAACCTTTAACTACAATGAATCAGCTATTCAGACACCTTTATACATTTCCAACAGCAGTGAGAATAAAAAAAGTGTCCTGTTATGAATTTTCAGCTTTACCATTCTCTAGAACATTTTTTTTTTGCATCTCTTATTATTAATTTACTGACCTTTTTCTGTCTTAATTTTCTCACTTGCGTTCTAATGTGTGAAGCATGCCACAAAGTTGTGACATTTGCCAGTCTGTCAGCTTGAGCACGTTATACAATTAGGAATTTAATAGATTTATTATTTTTGTGAAATTCAGTACTGAAGTTTTGAGTCACCTTTTTTAAATAGGCTAATTGGATAGAGTTTACTGCCTAAGCAATTGAGGAAAACTGTATTTTTTTCAACATTTATATCACACGAGAAGCAAATTCAGAGCAGCCAATCAGATTCTGAGCTCATTCAGCTCTGTTTCATGCTATTATAGAATCTCCAGCTCAGTGTTGCTTTAATTTGTTTCTAGGAGAGGTAAGAAATGATGCACCGTTCAAGAATCTTTTTGCTGGCACAAAACCATGACAACCAGGTCTCAGAGGCGAGTGTGTTGTGTTTTTGGAGAAACATCTCATTCATTCTCACTGTTCTTTGCACAAACAAATAGAAAAGTCTCAGTCACCGAATGTCTTTCTAGAGTTAAAAAGGAAGCTTTCAGTGGTTGGAGTTCAGTTCTGAATGTCACAGATTTCATACCGGCATGCTTTTAAGAACCTCCTACAGTGCCATTAGTTGCACAAAAAACATTTTGGTGAAATCATTCAAAGAGGATAACAAGACTGAAATATGGCCTTAATGGTCGCAGTTATCACCATGTGCTTTGTGTGTCTGTGGAAGCTTATGGCAACATGTCATTTTGGCTGAATCACTCCTGCTATATAGCCATGACTGAAAGGAGTGTGTGACTCAGAAACTTGTGATAAAGTGAAAGCCGTTGAACTTTTGTCGGTGTCACACTGTAATGCTAGGGAGAGAAATGGAGAGGCACCACAAATGCACTACAGTGAAGTATGAGAAAAGTTTATATATGAAGAGTTATATATGGCTCTGGAGGGCAGAGTTTGTGTGAATGCTTTAAATGGATTGTCTAAGAGAGCAGAAACTTGTGTGCGTTGCATTCTTCTGAGATAAAAAAATGATGCTGGGTAAGTCTTCATGCTTAGTTTTCAAAAACTTAATTGATTCATTAAAAAGATTTATTTAAAGATGACTGCTTCTCTCATTAGCTACTGTTATTATCCCTTCAGAGAGAGTTAGTGTTGATGTCAAAATTTCTAATAGCAATTTGATTTATTCATAAAAATCAGTACACTTGCAGTGTTATAAATGCATTCGCTATTTGTCGTTTGAGATAAGTTTGAATGAAAGTGCACGTTGTTGCACTGTAAAACCCAACAGTCAACTTTATCAAATGAAATGAGTGTAGTTAACTCAAAATTTACAGAAAGTGAATTCTCATTTGAAAAGAGTTTTGAACTCCGTGTTGAAGGTAATGTGTTAATCAATACCTCATTACTTTAACTTAAATGGAGTACGTTCACATTACTCATATAGATTAGTTTCAAATAGTTTGTAGCAATCAGTTTCCTCAAACAGTTTGAGTTGCCTCAACTTAATAGGTTTTATAGTACTCAGTCTCTTCATTGATT
Source organism: Danio albolineatus (assembly GCA_903798035.1). NCBI lineage: Eukaryota > Metazoa > Chordata > Actinopteri > Cypriniformes > Danionidae > Danio > Danio albolineatus. The sequence goes on along the minus strand of CAIGQQ010037872.1, from coordinate 6,047,029 downwards.
GTGTTTTATTGTGCTCAAATTGCTTTGTTTACTCAAACGAATTAAGTTCAAAGTACTCATTAGAATTCGTTTTTGAACTTAAATGGTTTGTTCCAATTGGTTACCATAATTGGTTTGAGTTCCCTTAACTTGTTGGGTTTTACAGTGTACTTAAAGAGAACATTTACATTTTAATTACAAAAGATATTTTTTCCCAAGCTTGTATCTTTCGAGTGCTCAAGTGTATCTTTCAAATGTATCTCCCAAGTTCAAGTGCTTTTATGATTTTGTGCAAACGTAATTTGCAATTTTACGTTTTGTGTGGTACACTGGCCCAACAACAGGTGACTTGAGAGAATTTTCCAGCAATAAAGATTTTTTACAAGAGAGTAAAACTGGATTATATCCATAACTGGTTAAAAACATTATTGTGGTTGCTGTTATTACTTTTATTTAGATTTATATAACAGCATTAAAATTACTGAATTTCTTTATTTATACTTTATTGCTAAAACTGTAAACTATAGAGCTTGTACAGTATTTTACCGTATTCACATTTGTTTAGAATTCTTTAGGTAAACAATAAAACAAACTTTATTGAAGGACATTTTAAAAGAAGACAAAAGTCTTTCAACTTTAAATAAAAAATGTTAACTAATAGCTTACCAGCAGTTTTTTATTATTGCTAGGAGTTTCTTTTTTTTTTTTTTTTTCTTCTCAAATACATTTTTTAATGCAAATAAGATTTGTGGGGCAGACTCTTTGTTAACTCTTTCCCTGCCTTGACTATTCCATTGATACAACGCTATTGACAATTTAGCAGAAATACACATTTTTACTGTATATGTCAGTGCACACTATTATGGATCCAGAAACAAGGTATAGAATCTTTTTTAAAATTTATGATCATCAAAATTTCTACAGCATATAAATCACAACTGCCTAATTTCACAGAATGAAATTCACAAAATGAAACTCTCAAAAGGGTACAGTATATGATGCTTTGGGAGTGTTGATGGACTTGATCTGCTAGGTCTAGGTTGTCTCTGTTTGACCATCATTCTGAGTCCAATATGGAAATACTGTTTGTCCAATTTAGAAATACATTGTTTTTTGATGCATGCAAGCCCTGTTCTATTTTGCACTGTTGTAAAATATATGATTCATTACATGTTCAGAGATTCACAAAATAACAAAATAGTCTGTGGGGCCATGCTAATATATATTATTTTCTTATTATTTTATTGCACAGAAAGAATTAATGAAGAGGTTACCTGTTGAAATTATTAAAGGGATTGTTCACCCAAAAATTACAATTATACCATCAATTACTCAACCTTGATTGTTCCAAACTCGTTTAAATTTTTTATTATTATTTTATTCCGAAGAATGTTGGGAACCTGTAGCTATTGACTTCCATAATATTTGTTTTTCCTACTATGGAAGTCAATATTTACAGGATTCCAGCTTTCTTCAAGACATCTTTTAGGTTTTAGCAGAAAAAAAACTCATAAAGGTTGAGAACCACTTGAGGGAGAGTAAATGGTGAGTGAATTTTCATTTTTGAGCGAACAATCATTTTAACACTCCTCTTGATATTGCTTTATGATCCTCTCATAATGAAAGTCATTTGAATGTTGAAGTTGAACGACTAAGGGTGAGTTAACGAAGGCATCATTTTGATTTTTGAGCGAACTATCCCTTTAAATGAAGATGGAGAGAGAAAGGGAGAAAGCGGGTGGCCTTTATGGCCTTCGCCTGGGGTGGACATGCTCTCCAGTACGTGTCTCCATGTCCCTATACCTCCCGCTTGGTCCCCCAGAGATGCGCTTAGGTCCCCCTCCCCCTTCTCCATCCACTGTTTGGCGCCGCTGGCCATAGCTGACTTTACAAGCAGCTGGCCGTGATGTGGAACAAAGCACTGTGGAAAAGAATTAGAAAAAAGAAAAAAAAAGTCCTCCTCTTATCTCCCTCTTTTTCTCCGCTGTCCCCTCCGAGATTGGAGGAAAGGGAGGGGTTGACCGATTTAACAGCTGCTAGGTAATGCACTTAGAAAGTCATTTGTTAAAATCTAATTGATGGCTATGGCTGCACCTTCAGTCATGGTGGTGTTGAACTGCAGCAGATGTTGGCGGTCTGTCAGAGACCTCCACCCTATAGTCAAGGTGCTTCAGCTGCACAGCACATCCACAAACACACAGCACATCCTATGCACACCACACATATGCTTGCACACCTGGGTGTGCTGACCATATAATTAGTTCGAAAATTCACTATCGGCTTCGCCAGCAATAAATTGTGAGTCGTGTATTATATTTCTTTATTATTTTTCTTTATAGCAAATATACAGACCATTTTATACAATAAAGATACTCATATATGTATTGCATTTATTTGATGTTCAAGTAGCTGTATCAGTTGAAAGCGTTTATGCTGCTTAACACTTTGAAAAAAATCTGTGATACTTTTTAACTTTTGTTAATGAACAAAATTGTTGTTCAAAAGAACACCATTTATTTGAAAACATACATTACATACAAGGACCAAGAAATTCAAGAAAAGACTATAAGAAAAACATTAGTGATGAAAAGATTTGGACAGTTATTTTTGAAGCTTGCCTTTCAGATTCCTTATTAATGGGAGGAATTTATGGTGCTGTAGCACAGAAAGCTTTTTGAAAACCAGTGAAGATGCTGAAGAAAAGTTCTGCAGGAAACTAAATGATGTGGAGTCTTTGTTATCATTTGTGTCAAAGAAGATATAATTTAAGTTAAAGGGCACCTATGATGAAAATCTACTTTTGGAAGCTAATTGGACAAAACTGTGTGTATGTATAGTGTGTCCACAGTCATATTAGAGTGATATAAACACAAGTCTCTTTTTTTATTTCCTGATGCTGAAATAGAATCCAAATCCCTCTGTGATCAGCTGCACCTCAAGAATGAGTTTTACAAGTTTCAAGGCCCTGATGTACAGTAGGCGTGCGGTTTCCCCGCCCACTGAATTGATTGACAGCCGCATATTAACATGTCCCCACGGTAACGCGTATAATCATATCAACAAGACAGGACATGCGCAAGCAACTGGAAATAAAAGATCTCAGCTCTCTGTTATCCGTTGCACCTCAAGAATGAGTTAAGTTAAAAACATTTTCAAAACAGCATAGTTGTATTAAAGACAGTGAAATTGCTACATAATTTATCACTACAGCCGCATTGTGTCACTGCAATTATAAAAGAAGACACTTTAATCCCGGTTCATGGACTTAAATCAGGATTAACATAATGGATGTCCATACAGCAGCGTATTTTAATGTGTATACTGTCACATTTGCAGTGCAAAAACAGTGCAAAGTTAAATGTGCTTGTGTGCGCATGTATACTTTATAATGACATTGGGAGTGACTCATCATTGCAGAAAGGCTTGAATTAAGCCCACAACTAGTGGTGGATTTAGGCATGGGCAATGTGGGCGATTGCCCAGGGTTGGACGAACATCATGAGGGCGGCACGACCGTCGTTTGCCTACAGCGCCAGTTAAACTTGCGCTGCCACTTTCCACAACAACTAAAACAAATAAACGTTGGGAAAGTTCTTACTGTAGTAAGGGAGATCTGCTTCATTTTTGTCTGTCACTCTGCTGCTTACAGTATTTGTGAGACGCAGCTTTCAGTGTAATACAATGTCAATGTCAGCAATGTCATAACAGCTCAAATTTCCAATTTACAGAAAGGTATAATAAATCTGGTGGTATTTTGAGCTGAAATTTTAGACACATTTTGGAGACAAAAGACTCATCTTAAATCTTTAAAAAGGGGTAAAATAGGTGCCTTTTAAAACTTTAAAAAAATGTGTATGTTTGTAACTATTTAAGTAAAATCGCTATGTAATTCATAACTGTTGGAATCATCACAACCGCATAGTGGTTATACGATGACGCTTCAAGTTGGCATGCAAAAACAGTGTTAAAGTTAAATGTGCGTGTGTGTGTACTGCAAACTTTTTAATGGCTTATATGTGTAACTCTCGGCAGAAAATTATGCATTGTTGCATTGTTTGCTTGAATAAACTCCACCACAATTATATCAAATGAAGTTACTTGCTATAATTCATAATAAATCATAAACTGCCAAATTCCATAAACTAAGGCCCAATCCCAATTCTATTTTTGTACCCCTACCCATTGGCCCTTCCCCTTCCCCTTGGCCCTTAAGGGGAAGGGCTTCAAAACTTACCCCTAAGAATTGGGACAGCACTTCAACACCTGCAAACGTCATCATATGTCATCGCGATCTCTTGCTTCATATGAGATCAGACGATCATGACTGCTGTAGTTATTCCAGTTGTGTTATTATTTGGTGTTTATCTTCAGGAAATCACTGAAGGCATATATTATGTTATCATAACGATCTAATGTGGCAATAAGATCGGAACTGTACTGTGTATTTACACAGTGGCCATATTTATCTATGTAAACACGAAAACAACATTAACATTATAGCAGACACTGTAAAAAGCTCATTCCCAGCCACTAGACATTACTGACAGGGTATTCGAGTGTCATCGTGTGTCAAAATGTTCTGGGACCGCTGTACTGGAGTTATGATTATGGATTATAGATCGCAAAATTTAGCGTTTTTTTTTTGCGTTTTTTTTTAAAGCATGACGGTAAAAGACGAACGCGGTTATGAATATATTAAAACATATGTTTGTTTGTAATTAAAAAATTTGTAATAATGACAAAAAATACTAATTTGTGGATCTCCTTACTTCCGGGTTCAGCTATCCTGCCGCGGAGGCAGGTGCATTCTGGGAAGATTTCTTACCCCTCAGTTTTAAGTGTGGTCCTGAAAAATCTTTGTTCGAAGGGGTGTATACCCCTTGCCCTTAGCCCTACGCCTTCAAGCTAAAGAGAATTGGGACACCCCTAACCCTTGACGTGAACATGCAAAACGAGGGGTAGGGGTAAGGGTAAGGGCTAAGGGGGAGAATTGGGATTGGGCCTTAATCCTGAATCTGCTACATCCATTTCTGTTTCTATTACTGTGCTGTTCATCTGACATGACACCGTAGAAGTCAACACACATGTAGGTATTGTGGGCGGGGAAAACCAGCTCATTTTCATTAAAGGCACAGGCTACAAAAACAGTTACACTGTCCTCTGAATCTAAACTGGGCATATTCAGGAGGGTATTCACCTCATTTTTTTGCGTACGAGCGGGCGCAGCCATTTGAATCTTTTTGTCTCAACTTCTGGTCTCATGTCCATTTCCATTCATTTTTAGAAGTTAAAATCAGTTTGTTATGCTGCTTGATGTCTTAAACTAATATTTTCTTATTAGATTATTTTACATGGTCTGTATAGTCATGTAAACACTTGTTTTTAGAGCAAGTAGTTTGACCATTTTCCACGTTGCTCAATTCCACATTGCAGAATAAGGTCAATAATAAATGATCTGATCTGTATTTTGAGCTGAAACTTTGGAGACATTCTGGAGACACCAATGACTTAATTTACATCATGTAAAAGGGGTAAAATAGGAGCCTTTTATAATCAAATCATCTAAATAATTCTTGTTTAGTGGTCACAGGCAATTCACTGAATAGGGGGTTGCACCACCTAGAGCCACCTATCGATTAGCCACCTAATAATTTGAAATTGGTGTGAATGTAGTCTTCATCAGTGATTCACTTAGCTTTTTCTGGTGTGAAAGGACCTCAAATTGAGCCCTTTGAGTGTGGATGGAGGATCTCTGAGCTATAGGGAGTATGACCGTTAATACAGTACCTACTGAAGACATATTGAGAGTGTCATTGAGTTCATAGCCTGTGGCTGTCTTCCACCCTTCATGACTGTCACCGCTTTGTGTGTTTCATTTGCACCTCTCAGACTGAATGCCCGGGTCTGTCCTAAAGAGACATTTACCTGATGATCAGAACAGCAGCTGTGTTCTCACTTAGTTCAGTTTGTGTTATAGAGGTGTGCGAGTTAACATTAGCGAGCCCATTTGAGCGAGGGCCTGGTGGCATCAAAAATGCACCCATGGTCTGCGGACTCCACCGGCGGGCACAGCGAAAATCATTTCACATCAAAGCAATCACCAGCAGAGCCCGAGGCACCGTTCTCACCAACAGAACTGTGACGCGCCAGGCACCATCGCAACACACTCAATCTCTCCTCTCGCCTCCCAAAACCAGGCTGTCACCGGCGGTCACACATGCCTAGCATTAAACACATGCTCTAACACATACACACTCATGCAAGTAAACCCTCCCCTCTCTCCTCTATCAGCCCCACGGAACGAGTGGCTAATTACAAACCTTACTTCAGGCAATCTGGAAGCCCGTGCCCTCCTCTGAAACCTCCATGGCCTGCTGCACCGTGAGCCCGACCCGCAGGGAGATGGAGAAATGGAACTGTCAGCCTGGGTGCTATGCTGACACTCCGGGTGCAAATAGGATGAAACTCTGCATCCTCTCCTGGGAGGCTGTACACATAAGGTGTGTGTTTTCCTGATGCTTGTGATTGCTGTGTTTCAGGGGGAAATGAGTCAATGCATATTGCAGCACCTTCGATGACCTTCTTCTCTTGTGAATTTCTCTTATTATGCACAGAGTAACACAAATCACATCGAGGGCTTTGGCGTAAAAACTGTTGGTGTGCAGGAGGGGAGCAGAGCAGGAAAATTGCAGAGCAGGAAAAGAGACAGAGCAAACTTTGCCACTTATTTTGTAACTTTCTTGACTATGTGACCAAAGCCCAAATACTGAAACATACAAACTGACCAATCCGCATGAGACCACATCGTAAAACCCCCAAAATCCACACACCAGTCTCTGATCTTATCAGTATCTGCCTTGAATTTTCTTGGTGAAAAAGACATGTTTTACCATATAAACAAATGCTTATGATAATTTGCCTTCCTACAGTGTGATACTGATTTAGATCAATCTGGTTTAGATTTAGATCATGCACTGTTACAGACAAAACTATTAACCCTCTTGTGAAATATTTGGGAAAAAAATAATAGGAAAGCTACTAATTTTGTCATCAACTTTACTTAACTCATGAGTTAAAAAAACAAACTCTAGAACATTTCTGGCTTCAACAAACCATCTCTTAAACAAAAACAACAACAACAACAACAACAACAAGGCTTGCTGGATTATGTGTTTTGAAGGTAACTAACCTGAGTGAAAATATATGAATATATATGCAGATATGAATATTCACCTATGATATTCATATACAGTATGATGAGACATATGCTTGTATATCTATAAGTGCTAATCCTCTGGTAATGCAAGTATACCAAGGTTAAGAATAAGGCTGCAAATACACTCTAAAAAAAAGGTGCTAAATAGCACCAAAACTGTTTCTTTGGTCGTAACGAGGGGGGAACATTTTTTGGTGCTATACAGCACCTTAAAAAAATAGGTGCTACTGTATATAGTACTTTTGTCAAATGGTGCTATATAGCAACTATATTTTAAGGTGCTCATAATGTTACTTTACCCTTTCCGCAAATAAAACTGGCATAAGAGTTATGAGAATTAGCTATAAGAACAAGTGCTTACCAGTAGTAGTGGTGCTGTATAGCACTTTAAACCCCCCAAAGAACCACTGAAAAACCTTTATGTTGCTTTAAAGGTTCTTTACACAGTAAAAGTGCTATATAGCACCCTCACCACCTTAAAGAACCACTGAAGAACCACTGAAGAACCTTCATGGTGCTTTAAAAGTTCTTTACACAGTAAAAGTGCTAAATAGCACCTCAAAAACCGTAAAGAACTACTGAAGAACCACTGAAGAACCTTTTTTTTTTAGAGTGTATAATTATCATGTTAAAGTATTTGTAATTTACCTCTTGCAGAGAGGTGCGTAATATGTTGCATTGATTGGTTGTTTACTTAAATTTGTTCCATCATTTGGTGTCTTAATATCTTTAGACCCACCTCCCCAGTAGGTTCTGTTCTGCTATTGGCTAGTGTGGTCCAAAGATGAACCTTTAGCTGAAAATGAATACTAATAGAGGTGGTCGAGACCAAAGGAAAATGACAAGAGACAATAACAATATACAGTATATGTTTCTTTATTTAACCAGATAAAACCCATTGAGATCAAGATCTAATTTACAAGGGTGACATGGTCTAGAGGTTAACACATAACTTCAGAAAAAAAAGTAAATAAAAAGTAAAGATAATATAAAAATCAGCTATACCATGTTACAATATGATCAAACACATACAGGTACATTGAGAAATGTACTGCTGTTTGTTATAGAGGATAGAGTGAAATGATTTAATTGAGATGAGCTCAGACATTTTTAGTTCAGACTGAAGAGTATTCCAGGATGAGGGGGCGGCATGACTAAAGGCTCACTTTCCTATTTCAGTTTGAACCCGGGGAACAGACAAATGATAAGTTTTACTTGAAGGAAGGGCATACTGGCTTTTTGACCTATGAAGAAGGGAACATAGGCATAAAGGTGCCAGACCCAGAAGAGCCTTGTAGACCAGAGTCATCCAGTGGGTGTACCTTCTTACATTCAGCTAAGGCCGCTCCGCTTTGGCATACAGTTCACAATGGTGAGTTAGTCTGACAGCCTGTAACAAAACTCAGAGCGCTTTGATAAACAGAGCTTAAAGACTGAAGACATTTAGTTGTGTATATAAAACATCACCACCGTCAAGCAATTGTAAAAATGTTGACAACAAACTTTTACAAGCTTTAAGAGAATGTCAATATCTGTTGAGGATTTCAGCCATTCGGAGTGTTTTAAAGTATAATTGTTTGTACCATGACCTAATTTTTTTAAAAGCCTAAATTGGTAGAATAGAAAATTGTCTATTACTTGTTTTTATTCATTATCATCATTACATTAGTAACAGCTTTTTCAAAAATGGCTCATAACAATATCATTTCTCTAGGTAAATGTTATATTATAAGAAATATTGTTATCACAATACTCAATGTCTAAATCGCATATCACATATTTTCTCAGTATCATGCAGCTCTAGTTAGGAACCAAAACAACATTGTATGAACACAGTCCAGTGTGGGCAGAGAGACAGGGGGATCAGTCAAACTGTGTGGTTTAGACCAGGCAGTCAAACCACCGGAAGCACACTAACTAAATTAAATGGTTCAGTTATGTGACATGCTGCCACTGTAGCTTTTCCAGCTTTTGATTAGTGGTGGAGCACAGCCTCACAGTGCTGAAATACCTGTATGTAATGTCACATTGAATGGAGGAAATCAAACACACTCAGGTCTCAGCATTCATTATACTGGAACATGAATCTCTGTGAATCGGTTAGTCCTAAATGATCCTCTCTCTCAAATGTGCTGTTAGCACCCTGAAGTGTAATGTATTTCACTTAATTACTTTGTGATGGTTAATGATGATTATGTAGCATTTAAATGTTAATTCAGACAGTTCTTCAAATATACAGATTTGAAAATGATTCACAACATGGCATTTAGGTCTATTTTTAAAGCCTAATATTTGCTCATCATTATGTCTACTATTTATTTATTTGTTTGATTGATTGTTGTTAGGGCATCACGGTGGCACAGTGGGTAGCACAATCGCCTCACAGCAAGAAGGTCGCTGGATCGAGCTTCGGCTGGGCCAGTTGGCATTTCTGTATGGAGTTTGCATGTTCTCCCTATGTTGCTCCGGTTTCCCCCACAAGTCCAAAGACATGCGGTAAAAGTGGATTGGGTAAGCTAAATTGGCCCTATTGTATGTGTGTGAATAAGTGTGTATGGATGTTTCCCAGTGATGGGTTGCAGCTGGAGGGGCATCCGCTGCGTAAAACACATGCTGGATAAGTTGGCAGGTCGCAGTGGCAACCCCAGATTAATAAAGGGACTAAGCCGACAAGAAAATGAATGAATGAATGAATGAACGAATGACTGATTGCTGTTAGAGATGCGTGATTATTCAATTACAAATTAATCGCATCATAAAGCTAAACAAGTACAGCAAAATGTAATATCACAGTTGCTATTTTTACTGGTATGTTCTAACTAGTCTTAATTTTGTTCAATCAAAACTTTCAGAGCACTCTCTAAAATATTGGATGATTACATTCATGATGTATATATATTCCACTGTGGTAGCCTCACTGTAGTACAAACAAAAAACACAACACATTCTCAAAACTTTGGTCTGATTGTAATTGAACCACTTTCCATCAGGTTTAGTGTGTAGCTTTACAGTGTCAAACCAGCTTCCCCAACACGGCGAACACCCACTACGCTACTTCTGTGTGCCATCAATCATGTACAACCAGGCTTCAGATAGCTCATTTTTAACAAGTGACCAATGGGACTCATTTAAATAGCTTTTACCAGAGGGAGACCAGCGGCAGAAGATGAAGATGATGAGACTCGGATGTAATGAACTGACTCCGAATTAGCGCAGTCGCAAGCAGGTCAACCACCATTCAAGCGCTTGAACGGCTGGAATCTGAAGATCTGTGTCCATTCAAAACCCGAGCCACCTTGCAAAGAGAAAAATAGAGAAATAATAATATGAAAATAGGCTCATGATGCCCTTGGCTGAAAGTGGAGCTTAATGTAATCTTTTAAATAGTGGTGTAAATGACTAGAGGCTCTTATTTACCTCCGGACAGCAGACAGCTGGTTTGACAGGTGCTGGCAGCAGTGCTACGCCTGCATAATCACTGTCCGACTGCTTCAGTCACACTTTGGGTTTGCGGAGAGCCCTGTCAGACACTGCTATGGGCTGTCACCATGATTGCTTTTGTCAAACTAGACATCGCTAAGATTCCTAGATAATGATAAGCTCTTTGAAATCCCAGCGTGTCTGTGTCGTCTGACAGGCCAAAGATACGGTCACTGGTGATTTTGTACAGTCAAACGCATTTGTTAGCTTATATTTTGCAGGTCGGGGGCTGGCAGGACGAACGCCATTTGGTGTTATTTTAAACCATTAGTCTAAGTTTTCAAATCTGGAAGGAAGTTTCGAACATAATGAGAGAGAAATTAGACAGCCGAGGTTGTCTTACAGCACCCTGGTCTCTTGCTGCGGGCTCTGGCTGTCATTAGGAGCCCAGTAGTAGCGCTGGTCACCCTGTTATTAGCGCTCGTCTGATGATCTTTCCGCTAGTTTTACCTCACGATTCGGGTCCTCTCTTCTCCATGGCTTTGGTGAGGTATCATTAGCCATGCTGAACTACTGACTTCAGTTCTGTGATTGACAGCCGGGTCGAGTCGTCTGGAGGTTTTTGTATCTGGCGTCGGCGTGCTACCTGCCGCTAATGGCAGCGTTCCCCAGACGAGGGCTCCTGAATTAGCATCTGCCAGTCTGGGAGCGGGTTCGCGCTAATCAGTCTGGGATGGGGAGGAGAAGGAAAGGAAGATTTAAATTACATCTTTTGCAGTCAACAGGAGGAGCACATGAAAGCGGGGTGTCCTGCCATCTTATCAAAAGACTGGAAGGCTGGAGATCAGTTCTGACAGAAGCGCGCACACCTCCGAGACTTCGCGAGCACATCACCAATTAGGTTTCTTTAATGATTTCTTGTATTAATAATAAATGGCCTGAGTTTGGGGAGGGTGTGTGTCGAGTATGTATGTGTGTGTGTGTTACTTCATGCGTATGGGGCTGAGTTTCATAATGGTGTCGGTGACAGTTTGTGGCGTTTGTGGTTACCCCTCTGTCCTAATGCAAAAAGCTGTTAGAGGTCTCGAAGGAAACTGACTCCACATTGGGTTTCAGCTGGAAATCTGAAGAGTAGACGATCACGAACTGCTGAGGTGGATGTCGGGAAGCTGGGGCTGCTTCTGTAAGATGTTTTCCTGGAAAAAAAAACAGTGCCACAGCTGAAACTAGCTTTTGTTGTGACCTTACAGAAAACATTAATCATTTTTTGCTGAACACCTGGTTGGCACTGGTGTTGCCGCGTTTTGTAGTGTATTATTATTATCATGATTAAAGACAAACGCAGAGGGCCTAAATTAGAAGGACTCCCATATGAAGATGAGGAAGAGAAAAATATTACATACTGGTGTGTGGTTGCTGTAGAGTTATATAAAAGGAAAATCTTCCTTTAGAGTGTGATTTGAAAAAAAAGTAGGTCGGCATAGATTAGTAGATGAATTTGTTGTATAAAAGTTTCCTTTAGTTAAAAACAACTGAACGGACGGGGAGAGACTACAGTTTAGAGGCAGTTTGAACTAAAATCGGATTTTTTAGCTCGTCTGATCATCTTTTATCTTCTCAAGCTAAATATTCCTTTCTGTTCAGCATCTACAGTACTTAAGCATATTTTTTACAAAAATATAGTGGAATGTAGTAGAAGTATTACAGTGGGAAGCAAATGTCAATAAACAAATCCAACATTCAGACATGCATTAAAACGCTTTACCAGAGGCCTAAAGTTAAACCTTTATAGGGCACTCATTGAAATAATCATTGAAATCTATGGGGGTTATTAGAAATATATATATATATCCCTTTATTTATCAGGGATTGCCACAGCGCAATGAACTGCCAACTATGTTTTATGCATAGCATTTGTTTTATGCAGCGAATAATCCAGTACTTGAAAACACCCACTCTCGCATTTACACACACACTTATTGCCTACGGCCAATTTAGTCCATCCAATACACCTATAGTGCATGTCTTTGAACCCTGGGGGAATCCAGTGTCCCAGACGAAACCCACTCAAACATTCAGAGAATATGCAAACTTCACACAGAAATGCCAGTTGGCCCAGCCGGGACTCGAACCAGTGACTTCTTGTAGTGAGGCTGCAGTGATAACTACTTAACCACTCAACCACTGTCTTTCTATTATTACAATAACAGTATTTTTTGTGATATATTGTGCAGTCCTAGAACACTGAACCTTATTGTAAAGACAGATTTTCTTTCTATTTAAAATCATTACTTGCATAAACTATAGTTAGTACATTTCTAGCAGGAACTCATGTGACTTTGTCTCAGCAAGTCTTTCATAGCTAACAAAGCATTGATCTGGCAATTCTGAAATGCCAGAGCCAAAGTCTGTCATCAAAATGATTGGCTGCTGTGACCTGCAAGATATTTCTGACATTCTGTTGCTCCCAGATGTTTGCTACTGATCACTAGCCAACATTGTCCACTTCCAGTTTTATTGCATTTTATCCACTTGCACAGACCGGTAACCATAATTTAATGTATGTACAAAAAACAGTTGTATATGTTCCAGGTTCCTCAGAAGTGACAATTTTGTTCTCCTAAACACATGGAAGTGTCTTAAATTGCAAATTTGCGACAAAAAATTGCAACTTGACCTACCGGCACATATTTTTTTTTACAATAATTCATTGGCCACACTCTTCTGTTTGCATAATTGAAAGAGTTGAGAGCAATGTTCTGCTTGTGATGCCCTCTGGGTGATTTGTTTTGGCGAGAAGTGTTTCTATGAAGCGTGGATGTGACCATGGCATGTCGGCTCGTGGAGGCCACGGGGTGAGTTGATGTGATGTATTGAGTAAGACTGACCTTGGGAAGGGTCTGGCTCTCACTTCACAATGCTCTGACCCTGCTCTCTCCCCAATGTTGGCTGCCATCATAACAAGTCCGTTGAAAAATGACTGGATGGTCTGTGTAGTGCAGTACACGTATTCATACTGGACATATTCAGTACAGGGCCCTTTAGTGCAGTACACATGGTTCCCAAATGAATACAGTGTTGTTTTAACCATGCAGTGCACTTGTGGAGTTTCCCCCTTAGGATGGAACAGTGTTGTTTATATCTACATACTATGGTGTTGTGTACATATCTGAAAATAACACAGAGCGAGCTGCTGCTGCAGGATAAGGACAGACACAAACATTACTGTTAATAAACAGTTGCTTGTAGCTTGTGGTTTTTCTGTTGATTTGTGCATTTGAATTGCAGTTTTGGATCTTTATCTCTGCTCTGACATATTTTGATGTTGAAAAGTGTAGTGAAATTACTTTTATTGACACCTTTATTCATTTATTTAGCGTTGAACATATAAATTAATGTACAAAAGGGGCGTAATGAACTCCCTGTTTTTTTCATTTAATAATTTTACTACAAACCTGTTGTTGTGTTAGTTTTATTAATTCAATTAATTAATTCATGTATTAGGTTGTAGTCTTCTGCTTTGTCTTCGTGTCGTTATAGTTAATCAAACTGATTTTGTTAAACTTCTTCTTCTTGTCGGCTTAGTCCCTTTATTAATCCGGGGTCGCCACAGCGGAATGAACCGCCAACTTATCCAGCATTTGTTTTACGCAGCGGATGCCCTTCCAGCCACAACCCATCTCTGGGAAACACATCCATACATTGTCATTCACACACATACACTACGGACAATTTAGCCTACCCAATTCACCTGTACCGCATGTCTTTGGACTGTGGGGGAAACCGGAGCACCCGGAGGAAACCCACGCAACCACGGGGAGAACATGCAAACTCCACACAGAAATGCCAACTGGCCCAGCCGGGGATCGAACCAGCGACCTTCTTGCTGTGAGGCGAACGTGCTAACCACTCGGCCACCGTGGTGCCCACTGATTTTGTTAAACTGTAATGTGTTAATTAAATGCTTCTCTAAATATTTGAAACTCATATACTTCTGAAGAAAACCTCTTCTATTTGAATGATTTTAAAGTTCAAACATGCATTACAGCAACAAATTTACCTGTTGAATTAAATGAAACCACTTATGATAAAGACACAATATGTTTGTGCAAGACTTCTTTGAACAGGACTGCATTTGTTAATGTTTTGAAGCAGACATATTTGTTAAAAGAAAGAGGTTAAGCCTTACTACAGCTACTAAATTGCTGTAATAATATCAGTGCATTTTTAAACTGTTTTATACTATTATATATATTTTCTACTGCTTTCACTTTAGGACCAAATGCACGGATATAATACACATTCAGTACACATTCAGTATTCTCATAAATGTTTGCATAGTGTTTAGCTTCCTAAAACATTTCGACAAATTGACATAATGTCCTTTGCCTATGTCATAGCAAAGTTACATCTGGCCCTGTTTTTGTATGTGTGCACATAGAAAATTAAATTGAATTTAGGTTTATGTTATAGTGATATTTTATATGTATGGTTATTCTTGCTGTTCTTTATCCGCAGACATTGACATTTTATACTGTAATTATGACAGTTACAATATATCCAATCAACAAAAATAGATAAAGTGTTTGTTTTAACAGCACAGACCAGCCTAAATTGAGCACAAATGAATGACACCAGTTTCGTGCGATTTAGAGGAAATAGGGAGGAGCGTGACGTCATGGCTCTCAAAATATTTTGGTTATATGTAAATGAGGAAAACAGATACATTGTTAGTTTGAACTGTGCTGATTTGGAGTGATTTGAGCAACATGGGGTGTAAAGTGTTGTCAAACAGTCAAAAAAATAGTGCTTAATATCTTAGACACAAAACCAGCACAAATGTTCGTTTTTGCAGCACAAATCAGCACAAACGAATGACTTTTGGGGATTATTTATTTTTATGGGGTGCCAACTTTACAGAAGTATTGATTATTTGTGTTGCACCAGGTAGATTACAGTAGTTACAGTTTAGATATATGGGATGCATTTTAATGCAGTTGTCTTGTTTTCATGTTGTAAAAAAAAAATCTCCAATGGATTTGAAGAGCCCCTATTTTGCATTAAAAAGGTCATATTTTGGTTTTGGGGTCTCCAACAACAGGCTGATATGCATGCAAGTTCAAAAAATACTTTCATTGTCTTATAATATGCATTTATTTTTACCTAATTTTCCCAGCGACTCCCATATGAATTGTTCAGCGATTCATTTGTTCCCAAACCCCTCAACGCGGTGCTAATCTGCGCTGATTGGACCGATGACCCTCTGTTGTGACAGCGTTCAGGGAGAGAGATAAAGAGGAATTCCCACCATGGCTTATCAAATATATATATAAGTAGTCAGAGTGCAGAGTGTATACCTGCCAACACTCCCGTTTTTCAGACCCATCTCCTGCCACCCACCGGTTTGTTATTTCTCCCGGAAAACTCCTGTAATTTCAACCAACAGCATATTCGCCACTCAACTGGCATCTGGAACAGTGTTCTTCTCCTTTTTTTTTTCTTGCAACTGTGTTTGTGGGTGGGCCCGGGGGGTTTCAATTTTCCTGGGTTTGAAACAAATGGGTGGGGCTTAAGTTTCGTATCCACGTCACGCCAAAATGGCTAAAGACTCGTTATCAAGACAATTCATTTGAAGCACTATGAGTCCACTCTTTTATAGATGAATCAATAGTTTTAATCACTGTGCACTTTCAGATTTAAGCGTTAGCTGGATATTTCACTTTACTTAGAGCTGTGTTACACACTGCATGGAAGGTCATTTTCAAAAACCCATAATAGGGGCTCTTTAACATTTTATCTTAAAACATGGTTTGTTTTTCCCTCTGCTGTACTGAAAACCTACTAAACAAAAACTTTAAAACTAAGAAACATACATACGAAACCTTCTTTTTTGTCTACCATTTATGGCGCTCTGCTACATTGTCTCTATGGATTCACATTGCTTTAAGCTCTGCTGCATCTTTGCCATGTTTGGTTTGGCCATGCACAAACCTGGCGACTAGTTCTGTCAGCAGGCCATAAACAGTAGCTGATAAACTGACACACAAATTAAATTTCTTTTCGAAATTCTCTGGCACCATCTGACATTTTATTTCCATTCTATTTTGTGCATGATGCAGTCATCCTATTTTTTCCGACTGGTATCCGGGTTGGCTTTGCAGTGTCAGAGGAGCAGACCTCCCCCGAAGCGCCGCTGAGCATGCAAGCCTGCTTGGCAAATGGAGATAGTGGCCGTGTTACAGCAGGGGGTTCACAGAGTCAGCGGTCTGGAGGTTACTTTCATTATCAGTCTCTGTTTGAACATCCTTGGCTCCAACTTAATCTGAGCTGTCACAAATGCTGTTTTTAACACTGCCACTGAGAACAAAGCTCCATGCCTTGGGTTCTGTGACCTGCCTGGCTTGTGCAGATGCTTGTGCAGTCTCTCTCTGCTCAACCATATACTAGAAGAGCTGGAAGAATCTTTAAAAAAAAAAAAAAAAAACTTTCAGGTAATTAAGTTGACAGGTTTATGTAGGTCTGTTCAGTGTGCTTAAAATAGTTCATACAAAGTAAATGTTTGTTTTTAGTTTTCTTAACTTCAACTCTAGCTCATAATTTCTGATACCATCAATAACAGAGATTTTTTTTTCATGAGTGCTGATTTAGAAATGGTCATGATGAACATACTGAGTATTTATATGTTCCTTTGGAATCTTTTTATTTTTTATTATTCCCTGAATCATTTTTTCCAAATACCTCTTTTTTTTTAGTAAAAAAAATTCAGTTAATGAAAATACATTTTAGTAAAGTAAATCTTTATCAAAAAGCATGCTTAGTTAAAACGAAATCCATAAATGTATGTTATCAGCAATTTATGCATCTCACCCTGGACCACAAAACCAGTCATAAGGGTCATTTTTTTGGTAACTGAGATTAATTTATTATCTGAAAACTGAAATTAATTAGCTTTGGTTTTTTATGACTGGACAATATGTGGCGATATTTGGAAACAGCTGTTATTGTAGATTTTCTGGGTTTAAAAAAAATATGTAAATACTGTGAAAATTGCCTTTAAAGTTGTCCAAATTAAGTTTTTAGCAATGCATATTACATATCAAAAAATCTGTTTTGTTTCCTTTTATTGTAGGACATTTACAAACTATCTTAATCGAACATGATCTTTAATCAATATAAATAATTTTTAGCATAAAAGAAAAATGTATAATTTGACATATACAATGTTTTTCTTTGGCTGTTGGCAAAAAATACGCATGAAACATGTTGGTTTTGCATTCCAGGGTCACATATATAAAATAAATAACTCTCAGAGCGGTTCTGGGGAAAGAGGTGTTCATTTCCTTACATAATGATGCCATGTTTGAGACAGTCTATCAACGTATAACTTTGACTGAGATACACCGACTGAAACATTCATTAAAAGTTTTATTGTAAATTGTCTACTTATATAGCACATTCTCTTGACATTCACAGCACAGCCGTGTTCAATTTGGTCAAATAAATCTAATTGATGGGCTACTTTGACAGTTGATCGTCCATATAATATCCAATACAATCATTTCAATGAAAATGCAAATGTCCAGACTATAATAAAGGTGAAAAAAAGTTTAGTATGGGAGTTAGAAATTACACCCTTGTCTGGACAAGCAAGTGACATTTTCAAAATAACTTTTAGAAATGTCTAACCTCAAAAAGTCTCCTTCTTCCATTGTGACAAATGATACCTGCCCTGCCTGTCAGGTTTCACTAATTGAGCCTTTTTAAAATCATTAGCTTGCAAAGCGAGCTTGAAATCCCCATGCTTCAGAACAAATTAGTTGAGGTGTCTCCCTTCTTCAGCTCATATTACAATTATGAAAAGTCTCGCCGTCATTGGTTAACACATGCTTTATGCTTAACATTGCCATTAATAGAATCCTTAACAAAACTGTGTTTTGTTTGTCAAGCTTAATCCGAACACTTTTGTCAGCTAAAGAGCACTCGCATTGAGTTCTAGATCTGCTTTACTGTCTGATTGATCTGGACGTTGCTTCATCTTGACTGTTTGTCATATAAATGTTTTATGAAATTCAGGTTTAAAAGCACTATGTTTAAAGTTTGGGTTTATTGTCATATGATGGTTTTAAAATTGTCTGAATGTGTGCTTTTTCTGATGCTGAAAGAAAAACTCAAGTCTGTGTTGTGAAAAATAAGCAAATTGTATTTTTTAAGTCACATCTAAGTTGTATTTTTTGGCATGAGAGGCTACCATTGTTGGCATGATGAACACAGTGGAGAATAGAGTGAATGTACTCCAGCGAGACCCAGGTGTCAAGTAATGGCTGCTGGGCTGTGATTCACAAAGATGTCTTCTTTTGTTGATCTGGACAAATTCCCTGCAGGTCACATTTGTGGAGCCATTTCTGTAGCATTCACTCTTAAATGATAGGACAACTAGCATGAGCTGTGTTTTTATCATAGGCAGAGGGCGAATGAGAAAAAGCTTTGAGGTCTGAGTTAGAAGTGAGCGACTCTTCCATTAAAAATACATTTCCTGTCAGGAGGAGTATATTTCACATAAAATAAACTATAAAACTTTGTATTGGCAATATTTATATGTCATTATTGATAATATACATTCTTCTACATATATACAAAACACATTTCTAACCTAAATTGTACAATAGTATCATTTGATTCACATACAAGCAATTTCAGCCTGATCTTTACATTTTGTCAGTTTAGTGGCTAATTCCTACAGTATGCAGTGGTGTAAAGTAACAAATTAAAAATTCTCAAACTACTTTAATTGAGTATTTTTTCTCAGGAATTATAATTTACCAAGTGTGTAAAATGTGTACTTTTACTTTCCCTTGAGTACATTTTTAGTGCTGGATCTGTGTTTTTACTCTACTCTATCATATGAGATCGATGATCGCGACTGCTGTAGTTATTCCAGCTGAGTTATTTCTTTGGTATTTATCTTCAGCAAATCAATGAAGGCATATATTATGTTATCATAACGATGTCATTTGGCAGTAAGATTGTAACTATACTGCGCATTTACACCGTGACCATATTCATTTATGTAAACACACAAAAACAACATTAATACCATAATAACAGTCATTATACCAGACACTGTAACAAGGTCATTCCTAACCACTAGACTTGTCTGACAGAGTATTCCAGTGTCATAGAGTGACCGAATGTTGTGAGACTGCTATACAGGAGTTATTATTAGGCATTATAGATTGTGAAGTTTAATAGTTTTTATTTTAGCGTTTCTTTTTTTAAACCACGACGCTAAAACATGAACGCAGTTATGAATGTATTAAAACATATGTCTGTTTGCTGTAAAAAGTCGTAATTATGACAAAAAAAAAATACTAATTTGTGCTTCTCCTTTCTTCCGGGTGCAGCTACGCTGCCATTGTGGCTGGTGTGTTCGGAATATTTTCTTACCCCTTGGTTTTGAGTGTGGTCCTGAAAAATCTCCGTCTAAAGGGGTATCTAGCCCTTCCCCTTAGCCCTACGCCTTCACGCTAAAGAGAATTGCGACACTCCTATCCCTTTACATGAACTTGCAAAATGCGGGGTAGGGTTAAGGGGAAGGGCTAATGGGTAGAATTAGGATTAGGCCTAAATAACGTCATACTGAATAACCTCAAGATGTGGGCACTATATAAATGCAGCAAACAATTTGAAAGCATTAAAATGTCCAAGAAGATGTCCAAAAGCTTTATACGCAATGACCCAGAGACTGTTTAGACTGGATGTCACTGAAAAGATAAAGGATGTTTACTGTATGATGACTAAATTCACCAAATGTCCTTAAACAATAACTAAATGCACTACAGAATGTTACGTTTACACAGACACACGCGCAAATTGCATGTAAACGCATCTCTATGTTTTACGTGAGTATGACTTTTCAGTACTCTTTCCACCACTGTTCATATGAATTTATAGTTCAGTCATATGTAAATGTAAGATTTTTAAAAGGAGGCATGGCACCAAACCCCACCCCTAACTCCATCCTACACTGTCGGATGAGCAAATCGTCACTAAATCAAAGTTCTAAAATGCTGTCAGATGGCATTGGCTATTTTTGACTTTTGTGAAATTTTTTTTGTTTACATATTTCTTCCCACAGAGCAAATCTAGGCCACTTAAAAATAATTCCTTGATTAATGAAACTTGCTCTTAGAACAGCTTTAACGTCATCAGTGCTGGTGTGTGATTTGTTTATTTATCTTAAGAAATCTGCAGAGCCTATTTGACAGCAGTATCATACTAAGTACAGTACATTTTAAGTGCAATACTGACTTAAAAATTATTCCTTGATTAATGAAACTTGCTCTAGCATCAGCCTTGACGTCATCAGTGCTGGTGTGTGATTTGTTTATTCATCTTAAGAAAACTGCAGAGCCTATTTGACAGCAGTAACATACTAAGTTCACATTTTAACTGCAATACCGACTGTTTAGCAAGTAGGATGTTCAGTTTTTAATGAAGACCGTGGTTTTATTCTCTGGAGAATTCTGATTTTATGGTTGTGATTCTCTTCTTTGAAAGCAGTTCTTGAAGGGGTGATAACTGCGAAGTCGGTGAAAACTAATGATCTGCCCTGCCAACTCTCTGGACCTTGACTCATATTGTAGATGCAGTGCAAGCTACATTTTTTTTCTCCGCTGAACAGATGATGTGTTGAGGTCATTGCCTGTGGCTTTGTCTTAGCACTTGGTTTATGTCCTAAGCTGCCTTTGGCTTTTTATGGCTTTTTATTTAGTAATAAGAAGGAAATTTACTGCCCTGTGATGGCAATAAATGTGTGCGTGCATATAGGGCTGCACAATTTTCAGATTTTACTTATTAATTTAAATGTAAAATTTTGTCAGGGGTTTATTTATTTTTATTTAAATCATAAAATCAGGTTTTTCTAATAGAAACGTTACCAAACACTACAGTTAGACATGCAGTTAGACTATACTGGAATTAAAAAAAGAAAACCTTCAATGAACTTCATGTGAACGCAGTCTAAAAAGCACTGTGATGTAGAACATGTAGCAAGTCCTAAAGGGCCGTTCATGTAAAATGCATTTTTGTGTTTTGAAAAATGTGAGACAAGCAGTGAAATGGGGAAAAATTAGTTATAATGAGACACAAGTTAAGCCATTTTCAACTGCACCCTGTTTTTACCGTAAGAATGAAACTTTAAACTTATTTGTTACAAGAATGTTACTTTACGGTTGCGGTTTTTTAAGCTGACTAGTCAATGACTAAGTGAATAAAAAATAAGCTAATTTTCTTTGCCATGTTCTTACAATATTTTTACCAAATTATTTTTACACAAGGCTCAGGCTAGTTTTCATCATATATATTTTTTAAAAATGCAGAAAAAACATACGTTTAACTTCAGAGTGGATAATACAGCTGTTTCAGATTCAGATAGCTACATTTTTTTTCAGAACAGATTAAAAAGGCTTCCCACAAATGCGCACAATGTTTCGTTCCTCAAAATGAAACTCAAAAACTCTTACAAAATCAAAACAAACATTCTTTGTCCGTGAGATCATCTTTGACTTGAAGTGTTTGTCATAAAGTAAAAAGCTGTTTTGTATAATTAAGCCGTGCATTTTCTCATAGCATAAAGGCACACAGTTGCATGCATAATTATGAGACTCTTGCATATATCATCAGTTACTGAGGCAATTTGCAACGTCACAAGCAGCATCAAGATTTTAAACCCAAAAGATGAAAATAAGGCAAAAACTCTTCAAATTAAACTTTTGTTCTAAGAATAGAGTTAATGGATTAAATCATACTTTAAATCAGAGGTGTCAAACTCATTTCCTGAAGGGCCGCAGCCTTGCACAGTTTAGTTCCAACCCTGCTTCGGCACACTTACCTGCAGGTTTCAAACAAGCCTGAAGGACTCAATTAGTTTGATCATGTGTGTTTAATTAGTGTTAAAGCTAAACTGTGTAGAGCTGTGGCCCTCCACACCTGTGCTCAGAAATATAAAATCTCAGAAAGTGTGATTTCTTTATCGTTTCTCTATATAGTCAGTTGGACATCAGAAAACGTTAAAGATCATGTTAATCGAAAGTTGCTGAGACTATAATTGTTGATGTATTTCCAACTGAATACTGAGTAGGGGGGCTTTCTTTTTTGCACATCATTTCCTCATAGCAAACTAACGGTATGTGAGGCATGTTTAAGAATATTTTGGTTGAAGTCGTCAAACTGACTTCAACAGGGAAAGACATTTTATCCTACTCATTGATTTATGCTACTGACAATGTATTTGAATGGTTCTGAGTTTGAAGATAGGCTTAAGATAGGTTAGGGTGATATTACAGCTTCAAATCGCACCAGTCTACATCAAAACTTACATTGGTAGCACAATATGATGGCATATTTCATCACCAAAGTCTGCTACCTATTTTTTGAATGGCAAAATCTAACAGAGAAAAATCGACAGAACACTGCTATTCCAAATGCGAAGCACATGGTCAGCGCATGATTCAAAATGCACTGATTAATTGCTCACCTAAAGAATATCAATCTGCACTGACGAAATAAACATTGTAGTTTTTTTTCATTTCACACTGCCTTCATCATTTTTAAGGTCCCATGAAGTGCTTTAAAATGTGCATTTTATTAAATTCAATATTACACACAATCTCAACTGAATCATAAAGACAGGGTGGGACATGGAGTAGCTCCTCCCAATAGTAGCCAATATGATTTCATTTTTATCACAGCTTTGCCAGCGAGAGTGGTTGAGATCAAGAGGATCACATAAAAAGCAAATGAGAAGTGTCTTGAAGGGGGCGGGACATGTCAGATATTAGAGAGCATTTGATTGGTCAGAAGATTTGATGAGAAACTAAAGTATGCGGTAATTGTTGATCTATTTATGCGGAAGTGACAAACTCCAAGTTTTGAATGTTTATATCTTCTATATGCAAATTTTGTCACTGTTTTGGAGCACTAACTTATAGATATCCTTAAGACTAACATACTGATACTAAGCTTTATTTCAGTTGCATGGGACCTATAAACCCCTTTCTTAAATGCTGAATTGTTATCATTAGTAAAATCCTCATCTGGCCCTTTCCTTATACAGTACTTCCTCTTTCACATGAACTGCTGAGATTTATGACCAGAAACTCATCTTTTTATATATTTTCTATGATGTCTTTCATGTAAAGGAGGCAAAACCTCTAATAATGGTTTTGCTGAGATGCTTAATGAAAAGAATGAGTGGAACTTGTTTATGATTAAATTTCTTAAACTGTCAAGATTCTTGTGCTGAAGATTTATTGGAGCGGTGTGAAAAGAGTCAGGGTCAGCAACTTTATTCAAATGAATAAAGTAGAAATAGAACAAAACAAGACAAAAGGGCAAATAGCTTCAAGTCCAGACTTTATGCTGTTGCTATGGTAATATGGATATCATAAAAGCATAAGGGAATTTTGCCTATATCAGTCCTTTGTGTTGTTTTAATAATATTCCCTATAATGCCACTTCATTTGGTTTACTAATCCACAACAGCCTGGCCCCTCTCCTGCCACAATCAGTTATTAACCCTTGTTTATTTTTCGGAATTAAAAGGAGTTATTGGTTTGTGTTTGGTATTTTTGCAAATGAGCTTTAAATGTCAATGTTTATTCATCACAGTCTTGTATAACTTGACTGAATGGCAGCCTGATGTTTATCTACAGATGTTTGAGGCATGTAGGTAATATAATTAGGGAAAACAGTAATGTTTAATTTGATATTCATTAACATGTCATTTTCATTCATTCATTTTCTTTTCAGTCCTTTTATTAATTTGGGGTCGCCACAGCAGAATGAACCGCCAACTTATCCAGCATATGTTTTACGCAGAGGATGCCCTTCCAGCTGCAACCCATCACTGGGAAACATCCACACTCATTCACACACATACAATTCACCTATGCCACATGTCTTTGGACTCGTGGGGGAATACGGAGCACCAGAGTAAACCCACAGAAATGCCAGCTGACCCAGCTGAGGCTCGAACCGGTGACCTTCTTGCTGTGAGGCGATCGTGCTACCCACTGAGCCACCGTGACACCCCCACATGTCATTTTGTTATTTATAAAATAACAGCTATGGAAACAATTAAGAGACAACTTAGAAATGTTCAGTTTTGCTGGACTTATGCGAGTAAAACAAAATTTTTATTTTTGTTTTGCAAACTATTGCCAACAATTCTTATACATTCAAATGTAAAAAGTTTTCATTTAGAGCATAAAATGACAATTGGTCAAAATTGCAAAAAAGTTTTGAGTTTCCAGACATTCATTCATTTTCCTTCGACTTAGTCCCTTTATTAATCAGGGTTGCTGTACTGTTCCTAAGGTACTGTAATGTACGTTTTTTTAATGTTTTGCAAAGAAATCTGTGGTTTTAAAACTAATGAAGACAGCATAATCAGAATCAGAAAGAGCTTTATTGCCAGGTACAGTATCTTCACACATACGAGGAATTTGTTTTCGTGACAGAATGACTGTACAGGACAAAAAACAGATAATAAATATATTTAAAAAATAGAAGTAGTGAGTGAATATATACAAATTGACAAGTGTATGTACAGGTATAACACTATATACAATGTTATATTTGCAGCTTTTGCGCAAATTGGCATGTAAAGTGTGCTGTTAAATAAGTGTATGTGTGTGTAAAAAGTGTATAGCAAGTAGTGATGTTTGTTTTACAATTACTATCATCCAGTGTTCATGAGATGGATTGCCTGAATGAAGAAACTGTTTCTGTGTCAGGCTGTTCTGGTGCGTAGTGCTCTGTAGCGTCGGCCAGAAGGTAAAAGTTCAGAGGCAGTGTGTTGGGTGTGAGGGGACCAGAGTGATTTTGGAAGCCCTTTTGCTCACTCTGGAGAAGTAAAGTTCTTGGAGAGCAGGGAGGGTTGTATCAGTGATTGGCTCAGCAGAACTATTCGACGTAGTCTTCAGAGGTCGGATTTGGTAGCTGCGCTAAACCAGATTGTTATTGAAGTGCAGTGTTCAATGATAGAGGTGTAGAAGTGTTTCAGCAGCTCCTTTGGAAGATTGAACTTCCTCAGCTGACGAAGAAAGTACAGCCTTTGTTGAAGTCAATGTTTTATTTAAATTGTTTAGCCTGACATGTTTACTGTTCCAAAATATTTTAAATCTTTCCTAAATAAAATATATTGTGTTCAAGTTTTTTACCCAAACATTTAAAAAGGATCATATCATGTCATGTCATGTCATGTCATGTCATGTCATGTCATGTCATGTCATGTCATGTCATGTCATGTCATGTCATTATCATATCATATCATATCATATCATATCATATCATATCATATCATATCATATCATATCATATCATATCATATCATATCATATCATATCATATCATATCATATCATATCATATCTTTTGTGTAAAAATACTTTGTGTGAAAGTGCCACAGCACTTGGGATTTACTCAATCCCAAATTCAACATATAATCCAACAACAACATCTGTCCCCTGTAACATGAAGACCACCAAACACATACATGCTCTCTCTCTTTCTCAACACTGGTTGATCCCTGAGGTGGTCTGCAGCCAGTCTAGGTGAGAAATGATATCAGTGTCAGTTATTTTTACTCCCACCCTTTATATAGCATGTTTAATAAATCTTTGAGGCCATCTTCAGGAGACCAAATGAGG
The DNA here is from genome assembly GCA_903798035.1 of Danio albolineatus. Taxonomy (NCBI): domain Eukaryota; kingdom Metazoa; phylum Chordata; class Actinopteri; order Cypriniformes; family Danionidae; genus Danio; species Danio albolineatus. The sequence continues at coordinate 6,020,705 of CAIGQQ010037872.1, read as the reverse complement.
GAGAATTCTTCATCGCAGCTTTTAGACTATATGAGTGATCACAAATTATTAAAGAATAATTCACATAGGAAAGTCTGCCTATTTTGGTCTGAGGAGCGTTTGCTGGCATTTCTCTTCTACTGTAGGTTTTGGAGGGTCACCTGGTTAAGAGTTTGAATGTTTTTGACAAGATAATTTAGGGGCATTTACACTGTTTTTAACTTAAATCCACAAACGTAATGCATTTTGGCTATTCATTTACATGACAGTGCAGTGGCGGCACAACTTATTTGCCTGATCTGATGTTATTATTAGTAAGAGGACCACATTATGCTCACAATTATGTTTCTTTGTGGCCACTCATTTTTTCCCTGATACTTTTACTTGGACTTTTTTACTTCCCTGATTACCATAATTATGATTTAATACATAAAAAAAACTGTGTTTATCTTAATTGATTCTGTAAAATTTGTACATAATTTTTCTGGATCGTATCTGTGATATTGTAAAATAAAGTGCTAATAAGTCAGACAACCTTACATTTTCTGTTATCTGCTAATTAACAGTTATGAAAACTTGTGAAAATAACATTTCTGCCTTGGGTGACAGGATATTGCAGTTCATTTGCATTACAGTCAAACACTGAAGTTGATCCCCGAAGTTCTAAAGTTCCTGACAAACTGGTGTAAATTACAAAAACTAAAGAAATAAAGTAGCTGATGAGCTTTATAATAAGAGTCTCTTATGATTTGGTCATTTTAGTATGGTGACAGGTGAATGCAATAGTATCTTCCTGTACAATTGTAATGACTGGAGTTTCAGGACGGCTTATAGGACCCCTTATTATTTGGCCCTATCCAATCCCTACCTCTACCCCTTAACCCAACCACCTTCTACTGCAGGGGTTTCCAAACTCCTGGAGGGCTGGTGTCCTAGCTCTAACTTGCTTCAACACACCTGCCAGGAAGAGCTTGATTAGCTAGTTAAGTTGTGTTTGTTAGGGTTGAATAACAGGGTCCACTGAATAACAGGGTCCTCGAAATGCAGCAGGTTGTGTAGGTGAATGTGCGAGCTGCCATAAAACTGTAATTATTAACAAAAAATGTGTGGTATTTTGTTTGGCAAACAAAATATTTAAGTCATAATTTTCCTGTAGATGAGTACTGGACATGTTAGTTCAGTGTAAAAAAAAAGTGAGGATATACCTTTTTTGTGATGGAAGTTCATCAAACTATTTTATTGTTTGAATGTTTTATTTAGCGTGCTAAAGATGATGTATCTGTCTTATGTTTCATGCTAGAGCCAGTGCAACCATTTTATACTGAATGTGTTAAAACTTTGGTCTCATTCAATTACATTCATTCATTCATTCATTCATTTTCTTTTCGGCTTAGTCCCTTTATTAATCTGGGGTCGCCACAGTGGAATGAACCGCCAACTTATCCAGCATTGTTTTAGGCAGCGGATGCCCTTCCAGCTGCAACCCATCTCTGGGAAACTTCCATACACACTCATTCACACTCATACACTATGGACAATTTAGCCTACCCAATTCACCTATACCACATGTCTCTGGACTTGTGGGGGAAACCGGAGCACCCGGAGGAAACCCACACAACCACGGGGAGAACATGCAAACTCCACACAGAAATGCCAACTGACCCTGTGAGGTGAACATGCTACTCACTACGCCATCGTGGTACCTCAATTACATTAATTTATTACATTTTTTTTTAGCTATAGTACAGCTCGTTTTGCTGCTTGACGTTGCAAGCTGGTACTTTCTTGTGTTATTTTAATTTCAATGTTTTGTTATGAGCACAGTAGTTTGTATCACAAATATTTACGTTTATTGGCATTAGTTATTCATTTACCCATAACGGCACATCAATTGGAAGTCTCAACACATTCACAAAAGATAACTTCTGAATACTGTATACAGTAGATGCTCTTTCAAGGCTATATGGGCTATAGTTTGATAAGGCTATAGTTTGATAAAACTCATTTTTGTCTTTATGCGTTTAACAAGTTTTTTTTATTCTCAAAAAAGTTTTGTCCAAGGCAAGTTGTTCAGGTGGCAGCATTCACAGGTTTATATTCAAATGAACCGCACAATCAGTACAAATGCACCTGAGTTTATTTTAATTGAACCAAACCTGCCAAGTGTGAATATGCACAAAAGCTATAAGACAGCTTTATATGAGAAACATATAATATGGACTGTTAACATCGAAAAATTGCCATAGAAGCAATTTTCTAACCCTAACTAACACTAATCCAAAGGATTACAAACACTCAAAAAATTATGCTTGCTGTTTGTTCAAACTAATAATTTAAAATGAGTTGAAACCACACAAATCATGAGTCTTTTTTGGGACAACTTAATTGTTTTGTGTTCAATCTATTTGAATTTGTTAAAACTGATAAGCTATCTTTCCTTCATGTTGTGCCAACACAAATCGATTCTGTGGAACCCAACATTTTTTACAGTGAAGGATTGCAAGTAACACTTTGAATGAAACTTTTTAAAGTTTTGAAGTAGAAAGACTAACTTTTTTGTAAAACATATTTGAATAATCACATTTTACACTGCAGATAATAGTGCAAATGAGAACTTTTGTTAGAAAAGACGGAAGAGAATAATCATCGGTGCATAACTTCGCAACGTGAACTCAACAGGTATAAAAGTGTGAAATGCAATAAGTTTGAGAACTAGGGCACATAACACACAACTTGATACTCATTATAAAGCGTACTCTTTCACTAATTTCAAATACCAGTTGTTGGTGGTGCTCCAATAATGACAACAATTTGTGTGGAGTGTCAAAAACAGATCATAGCTTTGGAAGATGCTTAGGGACAAAAGCTATTAATCTTGTGAAAAACAATGTTGAGTTTTTGGAAGTGTTAACACTGTTGGCATCCTTGTTGATTTTAACATTTCACAGCACAGGGAAAGGGAGTGTACTTTCATGTGTGCATTCCCACTGTGTGTTCATGGTTTTTTAGACCTGCTGAGTGAACCTGTAACAAACGCTGCGAATGAAAAATCCCTAACCTGATTCCATTTTTAGTCTTAAATGAATGGTTCATTATACTGTGTTTAAGCTGCTGTAATGTGAACTCCTGTTTAAGTTGGGGAGCAAATTTATTTTGGGAAAGCTAAAATGAGACAGCAAGTGAGACGCTAATGAGGTAAAAGTAAAGGATTCATTCACAATTCAGTATACTGTAAATTGCAGACTTAAGAAGAAGAAATAAATTAGAGAAATACATCATATCAATCAACAACTCGTTAACTAATGTCAATGTTAATTTGTGAGTTTTCCACAAAAGATTTATGGATACATGTACTACATAGTTCTAAGCTTACAAACCAACAGGAGGAGGTCATTATAATTATGTGTTGATATTTAAATGTAGTTGGGTGCTCTTATTCTTATATTTGATAATTTTATTCAATATAAACATTTTTTATTGGTTAAGGTTTGATTATCAATAACAGCATTAACTTTGCTTATACACTCACTGGCCACTTTATTAGGTACACCTGTCTAACGACTCGTTAAACCAAATTTCTAATCAGTCAATGACAGCAACTCAATGTATGTAGGCATGTACTGTAGACATGGTTAACATGATCTGCTGCAGTTCAAACCGAGCATCAGATTGGGGAATAAAAGTGATTTAAGTGACTTTGAACATGGCATGGTTGTTGGTTCCAGATGGGCTGGTCTGAGTATTTCAGAAACTGCTGATCTACTGGGATTTTCACGCACAACCATCTCGGGGTTTACAGAGAATGGTGCGAAAAAGAGAAAATATCCAGTGAGCAGCAGTTCTGTGGGCGCAAACGCCTCGTCGATGCCAGAGGTCAGAGAATGGCCAGGCTGGTTTGAGCTGATAGAAAAGTAACAGTAACTCAAATAACCACTCGTTATTGAAGGATTAAGGGGATTCCGACCCGGTACTAGTAAGGTGAACCTAATAAAGTACTCCAAAAATGCAATAACTTCCAATAAGCAAAGTAGGGACTTGATCACAGTATGATATTTACATCACATATGCAAACCTCTTCACTCCCATTCACATGCTAGTTTTATTTTTCTGATTGTTCGCTTTAATGTTTGATTATTTTGCTGCTATTATTTGCATACCCAGTGTGCTACTGGTGACTGTTTCACACATTTTTATTCATGGAATAAAAGGTTATTTTTCATAACATTTTTTCAATTTCTTTGTGTCTCTGGGTGAATATATATATAAATCTAAATCTAAAACTTTGAAATAATGTCACAGAGTTTCATGCATTCATGAAGCTGTAAGCTGTCGCTGTGCAATTTCTGTTAACACACATTTATTAGGTTTAAATTCAGCATGCACCACAAAGTATAATGTTAATAATGTACTTTATTGAATTCATTTAATTTGAAGAATTGTGTAAATGATGTGAAGTTAAATTGCAATACTGCAAAAATCACATAAGAAGGCTGCATGTAATGTCATATTCCTCCTAATGCCTATTATGACATTTGTTGCATTTGTAACTGACAAGGCTTTGGACTGTAACAGTATTTGCCTAATGCACACCGTATCTATAGACATAACAACTGTGGTCTAAAGTACTGTTTTAATGGTTGTAATCACAGGCCGACAGAATAAGAGAGAATGACACAAAAGATCAACATGCACATCAGTGTTTATGTACTTCTTAATAGACAAGCATGTAGCCATAGGCTCTGTGCACTTCTAGAATGGATATGGAGATGGAGAGAATAGAGAGAGAGAGAGGGGAAGGAAGCAATCAGAATAAGAGTCATTGAAAAAACTGCCAGCAGGGATGTATTAATAATGCTCTAAACTCAGGGTCATGAGCAGTGTTCATGTGTGCTTCTGCGCATGTAAACATTACCACTCCTTACATGCATTTCCGTATTCTGGTTTTAGAAGAACATCGGGGGTAAATATGTATAGATGCTGGGGTTGTTTGGCATTCAGAATTGAAAACTGAGGATACCATTTACAATCTCGGCGATAATTTACCCACACTCATACCATTCAGGATGTAAGTGCATGGCTTTTTCTGTATAACATTAAAAATGATTGATGCAAGTCAGTGGCTATTGGCACTTTGAAAGTCAAAATGATACATTGAGAACTTGCAAAGTGAGACAAAAAAAAAAACATTATTTACAGCATTATTAGTCTTAATCTGCAGCTTTGGCAAACAGTCAGCATGTTCATGACAGTCTGATGCACTAGTGTCTCTTTCCTCTGAGTTTTCTGTCATTTATGACACACCGCTTCCTAACTAGTGACAAGCTACTCTAGACAATCTGTGTTTTCACTGTTATGCGGAGGGGTGCTGTTAAGGATATTCTGAAATAATACTTCCAGATCTTAAAATAACTATGATGAGTGAACGGAAGTTGTTCATGCAGAAGTGTGGCATTCTGATCACCAAGCACCCATAAATATAAATCATATAAATCTATGCTTTGTAATGGTATCAGGAAAATGTCAACACCAAAAAGTATAGGACTGTACTAACATCAAATGTACTGGACATAATCTTCGATAACTCATGTTTTGCGCATCGTTTTCCCAGCTATGATTTTTCTCTGCTTTTTGTTCTTTATTATGGATGAAACTCACCCACATTCCAAGTGTTGATTAAAAAAATGAATGGAGCAAGAATGCAATGTATATTTAAACAGGTTCTGTTCTGTCTTTTGATTATATTCACTGTTTACATATTCACATCAGTATATTCATGTATCTTTCATGGGGGCCAGAAAAACAAAAGTGAATATGATCAAAAACTCTGGCTTGCGACTTAAAAATAGTGCTCTGGTTAGGAAATGGTTAAATATTGTTCCACCTTCTTAGGCACATCACATTTTTGCAGCCTCTGCACAGATATGCTCTCAGAAGAAAAAAACAAATGGGCAAAAATTGTACCTTTAGGGGTACTGCGACTTATCACTGGGGCAGGACCATTGTAGAGACACCTTTATTTACCTTAAAATATTAATACAGTAACACCTAAGTATGCATATATTACTACTATTAGATAATAACATGCACATTTTAGGGGTCCATCCAAAAAATTGAATTATGTGTGGGGATATATTGTGTATAGGTTAAACGAATTCAAAAACTCGGCTGTCTGAGCTGTTAAATAGATAATTGCCGGTTATTTTATGCAATGGGTTTTAAGCCCAATTAGAATTAAGCAGCATTTGTCACCAGCGCTTGATGTAATTATACAAAAATTGCTTCCATTGATGTTGTTTTGCCCCACAGTGATACACAGCAGAAGAATTAATCATTTTAGTGTTGCAGTAGCATTCAAAATATGAGGTTTATGGCTATTTAAACATGATTGTGAATCATGCAGTTTTGTGTTTAATGTTGAGATGTGTCTGACACACACTTCGACTGCGATGCATGATAAATAAAACAATTAATGTCAGCCAAATGACCACTTTTGTATAGCAAGAGGGGTGTTTTTTCTGTTAGGGCAAGAAAAAACTGATCCTCAGGCTCTTTAAACTGCTGAAGCACTCAATATTGGACTGACAGGAATATTGCTTGTGCTTGAAAGCGCGGCTACTGTATTATGGGTTTCTGTGCACCTCATTTTCTGTTACTTAATTAAGCAGCATGTAGTCTTTTCAGTGGTGATTTTTCAGGCGGAAACAACATTCGGCTTTTGTTTCAAAAGACATGGGAAGGACATTAACTCTTGTTTGATTGATTGCACCTTTCAGTTTTGGCTTTCAGATCAGTGGAAGTATCTTTGTCTCTGGTCTCAGACGTGACAGGCATGAGGCAGTTTTGTGCTATGCTGAGATATTTTGTTTCGCTAAAAATTGTCCCAATTGTATTTATACAAAGTTATGTGTTGTTGTTCATGAAAATTAAGTACAGGTATGTATACGGAATACAAATCATACAGTATATTGTAGTAGAGTATATCTGTGTGCAGCAGTGTTATTTTGTAATATATCGTGTTATTTTAGGACCACTGAGATTACTTTTTTATGTTTTTAATTAAAACATTTATTTTTGTTTTATTTATTTATTTATTTATTATTTTTCTATTATTTATTTATTTATTTATTTATTTATAGCATATTTTTTTTTAATTGTAATTTATCTTTACATTTCCCCCTATGTATTAGATCTAAGTTTTTTTCAGATTTATTATTAATAATAATAATAATAATAATAATAATAATAATAATAATAATAATAATAATAATAATAATAATAATAATAATAATAATAATATTTCCCAGAGATGGGTTGCGGCTGGAAGGGCATCCGCTGCGTAAAACAAATGCTGGATAAGTTGGCGGATCATTCCGCTGTGGCGACCCCGGATTAATAAAGGGACTAAGCCGACAAGAAAATGAATGAATTAATAATAATAATAATAATAATAATAATAATAATAATAATAATAATCATAATAATAATAATCATAATAATCATAATTTAACATTTTTAATTCAATTTTTATACTTTTATACTTTTATAATTCAATTTTATACAAACAACAAGGTTTTTACCAACAAGAAGTTTTACATAATTTAAAACATAATAAAATTTATTCTGAATTTAATTTTTTTTTATAAATATAAAATAGTTTATTCATTTTATTTCAGGTTACAGAAATGCTTGGTATTTTTACAGAAAATTTAAGTAAACTATCATAACCCAATATGTTTTTTTAAAGCACAAGTGAAGGCTCCTTTTTTCAAAATTCCAATCTCAAACATTTTCCTGCTTGCACATCATTTCATGCTTTATTTTTGATCGTGTTAGCATTAGAGAGCGAAAGCAATCAGCTCCTGAGATTTGATTGTCTCATGAGGCTTTTTCAGAGCAGGTGCAGTTTCGAGCACCCAATCCAAATTTATAAAGAAAATCTTTAACTGCTCAGGTGTTCATAATGTTAGGGGAAGCTATAGGGGGACCTGCCCTTTGATATAACCTAAAATCACACTTCACTTACTTTTAATATCCCAATCGCACCCTACCCAGATGGACATAATTACAGACTGGTTTATTTGAACTGAACCCTGCCTTGCGTTTTGGCTGTGTGCAGCGCTGAGATAAAGGATAAAGGATTGCCCCTCGTGCTGTGTCAGCCCAGTGACCCGTCAGCAATTTCAGATTGCCTTAATGTGAAAATCTCCTCATCTGCTTTAATTACCACCTTACAGTGGGACGTCTACAATTACTGCTGTAATCATAGAGGGGTCCGCTGGGGCTCAGACCCCGCTGCTCGACCCAACACAAAAGACAAACTCGGCCTAATAGTGTCACTTACCTGCTTTAAGCACATATAAATCCTGACAATTCATGGGTGGAGAAGATAAATGTTCAAATTATGTCAATGAAAGGGACTATTTCTGGTGAAATGTTGTTCTTCCGGCGTGTGTGTGTTTTTGTAATTTATTATTTATCCCATCAATAACTGATTTTGCTATTTCAATATATATGTTTGTATGTGTGATTCTTTCAATGCTACGGTTAGCTGACAGACATTACTGATACCTAGGGCCAGACGGAATCTGCGGACATTTTTTGCTATTTCTGCGGAGTATTTTATTAAAAATCTGCGGATTTATGCGGAATGATTTTTGGAGTATCATAACAAAAAACTTAATATATTAAATAAAAAGTAATACCTTTTTAACTTTTATTTAATGTTTACAATGCGAATCCAATTAGATCCACTTTATTTGGTAAACAAAGTAAGTCTCTCACATAAAATCTCAACTAAAAGACAGAAAATAGTACTTTACAAACTGTATTGTAAAAAAAATAATATGAATATTTTCATATTAGTCAATATTATTACTGAAATTAATTTGAAAACTAAAATAAATATACATTTACACACATTTACACCAGTAAATGAACAGAATCAATGATGGGCTAAAAAAAAAATCTGCATAAATCTGCGGAATTCTGCGTGGAAATCTGCGGAATTCTGCGCGCGCAGATTCCGTGTGGCCCTACTGATACCACATGCAGGTGTTGAAGTAAAAACCCTTTTAGATTAATTTATTAAGAACAGCAATTCATTTCTAATCCCAGATATTTGGTGTCCCACTCCTCTTTGTTCAGACAAATAAACATGGAGGACTTTGGTTCACATAGGGTTGGGTACTATTTACACTTTTCTTTTACAGTATGTGCAATTGTTAAGGTAAACCCAGTGATTGCTAAGTAACATACTAGAACTAAAAGCTGCAATCAATCAAACAAGAGTTGTTTTATAATGTAATAAGTGACTTAGCAGACTTAGCATTATGCAGTAGTTTAAGGATATATTTAAGACAAACTATTTGTATTAACATCCAAAAAAACATCAAACTTCTCTTGCAACCTACATAGTTTGCAAGATTAGCTGCCCCCCCCACAAATGTAGCTGTGGAATTCTTTAATAATGAACATGACCTCTGAGGATAAGGTCATTGCTTTTAAATGTAAGAAATTAGTAAGAAACAATGAATGGAAATTAAATGCAGGTTGAGAGCTTTAGCTGTAGAAATTGGTGACAGAACTGAAACCACCATAGACAATGAGACAAAAAACAAAACAAAAACAAATTATCCACCCCGATTTTTGATATCGATGCTGCTGTGTTTATTGTTGGAATGATGAAGTTACATATTTAGGCTGCTGTTCCCTAATGCTCATCATTAATAATAATAATAATAATAATAATAATAATAATAATAATAATAATAATAATAATAATAATAATAATAATAACCTATTATGACCTATGGTAATGGTTGGTGATGTAGGAAACCGTTTGCTGAGCAATTCCCAGTTTAAATGTGTTTCATGAATTGTAAATAAAAAAAGAAACCCATTATACTTTAGTTTTATCACATGTTTGATATGCACAAACTTTCCTGAATATTTTGTGTGTGTGTGTGTGTTGCGTTTTAGTCACAGTCCGGAAGGCTGTTTATAGTCATTTAAATAGTCTCTCTATGTGTCCCTGGAATACAATATGCAAGTATGTTTCCAAAAATGTATTTTCTGAATCTGGGCACAGATATAATGTATAACAGCTGGGTATGGGCTTAAAGCACATCATCGTCTAAGTGTGCAAGCTACAAATGGTCACAGAGAGACTGTTAAAGCTTATTTAATGGTGTACCATTTACCAGAAAGCCACTGAAATTTCTCAGTACAAGGTAGAATAACAATTTGTATTTTTTTCCTTTTTGTTACTCTCTTAAACTGCCATCAAACAAAGCAATACTTTCCCTTTTTTCCCCACTGCAGACTGCAGACACACCCACCTCCCATCCAGTCTACCAAACAGCAATAGCGTCTTACTGTGCCTTTATTTAATTGGGGGTTGGAAAAAAAAATCCAGTTTGTGTTAGAATTGCCATGCGAGATCTGATCTGGTAACAAATTACACGCATACAAAAGCAATGAATTTCAATCACCTTTCCTGTCTGCTTTCCAGATTGGCTGGATGTCAGACCGCCGTCCATACATTTCAAATGATGTGAATGTTCACGGAGAACATTATTCATGAGTCCTTCATTACTCAATCATTAAATAAATAATAAAATTAAATAAAAACAAGCCAAAGAATACTGCTCTGGCAGAAAGAGAATGCGTAAAAGACAGTTGAGCAAAAGCACTAGCGCACTGGCACACCAGGCATCGCTTCAATTGCTTTTTTTTTGAGTGTGTTATATGATGCTTGTGTGTTTTAGTCCGTTCAAGGTGACTGACACACAATGTGAACGCTCACAGTGTGCCGAAACACATCTAATAGGTGAGAGAGAGAGCCATTAATCCCATAGTTCAGTGCGCTGTAGCTAATTGTCACAGTGTAATTACGTCCATGGACAGGAATACAATTTTGTAGATACGGAAGACATAATGAGCTGGTTATTGGGGATATGAAACATTTATTCCGCATACCTCCTTGCTACTTTTACACATTTTAAAAAGCAATAGGGGTCAGAAAACAAATGGAAAAGAACTCTGAAGATGACATTCACAGTGGGAGATCTACCATATATAAGAAACGTTGAAGTAACTCTCGTGAAATATGATATTATTATTGTATATCGTAAACAAACCACCCACATACGTTGGCTTCCACCACACACACACCGCGTTTTCAGCCCACTGTCCATCCTGTGGGCCTTAATAGCTTTGATTAGCTCCACTGATTCAGGACAAATGATCGGATATCGAAGGGCTGTGACATTAATGTGAGCTAAATCAAAGCGCCTGCTGCAGCTGTCCTCCGTCAGGAAAGTGGGTGAGAGATTGTGTCTCTCTCTCTCTCTTTATTTTTTTCTTTTTACGGCAGCCTGGTTACATCACTATTGAGTTTCTGCTGCTGGAAAGTCGCTCACCAATATTTGCGTAACATTATGCATTCCAGTTCTCATTAATGCTTCAGAAAACATGAGCTTTGATATCAAAACAAGCTTGTGATGAGGACAATTTTCTGTCAGGAAACTGTCATAGCAGAGAATCCACGTAATGTGTGTGTGTGTGTGTGTGTTTAGGGGCCATCAGCTGCGGGTTGTTTGCAGGAGTGTTTATGGTTTATGGTGAAATCCCTGAGGCAATATATTTTGACATTTTCCTCAGGAAATGAAAATGAGAGAACTGCCTTTCAAGTTTTTTTTTTTTTAAGGATTCTTTTCTTTTAAAGAAAAGTATACCCTTTGAGGCAGCCATCTTGCGCTGTTTTTATTTATTCATGTCATGATGAGTGGGTTTTGCCGTTTGTGCCACTTTGCATTTCTCACACTGTTTCATGCTGATGCGCCCGTGCAAACACAAGCCCCGAAATGAGGCTTAATGCCCCTTTTCTCTCCTTGTCAGCCCCCTTAGTACCTCGGCATGGCCAGTTCCCACTGTGTTAAAGCTGCCTGTAAGCTTTTAATATTTCTCCCTCTGTTTGCAGCTCTGGCTCTAATGGCTGACCCATGCTGCACTGTAGGGACCAAAGCTCAGAGGAAATCTGCCGCTTGGCTTTTAATGAGAGCGGATCAGATCAATCGCCTCTGCTTTTCTCTCTGTCAGCGTGACAACGGGCCTCAATAGAGATTAGCTTCTCTGCGGTGTCGCCAGAAATATACGAGGACGTCTTGTTTACCATGGCTGCGTGTGTTTTTTCCCCCAATAATTTCTGGAGTTTTCTCATTGTTGCACCCTGTCTGTCTAAATGAGCATTCTTCTCTTTAGTTATTGTTCAGATGAGGCAGGCTATCAGGAATAAAGTGTAGATTTAGATTTGTAAAAGATTAGTCTGTCATGATTTTATGACTCCTATGTCTTTGGAAAGTTGGTTGCCTTTTTTTTTCTTTATCCATTGATTTATCTGGGTCATTTGTTTTTAATTAGAGTAATGGATGAAAGGCAGAACATTGTAATGTATTGTGTTTTGTATGGATACAGTAATAAAGTAAATGTTCTAACTGGATGCTTTCACAGTGATGCCATGGAAGAACCATTTTGGTTCCCTAAGTAGCTTTTCTGTAAAGTTTCTTTAATGTGACAAACATTTTAATAATCTAGAGAGCCATTTTTTTTCAATTTAATTCAATTTATCTTTATTTCTATAGCGCTTTTATAATGTAGATTATATCAAAGCAGCTTAACATAGAAGTTCTAGTAAATTGAAACTGTGTCAGTCCACTTTCTATCTATCGATGTCTATTGATGCACAGCTCCACAAGTCCCAAACCAAGCAAACCAGTGGTGACAGTGGTGAGGAACAAAACTTTACCAATCGACAAGAGTGAAGGAAAAAACCTTGAGAGAAACCAGGCTCAGATGGGCCAAGACCATTTCTCCTCTGGCCAAATTTCCTGTGCAGAGCTGCAGTCTAGGTGCCAGAGGCTGGAGAACCCTGGACGTCCATCGTGGCGAAGCAGCAGTTGTGAGTAGGTCACCAGCGGGTGTTCAGGCAGGCCCACGAGATCAATGAGAAGACTCGTCTGTCACTTAGGTCTTACACTACACTCTTAAAACAAACGGTTCTTTATAGAACCAAAAACGGTTCTATCGAGCGCTTCATATATGGAACCCCAAAAAGGTTCTATATAGAACCATTTTAAGGGTTCATTAAATAGAACCCCAAATGGTTCTTTGAATTCAAGTTAGATGGTTCTATTTAGAACCATTTAAGGGTTCTTTTTTTATTATTGAATTATTGTTACTTATTAATGAATAAAAAATAAAACCAATCCAGACAATTCAAATTGTTTAAATTTATTCAATTCATTATACAAAATATTTTTTAAAATATTTAAAATTGCACCTCTGCATACTTTGCATTGGACAGCAGATCTACCTTAACAGTTTAATGGCATTTTACAATGTAATTGAAATGATTTCACTTTTCTAAGCTTTTTTACTGTTTGAACAAATACAGTGCTTCACTTTCACACATCTCTAAAATGAAGAGAAATATATCACAATGCAGATAGAAACAATACACAAACAATCAAAACATCTATTAAATAACACTACAATTTCAAAAAGTGGATGGTACCTGCATGTATTGGTCATCACAACATCCATTTTTATACATAATTTAATAAAAAAACATTACTAAAACATTGCAAAATGATTAGACAAAACACTGCAAACAGCCATTTCACAACCTGTAGCATGTCCATGTCAGTCAGCCTCTCTTATAAGGTAAATAGTTTTGTCCATGGGTGGCACAGTGGCTCACTGGTTAGAACTGTCACCTCACAGCAAGCAGGTCACTGGTTCGAGTCCCGACTGGGCCAGTTGTCATTTCTGTGTGGAGTTTGCAAGTTCTCCCAGTGTTTTTGTGGGTTTCCTCTGGGTGCTCCGGTTGACCCCACAGTCCAAAAGCATGTGTACGGTATAGGTGAATTGGCCATAGTGAGTGAATGTGTGTAGATCTACTGTATGAGAGAGTATATGGGTGTTTCCAAGTGCTGGGTTGTGGCTGGAAAGGGCAGATTAGTTGGTGATTCACTCCTCTGTGGTGCCTCTGATAAATGAGGAAGTAGAAGGATAGCGAGTGAGTGTTGTCCATTGTAATACTGACACTTCAAGCCTTGGTGGAATCAGGAGAGCTGCTGAATCCTGGATGGTGTAGGACCTTTGGATTTCTGTAAAACAATATTTTAATGTTGAGTACTTTTAACCAATTAACATAAGTCATCAAATAGAATTACAGTTATAATTAATACAATTAAAGTGTGTGTGTGTGTGTGTGTTTGGGGCAAATAGTATGTAATATAGGGAGTAGTTACCTTCTGCGGTTTCCGCTGCTGGTCCAATGAAACTGTCATGGAGCACTTCCTTCTTTCTGTCCCTTTTTGGGCCATTTCTTTTAAAGATGTTTCTGTGTTCTTCACCAAGTTTTCTAAGCAGCATCCCAAATGCAAAAAAACATTTTGGTTACTTCATGTGTAAGTTTCCAAATGACATATTTTCAGCAATACAAGTTTCTTAAAGTCATCATGGACGCAAAACTATTTGGCACACAATGTAACAGTGTTTACTCACAAGCTGTGGCACTCCAAGAAGAAAAAACTGCTCCATTAGTTCTGCAAACCCCTCCATAATCTGTGCTCTGGAAAAGGGTGTTCATTCGGTTCTTGACTTATGAATATCTGGTGTCGCATTCCAGGTCCATCACAATCTGAGGTAGAAAGACAGCATTTTAGAGTGTGTAAATATGAATTTAAACCACAGAATTAATCTACCTTTGGCATCAAATGTATTGAACTGAACTTGCCTTGTGTTAAGTTCCTCAGAGTACAGTTCACTTCCTTTTCATCCCATTAATTCATTTCATTTTGCAAGATGATAGATGAGCTCACCACTGAAATCATTTCATTTTTAAATTTGTTTTGCAGACATTGCAACAAATCCTGTAGGCAAATTTACACTTTCTTTTAAAACATATTTTCTTTGCAGGACGTTTTAATAAGCAATGACCTTAATATTCTCACTGTACAAACAGCAGCAATAAGTAATAGAACATTTTGATGATAAATATATTTCAGTACACAACAACCAAGTCTGACATATGCATGTTATAAAATACAATATTTACCAGGTGTCCTTGTTGATGATAATTGTGTCACAATTATGGATGTAACGCATGTCCTTCTTTAAGCTGGGATCCTTCCTCTTCAAAGCTACTTGTGTCCTGCAGCCCAGGTTACAATACAATGTTAAAGTCTTTTATAATATTCATTTCATAATACTTAATACAGTTTGTTTAGAATTAAAAGCAATAATACATACCGAGCACAAGATTTACGATGCAGTTCAGTGTCCAGGCTGTTTGAAGAAAAGAAAGATATACATTAAAATATGAATTTTAAACTTATTTAGCACAATATATACATATATGTAGCCTATATTTAACAAGGTTCAACATTTCACAATACATTTAGCCTGCATGTTTGTATGTCCTTCATAAATAACACCTGATCTTTAATCTATGGATTATTAAAATATGTTTTGGCTTTGAAAGGTTTTAATAATACCCTTAGCAATTATTACTATAGCGCGTGCATAGACTCGGGCGGGCGCGTGCATAGACTCGGGCGGGCGCGAGCGCGGCATGTTCCCTTGAGGTTTTAATGCAGACTAGCCGGCGTGTACACTACTTTACAGAGTTTAGCCCGAGTTAAACTCAGCTAAACTTACACACGAGCAAGCTGGAAGTACACGTATGTTCAAGGTTGGAGATAAAAACTGCACGAATGCGGAAATCCGCTCATATGAAGTTACCATTAAAAGAGCGTGCACGCGCTTCACGCTGCCTCTCGGAGCTCGCCTTCAAATAACGCACCTGTTTTATTGTTATTGATGTTTTAATTAATACTGACAAACAAATAAAGCGAAACTGTAACTTATTTCGAACAAAAAGCAGAGCAAAGTCAGCTTGACACAGATTCCTGAACCGAAGGCTGACGACAGAAATCCATCAGAAAGTTACAAGCACAGTATTAATCCATATTAACGTTACCCCTTATTTAGTCTGTCACCATATAAGACAAGGGAAGAGACCCCGTAATACAAAATATTTCATTATTATAGTTTTAAAAGAGTAATAACGTACCTGAATGACGCAGCTGCAAAAGCGGAGTTCTCCTTTTCAAAAATTAACCGTCACTCTCCAGGCTCTTCACCACCAGTCCACAAATGAATGACGTCACCAGAGGGCTTTTTCATGATTATTAGTTTAAAATAATTTATTAAACCATAACAACACACTGTACAGTCTGAATAAACTGGTTATTTAATTAATTTCACAAAATAATTTGTCAAAAAATGTAAATATTAAGCATATATAAATTAGTTATATGGTAATGTACAAACCTGCATGAAACAAAAATCCCATCATACATTGATTAGGTTTTTGACCATAGCAGTCATTTTATTAGGTTTTGACTCAAAAAGCTTTGTCTCTCTGTGTTATAGCTTATTATTATTTATAATCTTTACTATATAATTATGTCATAAATCTCACATTATAGAACCATTTTAATCAAAAAGGTTCTTTGCACTCAAAGGGTTCTAAATAGAACCATTTTTTGGGTAAAAGGTTCTACTGGCCAAGTATAGAACCCCAGGGTCCTATATAGAACCTCAAGGAACCTTTTTTTTAAGAGTGTATGCAGAGACTATGCAGCCCATTGATGTGATCCAAGACCTGCGACGAGACGATCCCAGCGTTTCATAGTCCTGTACTAGGCTGTTTCCTGAGCAGCTGCTTGGTGCATGGAGAAGTGGACAGCATCCGACTAATTCCAGCGTTCTCCAGCCTCCAGTAGCTAGACTGCAGCTCTCCACAAGACATTTGGCCATAGGAGAAATGGTCGTGCCCAACTGAGCCTGGTTTCTCTCTAGGTTTTTCTCTCTTTACTCTTTACAATTGGTGAATTTTTTTTCCTTGCTGCCGTCGCCACTGGCTTGCATGGTTCGAGACCTGTAGAGCTGCACATTGATGGATTTGCTCTTCAGTGTCTGGACTCTCAGTAGTGAATATTAAACCACACTGAACTGAAATTCAACTCTGGAAACTGGGCTGACACGGTTTCAATTTACTATAACTTTCTATGTGAAGCTGCTTTGACACAATCTACATTGTAAAAGCGCTATAGAAATAAAGGTGAATTGAACTGATTTGAATTACAGGAATCAGTCTCGTGCTCTCTGCTTCTCCATGACCGCCACAGCATCTGCTCAGGAGTTAGCCTAGTCAGGATTAAGGATACTTTGGCATAATTTCTTCACAAGTCAACAATGGCGCTGCATAGTCTCAAGGAGCCTCGGGATAAGCTTAGCCTGGTGGCAATAGGGAATAAAAAAATAATTAGCGTAGCTGCTGTTCATTGTGTGTATTTAAGCACAAGATACAAAAATGAAGTGCTATAAATGAAAATAGTAGTTATATAAACAGACATAGCAACAAACATGTAAAGCATATGAGCGTTGGTTGTTGGGTGCATTAAGACAGGTGGTTTGTCAAGCCCACTCACCTGCTTGGAGCACACTCATGCATGTTATGTCATGCATTGTGTGTATGCTTTGCTAAAAAGATAGGTCTTAAATGTAGTTTTGAACTGAGAAAGTCTGAGCCTCTGACATTATCAGGAAGGCTACTCCAGAGTTTAGAGCCATAAATGAGAAGGCTCGATCTCCTTTAGTAGACTTTGCTATTCTGGGTACTACCAGAAGCCCTGTGTTTTGAGATCTTAAACAGTGGGTTGAATTGTATCGAGACAGAAGGTTGTTTAGATAAACATGCGCTAGATTTAGTAAGAAGCAATATTTCACAATCAATACAGAACTTTACAGGCAGCCAGTGTAATGAGGATTTTTACCTTGATTACTTTGAGTAATCTGAACATCATTTGTTACTACAAACACTTTCGTGTAGTGAAAATGGATGCAAGAACGCTAAATGCCACCAAAGAACCTTTACTTTTAAGTTTATGCCTTCATAATAGTTTAAAATGGGTTGAAACATAAAATAAAAGCTTATATGATTTGTTTGTAGAAACATTTTTTCTTTTCTACTGTGACAAGTAAATCAGACTTTGAAAAAAATACAAATACTTAGGATGGGATTTGATTCTACTCTAAAAATAAAGGTTCATTATTTTCATTAATGGTTCCATGAACAGTCTTTAACATCCACAGAAACTTTTTATTCCTTTGGAGTGAAAATGTTGTTCAGATTACTCAAATATTATTCACATCAAGAACTAAGAACTCTTCGTTTTTCGTTTTATTTCAAAGAGCCAGTGATTGTGGATTAGATTGATTATAAAAAGGAGGAGGAATAATAAAGAAACAATAATTTGGTGAGTCCTGGAAATATATAAGGGTTGGGATAGAGTGAATGAAGCACTTGGATTATATTTGACATTTTCATAGTGCTTTTTAGATCTTGACTGTTGGTTCCTCTTCACTTTCATTGAGCTCTGAACATTCAGTTTTCCAGAACTATATTCTATGAATAAAGTCTTACGAGACTGGAATAATCAAATAAATGATGACACGATTGAAATCTTTGCATGACCTGCACCTTTAAGCAGCAGCATCTTATCAATACTGCCATGTTTAAGGTGATCACACTTTACCTGTGACTGATCTTGTTCTCTTTCTTTACCTCTTTCTGCCTTCGTAATCCTAATATCAATCCTCTCTTAACTTTCTCCCCTGGTGTTAGCAGACTGAATCAATTAATCATTCACAGAGATCAATACTAGTGAGTCTGAGGTGTACAGGCGGTCTCTGAGGCCTGAAGTTGCACACATGACAAATCCCGTGCGAAGAGTGCATGCATCAAGCTCTGTTTAAGAAACCGTATCAGGCCAGTTAGGAAAATCACTTAACAATTTTAGTTCTAAATCCCTGGACTTTCTTTGCATGTGCTGCATGCAAAACCCATTTACTTGTATGGGAGTCCAATTGGAAGCACATCTAGATGCTTTCAGATGTTAACTATAGGCATCCAGCCCCCAACCTGCATCCCACGTACGATTTCAGCAATTTGGCTCATTAACAAGTGTATTTTAGCTGCATTTGAATTAAGCACATGCGTACGTGTGATTTCTTAGAATAGACAGACGTGGCATTTCTTTTTCAGTGGCCACCTTTAAAACCGCACACATGCAGGATGATTTCATTAAACTCTGGAATTGCTAAGTGCAAGCATTCTGATAAACAATCTGTATGTTATCTCATTAAAATTAAATTAATTGATTTTTGTTGAGCGTGTGTGTATGTTCTTTATCCTCAGGGAGCTGAATTTTAGCAGACCGAATTAATTTGCTGTTGCAGGGAAGTCCGTGCACTTCAGGACTCAATTATGTCCTCCTTTTCAGACCATCAAAGCCATGATAAGTCTTACTTTTTGAGTAGAGTTATGCCGTTACCTCTTTAGACATGAGTGGTGGGAGTCTTCAAAGAGAAGTGTGGATGTTTTTATATCTTTCTGGCTGGAAACCAGTGTGTCATGTCATTACATTGATTTGTCACGATTGAAATTGCGTTATGTTTCGCATCTCTTTACGCCGCAGTGCTTCACCACGACAGAGTTTTCTCTGGAAAAAAAGTCTATTTTTATTAAAGGTCACAGCTACACGCACACAATATGTCAGAGTAATTAGATGACATTAGAATATTCATTCTACAACAGCCATTAACCTTCATTGTGATTGACGCCTCACTCTGGTAAACAGAATCAGTCTTGTGTTAATTATTCATCAATATTTTCAATTAAAAAGCTATTTAACCACAAATTAAAGAGAAACAAGTATGCGTTTTGTCCTTGTTTCATAATACCTGGATTATTTCTAAATAAATTCTAGATCAAATCAGTTGTCTGTTTCTTAATTTGGTAGAAAAAACAACTTTGACACTTCATGGTAGTATAACAGGCACGCTGTAAAATATTTACACTTATTGTTATGCTTCATCTAAATATTTCATCTCTCTCTGATTGACAGAAGAAGGCTGTAAAATGGCTTCCAGAGTGTTAGGAGAAGTTAATAAACGAGTCGTTCTTAAAGAGAAACATTAATGACTGGCTTTGAGTGAGGTCTTTTTTGCATTTCAGATGATCAAAGTGTGGTTGAGCTTAGACTGGGCTCAGGAGAGGATTACTGTAGAAGGAGGCCATGTAGAAAGAGTTTCCCCCAAAAGACATGTCGGCCTGTCATTCAGCTGGTGATCATCTCATTTAATGCCTTCTCTTCTAATCTAATATGATTGGGAAGTATCACATTAAAAATGTGTGCCTGGAGTTTCTATGTGTGCTATACATTCAATAAATACATATATTCAGTTTAAAATGAACTGCATAAAGGTTGTGTGTGACATTTTCTCATTTATTTAAAATAATTTGCTGGCTTTTAATAATTCAGTTTAATCATTTGGTTGAATTTGAATAGATTTATCATTTGTATAATGTATTATCATTTTGTATTTTGACAAATTGTAACGAGATTACATGCTCCATGCCTGGGTGCGTCACCTGAGAGTTTCACAATGCCAGTTTTGTTTTATACAGTAAGTCCCACATAGATAGTAAGAATAATACAAGCATAGATAGACTTAAAAATAAGGAAACATGATCAATTTTTCATTTTATTAGGAAGCAGTGTTGCCACTTAAAAGAGTTTACTCGGATGCTTACACTTTATTATTAAACTAAAATTTTCATTCGATGGCACCTTTAAATGCACTTACAGTAGGCATACTCAAAGAAAAAAGACAAGACTTTGTGAAGATTAAATAGATATTTTTGAGATCCAACTTGATTTCTTTTTAGTCACACAATTAAAAATATAACATGGTTGTAGATTTCCAGTTGATTCAATAATTTCAACTGACCATCTTGAAGATCCACATTTACAAGTGATGTGATATAGCCAATGATATAAATTAAAAGCCTTTGAAGCTGAAAGTCAGTACAAAATACTGCTTGTCCTAACCCAAATACTGGCCTAAATATGGAAAAACCCAAAAGTTGGGTTAAAATGTGAAATCTAAATTTAATATATAATAAAGTAACCTAAAGTTACATTTGTCCATATTTAACCAAATTTTGAGTTATGATATCCCAGCATTTTTAGAGAATAATAAAGGACTTTACATTTTACATAACACAAACTTTTAGCCTATCACAGTGCAGTGGTTCAGCTGGCCAATCAGAGCATTCTGGGCTTTTCAGAAAGAGGGGCTTTGTAGAAATCAATCAGAGTGGTGCTGCTATAGTGCAACGTGAAAAAGGTATGTTTTCTTTGTATTTCACCATATTCAAGTACAACCAATAAACAAATTATATTTTAAATTGCAGAAGAATAAAAGCATTGTAAATGCGATTCGTATGATTTGAACATTGTCATCTAAGTGTTTTGTTAGAATATGACTGCATTATACTGTGATAAACAGATTGAATGGAATTTATTTACATGCTAATTTAACAATATGGATGCACAAAGCGTCCGATTCTTTAAACAAGAAGCTCAATTATACATAGAAGAGTTTCTTTTATAATTTTGATATGAACTGTTTTAATCACCATAGCTTTGTTAGACTTGACTTTCAATGTTGCATTGAATGCAACGAACGAATGGATGAACGAATGAATGAATAAACAAATGAATAATAAATGAATAAATAAATTTGTGTTTTAAATAATCTTGGTGGATTGGAGCATTTAACTGATTACGGAATCAATCATTATCAATTTTGTGTGAACCAGGCCATTAAGCTAATTGCAGAAACACTTATTTTTGCAGTTGCAGGAATAGGAAAAGAAACATCATTACCACACTGCTATAAATAGCATGTACTGTATATGTGTCTGTGCGCGTGTGTGAGTGTTAGTGACCACGGAGGCTCTCGTAGCGTCATGGCTGTAGTCTGTGTGGCTCTGACTCTTCTTTATTTACCGGTACTGACCCGCCTTTCCTCTAACACACAGCTCTTTAATTACCCTGTCCCATCGATTGGCCCTATCTGCTCAGGCCTCCTCCCAGTGTCGTGCTGTCTGCCCTAATGAACATTGCTCATCCCCCTGCAGCCCCAGAGCAGGCGTTACGCTGCACTGTCCCCAGCATGATGCATGAGGTCAACTGTGTGTTGCTATAGTGTGCTACACGACGCTGATGCTTATTGCAGTACAATATTTGAGTTGGTTTTAGGAGATAGGATTTATCTGATTATGGTTTTGTCATCTAAATGTGTGTGAAAGTCAAACTGGCAGATATTTTTGTGGAAAAGGAATATACAAAGGAGTGATTTGGTATGTCAGACATCGCTTTTTTTCATTGTTTTTTTTTTTGCTTCTGGTGCAGTTATCACTAACACACTTCCTATTCAATCAAAACATTGCTTTTGTATGGAAAGATATTTGTTATTGATTAGGTAAACGCAATATTGCACAGGGCTGTTTGGAGAGGATTGAAGGGTTTGCTTTGTCTGTAAACCATGGCACGTGTTTTTCCCTAGAATGTTTACATGAATGGAAAGCTTAAAAGAAAACATTTATTTTGAATGAAAATGTTTTGTGACATTGTATATTTATTTATCATCAATGCTCGATGAATAAAGTTGACATTTTGTTCGTTTTTGTCTACTACTACTACTACTACTACTACTACTACTACTACTAATAATAATGCATGAAATATTACATATTTAAATTACAATATACATTGTTTAATTCATGTACACCAAGAATATATTTCTGTGAGCAATTTTTAATAATAACAAATGTTTTTGCAAATATTACATTTTAATATATGACAAATATGGAGATGATTTTGAACAGTCTTTAATGATAGGAATAAATGAGTTCCAATTTTGAATCATTATAATTATTATATTTATTATGTGAAATAATCATTATCATTATTAGATATTAATTTGAATTTTTATACGCCCTTAAAACATAGTGAATAGCATTATTTAATTAACCTCATGCATTTCGACATCTTTGAATAATGAAACAAATTTTTAGACGTAAAGACCAGGTAGTCTCGTAATTTACCTAATAAAATGCTGTTATAATTGAGAGGCTATTTATTAATTTCTCTATTATTATTATTATTATTGTTATTATATTTTACTGAATCATTTTTGGGCAGCGTGGGTAATGCTGTCACCTCACATCAAGAAGGTTGTTGGTTCGAGCTTCGGCCGGGTCAGTTGGCATTTCTGTGTGGAGTTTGCATGTTCTCCCCATGTTCATGAAGCTTTCCTCCGCATGCTCCGGTTTCCTAAAGACATGCTCTACAAGTGGATTGAGTAAGCTAAATTGTCCATATTTTTTGTGTGTGAATAAGAGTGTATGGGTGTTTTCCAGTGATGGGTTGCAGCTGGAAGGGCAAAACATAAAACATATGCTGAATAAGTTGGCGGTTCATTTCACTGTGGTGACCCATGATTAATAAAGGGACTAAGCTGAAAAGAAAATGAATGAACGAATCATATTGCAAAGTCAGTCATTTGCAGACTTTAATATCATTTTAACTTCATGAATTCTAGACATTCAAGACATTTATCTAGACTAGATTTAAAATATGTTTATTCATTCATTCATTCATTTGTTCATTTTCTTTTCAGCTTAGTCTCTTATTCTTACTTTATTACAGTAGTTATAACCATTCATATTCACTTCATAGTTCATTTGCTTCTGGTTATTTAACCCCTTATCATTATGCCCATGGTATATTTCGCTGAGCCTGAGTGAACCCAAGAATACAACGGGTTATGAATAATTGCATTTGAACTAAACTTTATATATCAGACATCACAATCTTATTTTTTTTTATCTCTTTGCACATTACTATTTCAGAATGATGAATATCTCCTGCCCTCATTTGCACTTAGCAGTCTGTTGGTGAGGATGGTCTCCTCAGCTCTCTTTTCAACATTAATGTGACATATCTGAGCTAATTTTTTTTCTTTTTTTGGCAATAACTCCACCTCATCCCAAGTGTCTATGATTGAAACCTTAGATTCATCATATCACATCACAGGGTGAAATGTAAGTGAGCGAGTCAAAGATGAGGACAGAATGAAAGGAGAAACGTGTCTGTGCTGCTTTTAATGAGCAGATCTGATGATGGAAAAGACTTCAGGCTTTTTGAAGCAGTGTGAAACTGAGGAAAGGGACAGGCTAGCTCCTGGTCTGGCTATGTGTGTACGCATGTGCCTGCGTGCGTGCGTGCGAGTGTGTGTGTGTGTGTGTGTTTGCAAGTGCATGTTTGAATGACGCACTGGCAGGGTTAAATAAAGAACTGTCCAAAAAATGAAAATGTTTTTGTTTGTGTCATGTCGTTCTGACCCTGTATTATATGCTGTCCGTCTTCCAAGAAACACAGAATTGGTTGTTTGAGCTTCTGTTTTCCATGCTATGAAATTGGACAAGTGGATACTCTGCTAGAATATTACTTTTGCGATTCATGGACTATTAAAAAACTAAATCCACGGTTGATTTGGTATACACTCTCAGAATTAAAGGTACAATACCTGTCACTGGAATTGTAGCTTTTCAAAAGGTACAGTTTGGTACTTAACAGGTATGTTTAATGTACCATGAGGTGCACATTTGTACAAAATGTGTACGTCAAGGTCAAAAAGTACCTTTTGAAAAGGTACCACACTAGTGACAGGTTCAGCATACCTTGTGCGCTGAAAATCTCTTTTTTTTTTCTTTACTGGCCGTGATAGTTGCATGAAGAGTCATTAACATCTATAGATTCTTTTCATACAGCTAATTGTTTTTTAAAGTCAAAGAATCAAGAAACATATATGGAAAAATATATAACTGTTGATTAAAAGATTCCAAAGGGGACAAAAAATAAATAAAATCTTGTTTAGATCTGTGATAAAAAGGTTGGTTTTCTATGCTTAAAAATGTTAAAGAAACCCAAATGCTGTGCTTTCCTGCTGTTTTCTTTTATACTTTACCGTGCAATCTTTAAGCTGACTGTCAGTAAAGTCACATGACGAATCAAAGTTCATTGCAAGTTCACAAGTAGCTTTTCCACAAGGTCTGGTAAATTAAATATATCCAGTTTCATACACACAATTACAAAACACCATCATGGTGACATGCTTGAAACTAAAATAGTACAGTAATCAAAATTTAACCACATACAACGTAGCATAACACAAGAAAGAGCTTGGAATAAAGTTTGAGGAAAAAGCATCAAATGTGAACGTTCTGGAAATGTAAATTTATGCTTCTCCCACTTCTGGATAAATCTTCTCTGGACATTTTAAATATAAATGCAAAGTAATAACTGAATCACAGTTGTACATCTCTTCACTGATACTGAATCAAACACCAAGTTCAATATTGGCCAGCTCTAAAACTTTTCAAAAATATATATTAAACTCATGATGACTGTTTCTTTAATATTTGGACTTTTAACCTTTTTATGCACACAATTTTATGATTGTAAATATCACTGTAAAACAACGTTGTAAGACGATGTCAATAAAACATTGTTAAAAAACTACAGTATTTAGTGTAAAATGTATTTAAAAATCTCAGTAGATCTTTAACAGTTTGTCACCACAGTAAAAGGAAAACCACCTCTTTCCAATTAACAAGGATTTCCAAAATTGTGGAGGGAAGAAAATAGTTCATCTCTGGAACGAGAAGATAGTTAATGACCAGATTTTTTGGGTGAGCAGTTCATATTCCTTTGTAGTTTCCTAGTTGTTTCCTTACAGTCTATTCCTTACCTTTATCTGTGCTCTGTTCTCTGGCAGCCTCTGTTCTTTCTTTCTTCTTGGACAGTCAGGAAGCACCAAGGGAGAAATAAGGAAGCATTTATGTGGAGTGATCTTTACCCATCCATCCTGAGGGGCCTGTGCTGTGATGAAGGAATGAATAATGAATATATCAGATGAGAAAAAAGATGAGGGAAAGAGGGCAAAAATGATAAAGGGATATCCCAGACTGAATAATTATCTTCATGCTCTCCCTTTTAGATGTGTGTCGGAGTCAGATTGCCAAATATAGCTTAGAAGTATTATAACAGGGAAGTGACTCTGACTAAGAACATGCATTACTTTTATTATTGTTGTTGTTTACTGTTACATATTTAACGTTGTTGTGGAGATAATATCTGCTTCATGAATACAGCACTGTTATAATGCATAACTTTGCTGTTAATACTTTAATGGGCACCAACTTTACCCCTTTTTCAAGATTTAAGATGACTCTTTTGTGTCTACAGAATGTATTTGTATATTTTCAGCTTAAAACACCCATCAGATATAAATATACCTTTCAGAACATTGGAATTTCTGCTCTGAATAACGATGTAGCTGTTTTTGTTGTCTGTGCCTTTAATGCTCGTTCTCCCCACCCCACATTTCCCACGTGCCTGTCAGAGTGCCTCATTCTCTGAGTCAGGTAAACAGCACAGTGACAGACATAAAGGAAGCAGATCTCATGTAACGTTTGTGAGAAATACTACAGTAAGAACTTTACTAATGATTATTTGATGTATTTGTTGTGGAGTAATTCAAGCCTTTCTGCAATGATGAGTCACACACAATGTCATTACAAACTTCATACACACACACACATACACAGCAAGCACGTTTAACTTTGCATGGTAAATGTGACAGGAAACACATTAATATCCACTGCTGTATGGATATCCGTTACGTTAATGTACAAAATAAACCTGATTTAACGTCCACAAATCAGGATTGAAGCATCTTCTTTTATAATTGTTCTGACATGTACATGACACTTTGAGTGGTCAAGTATTACAGGCTTTTCACAATGGGTTCTACACAACCGATTTGCTTTGGGACCACAAGAAGGAATTAAGTTAACATATTAGGTTTTACAAATTCAACTTGATTAAACATAAAATAGGTGACATGGTGGCTCAGTGGTTAGCACTGTCACCTCACAGCAAGAAGGTCACTGGTTTGAGTCATGGCTGAGTCAGTTGGCATTTCTGTGTGGAGTATGCATGTTCTCCCCAACAGCAAGCTACTTTTAGCTTCTTGTTGCCCTTAGTTTTAAAAAGAGCTTTCATTTTCTTTTATTATTATTATTCCTACATAATGTTTTGGTGTAAACATAAAACTAGGGCTGTCCAAGAATTAATCGTGATTAATCACATCCAAAATAAAAGTTTGTTTTGACAAAATATGTGTGTGTGTTATATATATTTATTATGTATATGTGATAAAACACATTCATAGAAGCCAAAACTATATATAAAAAAAGTTACATCAAAGTAGTTACATCATATTCAAATGTAAAATTTGTATCATACACATATATTTTTTATATATCTAAATATAAACCAACATTTTATCAAGTATATGCATGTGTGTATTTATATATTCAAAATAAAATATACACAGTACACACACAAATATTATGTTAAACTTTTATTTTGGATGTGATTAATCACGATTAATTTTTTGACAGCCCAACATAAAACATAACATTTGGTAAACATAACAGTTGGCAACTATGACATTTTAAAAACTGTTCAGTGTTTAAACGCACCCTTTTATTTTTTTCTTTTCTATTTTCTTCTTCTTTTTTTTTTTTTTGGTTACGCTTCACTTTAACAGTCCCCTTTAGACATCCTAAATGTCAGCTACCAGTCATTCGAGCATCAGTAGACTGTCTGCTCCTGTATTAAAAAAATACTAAAAATATACACTTGTGCTGCACCAGTATTAATGTCATCCATTTGGGATTGCACTGACAAAAATGTATCTTAATACCAGCAGCAAACATGGCCATAATCAACAAAATGTCTACCACTGGGCTATTAAATTTTTTGGGTGCCCAGTGACAGTCAATGTCAATAACATAACCTTTTTCAGGTAGTAGACATTAAGCTTACTAGTACGTGACCTTTCGAGGCCCCCAACTCCCAATGTTTTGATGTTGTTTTGGGGGGGATTTAATCTTTAATTAGAAGGCTTTAAGCTTTATTTAGGTGAGTCAGAACCAACCCCTCCTTTCAAACACCTCTGTAATTCACCACCTGCTAACAGCCACACAAACACTTACTCACAGCCTGACCCCGTGATCGATCTGAAGTAATTGTGTCAATAACGAGTGCCTTCACCACCCTGTCTCTCCATGTCTTTTATATCGCAGTGATGGATGTCACTGTAGTGTTTCTTTGTTAGTTTCTGCGTTCAGTGTGACCGCAGCCCTCCTCAAGAAGCAGCGTTTTTAGCCAACAAATGCATATGATTAATGCAACCGCAGACGCAATCCATCCTTGCCACCGACTTTTGTATGCTACATTACCAGGAATCCTGACAGGGCCGTGTGCTAAGATGAATCTGTGCCATTCTTTCCATTGGGAATGAAAGTAATAGCTCAAAACAAGTCATACGTGAGCTATAATGAAATCTAACAATCTGGAATATATTAATCACCCCCTTTTTTTCTTGCTCGAATCGTAGACGTTTTCCCCATTACGTACAGTTACATCAGTGCTGACGTGGTTTTATAACCAGGTTCCCAGCCTTCATATTTCTTGTGCTCGTTCACAGTCAGTCTTAGTTTCTTCATTCTCTTTCTGCTGTTGTCTATGCAGAGCGTGATCTAGTGCTCCAGGGAGAAGCTGCATCCAAAGTCCAGTCACACTGATGGCATTTTAATTATGTTCCTCAGCCCATTAACTCAAATGTGATTGGCTACCACCATCTATCGCGGCGAAGTAAACAGACATACCCATAAGTGAAAGGATTCGAGTAATTAAAACATGTTCTAATCAAAATACAAAGGCGAGAACACACACTAATTGAAATTATTGAACTGCTAGCAGCTGCGAGCAACTGTAGTTCGATTAGCCGGATGTTTATCTGGATTTAAACTTGCCTTACTTTAAACATACATTACAAGTCAAAGTGCATCAGTCACCTTCAATATAAAGTGCTAGCGTCTATAGGTTAGAGAAGGTTCATTTCCAATTAAGTTGAGGCCGATTGTCTAGGACCTCAAGAAAGTCCTTCTCTTTTGCTGACGGCTGAAGTCACGAGGCTGTTTCTTGATGCTGGTTTTGAGGCTGTTTTGGGCTCTGCTGAACCACCGGCGGACCCTGCGGCAAGGTTGTTTTTGGCAATAATAAGTGTGAATCACAATATTGGCAGAGAAAAGTTACAAAGCCGTAATTGATGACTTTGCTTCCAGAATATAAACAGACATTTTGTCGAGCCAGGATACAAAGACCCTTTGAATATTAAGACATCGGTTGTCGGTTAATGGAAGAGTGATTTTTTTCATTTAGTATTTGCTGTCTTTACAAATGCATTCATTTATTTTTAAACAGCTAATGACTGCTGTCACAAAACCCTACAGTATTATGCATTAGTTAAAAATTCATAACTACATTTTTTTTTTCCATGAACACACAGATGTACAGTAAATAAGACAGACCAGATGTCTTCTGATTACTTAATTATAGAGAGTGGTTGGTATTGAATGAATTTGTTATATAACTGATGTCATTTTTATTTAACATAATTAATCTAGTTATAGTTGTTTTAGTTTAAGTTGAATACATACATTGGTCACTTTATTTTGATGGTCTGTTTGTTAAATTTACGCTACATTGCAACTAATTCTCATCAGATTATAAGTAGACTGTTAGTTTGGTTGGGTTGGGGTTAGGGGTAGGGTCAGTGTAAGCTGAAATGTACTTGCAAAGTTTCTTATAGTCAGTTAAATGTCTGTTGAATGTCAGTATCAACAGATATTAAGTAGACAGTCTACTAATACTCAAATGGACCATCAAAATAAAGTATTACCCATACATTACATGCACACACACACACACACACACACACACACACACACACACACACACAC
>CAIGQQ010037872.1:5948737-5968737 GCA_903798035.1 Danio albolineatus | reverse complement strand
CTTCACAATATCTTTTTTTGTGTGTATGTTCCAAAGAAGAAAGAACCTTGTAAAGGTTTGGAACCACTTGAAAGTGAGTAAACAATGAGTACATTCTTGGGTGAACTATCCCTTAATGCGATTATTATAGCGAGAGAGCATCTTTGTGTTTTTGTAACTTTTTCATTTCGTTTAATCTTTTAGGCTGTAAAATAATTCATGGTAATGATGTGTTTCTGTAACGCTATATATATATATATTTCACAATATTAGCTGTGTGTTTATCTGAAAATAATTGGCCTTCTGTTCAGCAACCAATCAGTATAAAGCATTGTACAGCTTTGTATTCAAAGATAGATAGTGGTGTAGATAATGTACATCCAGCTGGTTATCCTAGAATAAACTCCGGATCAGACCTTGACACAACGAGGAGGGGTCTGTATCACCCTGAAGGAGTTTATTTTGTGATTACAACTGGTTGGATGTGCATTATACAGCTTAATACACCATAACAGAATGATTATCTTGACAAGAAGATGAAGACAAGAACATTATTACAGTACTCCTACTGTAATATTTAAGTCCAGTGGTTTCGTTTTTAATATAAACGCTAACTATAACAGAATCACAGGAAGCCATGGCAGTCTGCAATGCATGAGGGGTAAGTTAATCCAGCCAGATCTCATGAGGAAACATAACTATTTTACATTTTATCAGTTTAGTGGCTAATCCATACGAATTTGTTCAAGTTCAGCTTTACGAAAATGTACAATTGTAAAAAGAAGGCTTGATTCCTTAAAAAGGGGGCCCCTAAACCCAACTATCACATGTCAAGGTTCAGGTTGGGGAGAAGGAGCGAGGACTCAATTGCAACGAAAAAAAATAGTATTTATTAATAACTAAATAAAACAAACAGCAAAATAAACAACTCCGATGGGGAAAACATTAATTAAAAGGCAAAAACAAACTTTACTGGGCTGGCAGGAAAAAGAGGCAGGGCTGGACAGGACAGGGCTCGACACAACATGACTGGCAGGAATTCGACAACGAACTGGCACAGGACAGCAGACATGAGGAGAATTTATAGCAGAAATAATTAACAAACAAACAGGTGAAAATTATAAACTAATAATGGGTTAACAAAGAGGGTGGAGCTAGACAATAGACGGGAGAGCACATGACAACACAAGCCATGTGATCACATAAAGACTAGAACACACAGCCAATGAGAGAACTCATTAACTGCGTGCTCACATGACGACATAAAAGCATGCGGCGTATGTAAACATACACCATGTGCTAAACACAACAACAGAGGACTGAACGCGAGACACAAGCACACGATAAACATCTTACCGTGCGCTCACACCCGCAGCGTGCATGTTTCAACCCAGCGCCACCCGAAACAGATACCAACTAGACTTAAGACGCTGGGAATGAAACAGCACGCCGCAGACAAACGATCACAAGGACGAGAGCGCGCAATCGTGAACATGCCCAGACCCCACGCGCCCGTATCAAGCGGGAGCGCGCAAGGTCCAAGCGCGCCCACAATTGGCACTCATACAGAGACACAATGACAACACACAGGACTAGACAGAGCTAGTGTGAGGACCCTGCCACCAAAACAAGAATTAACAAGACAGGAGTGGCAGAACCTTGACATCACAGGGGAATAAGCAAATTGTACTAAATTGTATGAATAAGATTGTACGAATTCATACGTATAAGCTGCTAAATCAAAAAGTTATGAATTGCCATGAGATCATGCTTGTTAATCAGCCCTTCTATTGACTAAATTTGTTATTGGAGAAAAACACTTATAACACTGTTACAACTAATCAATCACAATCAAGTATTACAGTGAGCCACATAATAATTCTGATTATTAAATTATTACTGCAATTTTTCTTGCATGAATATTCTATATGTACGAAACTGTATATGTATAATAGAAGTAACTGTATTATGCAAGTTATAGATACACATAAAATATATAGTTATTAGATGATTGAATGTTTACGTACATTCTTGCTCTTAACATTTAGTCTTTAGTTAAAATTTTTGTTCTTGTTTTATTCATTTCTTATTTATTCTGATATGCAAACTTTTTTACTTTTTAAAACAGTAAGTACTCTGTTTTTACTGTAATTTACATTTTGTTTGTATAGCATAGTCCAAACAGATTCATTCACAATGTCTTCAAAGCCAAAATATAACATTGTTTGAAAGACTACAATGGCAGAATATGTGGGGGGAAATTGATGGTTAAATTATTAAAACAAACAATTTTAGTAGATTAAAATGTAATAAATTTACTGTCAAAAAAAATGTTAGTTGAAACCCTCTCAAAATTTCTTTCTTAGGCAAATGCTGGATGTGAGAACGATGTATTTTATATTAGTCTTTGTGTTTTTTGGATGGACAATGTGTTTGTCCTGGAGATTATTACCTTATGCACAGTCCTGAGGGAGAAAGCCATGTGGGCGGATGGTTTGTTAATAGCATTTTACTTTATCAGTGTTATAGCAATGTGCACACAGCGTGTTTGCTTTTAGACATCAAATCAAAACCGATGGAAGCAAACATCAAGTATTGGAGTAAATTGGAATATCTTGCACTCCCTTTGGTTTAAATCCCATGAAATCTCAAGGTCCCCAAAGTAATTAGCGTCTCAGGCGAGATGGGGGTCTGTAGGAACTCCCCTCTGAACCCCTTTGCCTCCACAGTATCCACCCTAAAGAACTGTTGTCATATCAGGTACACACAGAAAGCACATTCACAACAACCTGTCAAAATAAAAGTCACTTGAATAAATTGTGACAGAAATGTTGTCAATTTAAAATATTTCATGTTTTCAACACTTAAGGTCTGTAAACATATACTATTTTATATCGATCTGCTGTATTGGAGTATTTAGTATCACAGTATAAAAGTATTTTACTATTAATAATATTCATTAATTTTAAGCACATTGTACATCTATTTTGAAAAAGTTTAAAGTTATTGTATGTGATTATTTCCTCGTTTTTGTAATTGTATACTTATTGTATATTGTATGTAATAATTATTTTTCTTTATATATCTGTCTTAGGGACACCAGTTTTCTAACATTTTCACAAATAAAACCAACATATGTGTCGGATAAATGGTTTTGCAGAAAAGAAAGCTTTATTCACAAGAACAAATAATTATACTGTCTTCACTGTCCAAAATATGCAGGTTAGCAAGGTGGGAATGACAGAGTTTACATGCCTGAGGGGGAGCGCGGTGTCTGTCTTAGATAAGGAGGAAGCGTCCCCTCATCTTCATGCAGGTCTGGTGAAACATGGCTGCAGGCCAGGTCAGGACACCCATTACCCATTAGAGGCATAAATCTTATCAAAAACCAAGCTGTCAAACGCCCATCAGCAGACAAATCAGATGTTTTTGTGGCTGCCTGGTGAACCTTGTTGTCTACAGTCTGCATTCTGTCATGAGGTAATGTGGCCTGCAGGTCTGAGAAAAATGAAGCTTTTTGCACTGGGTTGCAGTTTGTTTCTTTTTTTTGTGTGTGTGTACTGAGTAAGACAAGAATATACTTCTAGGTTCAATATTTGTGGTATAGTCTGCTTGTATTTGAACATACACAGTTGAAGACAAAATTATTGGCCCTATTACTTTTGTACTTTTTATTGTTTAACAGACCAATATTTCCTATAATATTATGTCTTCTGAAGAAAGATATACAGTATTATTTTTAGTTAGGCTGGAATAAAAGCTGTTTTACATTGTATTAAACTATTTTTATGGTCAATATTAATGGCTCCTTTAAGATTTTATTTTCAGATGGCTACAGAACACACCACTGTTGTGCAGTGACTTGCCTAATAAATGTAACTTTCCTGACCCGTTTAACCTTGCTAAGCCTTTGAATTGCACTTTAAGCTGAAAACTTGTATATTGCAAAAATAACTAGTACACTTCTATGCACTTCTATCATTATTACAAAGACAAATAAATTAGTTATTAGAAATAAATGACATATAAAAAACCCTCTGTTAAACTGTACAGTACTTGGCATATATATATTTAAATAATTACACATGAAGGGCTAACAATTTGGATTGTAATTGTATACTGTATGCATCCTTTACAATTTCTCCTGTGAATGAAGGATTATTTTAACCCAAAATAAACATCGAGCCCTAGTTTGCCCCTCTTTATTCAACAGAGAAGATAAGAATCTCAAGAATGTTGGAAACTGGAAACCACTGACTTTACAGTATTTCCTCCATCTCTAAGCTGTGTGAACTTTTTTTAATCATTAAAGGTGCTGTAATAAAGTTTTCGACTCTTCTAAAGCATAAACATACCATAATATGTTTGCAGATATTTAAGAAACATGTAAAGTGAATATTCTTGTTTATCTGAAAAACAATGCTGCAGTCAGATATTTTGCTTTGAAAATGTGTTTTCTGTGCCAGAATGGCTGTCTTTGTTTTGGTCATTTTAACCTGCCGAATGCCAGTTTAGCCAATTACATTTTAGCACCATGTGGAAAACCGCATATTTCCTTCATTCAGAATGGCTCTGAAAGCATGCGACCCCAAAATGTGACCTTTGGTGGACAGTAGCAGACTCTGAAATGAGACGCAGATTGACTTCCACATGAGATTATTAATTAGCAAATGATAAAAATATCATGAGTGTAAACATTAGGTGAGCAGGTTACATTGTAACCGCGTGTCCTAACACCACGCTTCGTGATGAGATATGCAGTGATAAGCAATTTGGCTGTTTGCACCAGAAGAAATACGACAAATTTCATTTAAATACAGCCATTCAGAAGCACAGAACATGTACTCACTTACGAAATGGTAAGGTTTATAATCAATTAAATACATATTAACCCTCTTTAACATCATTAAATGTAGATGCTGAATCACTCTTATGTGTTTAGTTCTAAAGTTCAACTTCAAACAGTTTATTTTATTTTCAAGATCTGAGGTGAGCTATCTGCTGCTGCTGCTGCCTTAAGTATATGGCAATAAAGGGCCACAAATGTATGGCAATATATGTTAATGCCAAAAATTGGCATTTAAACTCACATTATTAGCATTTAACATTAAATAAAGCACATGAGGTTTACCTGAGGAGATCATTGTCAGTTTTTTTGCTGTTCACCTGTGAGAAATAGAAGCTGTTTCTAATATATCATTTGGACTTTTTTTAGAACACTGTTTAAATCCACTTGCTCCTGTTCTCAATCTGGCATCCTGCGCTTGCGTTTGTTTTGATCCAAGAGTGCAATGCCTAGTTCAACCACTGGGAGTCAAACTTACACACTGCACCTTTAAGGTGATGTCAGATGTAGTAACCTATATAGCCTATACCCTCTTAGTTTAAATAAGAGTTTTTGTGTTTCCAGTTGGAATCTGATCTAAATGATAAACTGTACACACCCTGCAGTTCAGAACTGTTTCTTTTTTCCAGATGGCACTCTTTCATTTGACAAAATATCTGCACTGGTTTCTGTGGCAGGGATGTTGCATTGGTATTGCAAATCCAATAGACAGCAAGAGGGTTTGCAATAGAGATAATATCTTACAACATGACAACATGCTGTTCTGTTGGATTATTTTGTTTTATGAGGCAGTGGTAAAA
Organism: Danio albolineatus; assembly: GCA_903798035.1. Taxonomy (NCBI): domain Eukaryota; kingdom Metazoa; phylum Chordata; class Actinopteri; order Cypriniformes; family Danionidae; genus Danio; species Danio albolineatus. Next base: position 5,963,112 of record CAIGQQ010037872.1, on the reverse strand, counting down.
ACACAGAAAGCTGGCATGTGTGGATTTATTTCATGTTGCCATTTCTTACGGTCTCTGTGTTCTCAGTGTGTAGGCCAACCAGAGTACATTATATAAGTGTATTGTCATTTTCCGCTCAACTTGCTACACAACCCTATTTCTGTAGTGACTTTCAGCATGTCTAACATGTTTGTTTTATCTTTTACTCACACAAAACAAGCTTTGTAAGGTCTGATGAGACCGGTCAGACTGAAACAAATTTCCAGTAATGTGATTTGAATAAGATATCAAACCATAAATGTATCAAATTTTCAAAACTCATATTTCATGTGCTGATCCTAAACCCATTTTCAGCAGTGGTTTGGTCTCACCACAGTTTTAAAAAAAGCTGTAAAAGTGGGTATGGTAAAAGGGAGTAGGGAAGAGGAGAAGGACAACACAACAGCATCTTCAGAATCAGAAGGTTAAAAGTAAAATCATCCTGCAAAGGCAATTCCTAATTACACACAATAAATGTATTATACACAGCAGGATAACACACCATGACATAAAGAGCGAATCATCTCAGGCCCCGTTTATACTACTGCATTTTCGTTTTAAAACGCATATGTTTTGCTACGGTTACGCCATCCGTCCACACTACACCGGAGTTTTCGAGCCCTGAAAACGTAGCGTTTTGGAAATGCTGGAGAGGCTGTTTTCATTCTAAAACGCTGCTGCTCCATCTCAGTGTGGATGGGGAAAAACGGAGACATTCGCTACTTGATTGGGGTTTTTGGGTCAATGTGTATCCTCCCTTATTCGTCAAGCCCCTATCACATGACTGTAATGCCACCGGACATGACTCCCAGTCAACATTTTCGATAGCCATGGATTTTTTTTATATTAATTTGTTACTTTAAGTAACAACTTGACCTCGTCGTCTGTCCACAAAAAGACCTCTCTTGCTTTCTTTGCCATCGCGTTCATCATTCAACCAGCGTTTGTTGACTAGCAATAACAATGCCGAGCGAGACACATGCTTCCTGTTTATACTTGAACGCGAATGCCTAGAGTGCACTAATGGTCACGTGATATACGTTTTTTGGTGGAGTAGTGTGGACGGAGATATGTTCAGAAACGCTGGGTAAAACGCTAGTGTGGACCGAGATCGTTTTCATGCTAAAATGCCGTTTTAAAACTAAAATGCACTAGTGTAAACAGGGCCTTAGACTGGTTTCCTAAACAACATTTCCAGTACCTTGTAAAAGCTATGCCACAAAGGATTAATTGAAGCAGTTCTGAAGGCAAAAGGGGGTCCAACTCAGTACTAGTAAGGTGTACCCAATAAAGTGGCCGGTTAGTATATTGCGTACATATACTGTAAATTTACTATAACACTTTTTTCAGGCTTTTGCCAATCGTATATTTATAGTGTTGAAAAAAAAAAGCACAAATGAAAAATCTCCAGGGTCTCAAAACACCACCAGAACTGACAGAGTTAAACCTTGGAAGATGAAATTAATTCAAAAGGAAAGTTTTCTCCTAATTAATATTTAATAGAAATGAAATAATGGTGACGTTTTCTTCTATTATGTGGAAGACAAACGCCTCTTTTAAAGTCTTTGAAAATGTAGTTTTGCATTTTAACATCCTTTAACAGAGTATTTTTTTTATAATAAGGATCATGATGAAGGTAAGCAGTGTTTAACAGTAGTGCTTATACTGTACCATAGACCCTGAATAAAATAATCCAAGCATAAAGATGTTTGTAAAACATGAAGATTATCAAAATGTTTATAATATAAGAACTATTTGTTTGCTAACTTAAGGTGCCATTAAATTTATTTTATGTTTTATGTCTATACATATTTTAAATACGTATAGACATCACCTGTAAAATATAGAAGAAATACATAATAATAATAGTAATACAATATAAAAAATTTGGGCTATTTTAACTCAAATTTGAGTAATACAGTACTTTATGAGCTTTATATATTACCAGCTTTTTAGGCATGATGTCCAACTAAAAAAAATAAAAATAAAAATGGAACCATGAGATATCACTGCAATGTAATACTTTATTTATATCATGCTCTTATTTTATTTTATTTTTTTTAACCAAGATTTGGGTTACATTTTATTTTTTAGTCTAGCCTAACTTAAATTATAGTAATATATAGTAGTAATATATAGACCAACCCAGTGGCTAGATTTAAAAAATGATTTTAAAAAGGTAACTCAAATCTGGTCAACAACAACCCATTTTTAGAGCATGATACAAAAACATACTATATTGCACTGATATTACATGGTTCCATTTTTATTTATTTATTTAGTGTGACATGCCCAAAAAAGCTGGCTTTGAAGTTATTGACGGACTGGGCATCTGCCTGTGGTTTTTGAATGTAGTGTCAGTGTGCAGGTGGTGTGTTTTTGACCTTTTGTTCCTCCACCTGCCTGTGTGTTTCAGCTCATGTGAGTTACGTCTCATTCACGGCTCCATCATTCCCCAGTTCCTCGTTCTTTTCCTTGACATGCCCTCGCTCTTGCTCCCCATATCCCCTTTTTTATTAACTCCATGTCACTTCCTGTCTTTTGGCCACATCCTTTCATCCCCATCAATATTCTTTGCTCTTTTCGTCTCTGTTTCCATAGAGATGCTTCATTGTCCTTTTGAGTGCAAAACACAGAAAGTCCTAAAGATCTCCTGCGCTGTTATTTTCCTTGGCTTTTCTCATCCCTCGTGCTCTCTTTTCTCTATCCTTCCTCGTCCCCGAAGACCATCTCTTCTTGCCCCTCCTCTCTCGTGCTTTCTTTTTCCATTTGCTCTTTTCTCTGTCAATGGACTGATTTCTTTTTATCCAGGAGCACAGCAAGATTAGGAGATATTGTATCATGGCCAAGACAGGCAAAGCCCTTTTCTGTCCCTGACATCTAATTAATGGTAATCCTTTAAGCTGCTGCTTGTAGAGCAGACCTCTTGGTCTCTGTCTCATTTGCAGTTACAGAAAAGAGAAAGGAGGAGTGTTTAGGGAGGGTTCGAACCTTCTGCCTGCTCAGCGTGTCTGCTCGCTCGACCTGTTCTGAGGTGTTCACAAGTGTTGCATGATAAGGTTGTGCCGTGCATTTGTTCTGTAAAAGTCCCAACAGGCAATTTGGATTTCCTTTTCTGCATCCACATTTCCATATTACACAGTATGAAAAAAGTTGCGATGTCCAACTATTCATTATTCATGATAGCAGACATCTGTGCACATTTTGTTAAACTAAGGAGCCGGTACATTACAGACAGTTAAAATAAAACTGGAGGACATGCAGCTTTTTAAAGTTTCTGCAGTATTTAAAAGTTTTATTGGCTCAGTGGTTAGCAGTGATGCCGCACAACACAAGGTTACTGGTTCGAGTCATGATGACTAAGCCAGGATGCCTTTCTGTGTAGAGTTTGCATGTTCTCCATGTGTTCATGTGGATTTCCAGTATCAAGTGTGCTCCAGTTACCCCCACAGTCCAAAGACACGTGGTGAAGGTGAATGGAATAAAGTAAATTGGCTGTGGTGTGTGTGACTGTAGTGCATAGGGTTTCCCAGCACTAGGTGTTGGATGAGTTAGTTTAGTCTGGCTTGTGTCTGAAAGGGCATCTGCTGGTAAAAAATGTTCTAGAGCAGGGGTGCTCAACCCTGCTCCTGGAGATCGACCTTCCTGCTTTGTTCAGCTCCTACCCTGATCAAACACACCTGAACCAATTAGTTAGGACCTGAACAGCACTAGATAATAACAGGCAGGTGTGTTTAATATGGGTTGCAACTGAAATCTGCAGGACTCCTTGAGGGCCACAGCTCTGCAGTTTTGCTCCAACCCTAATCAAACACACCTGATCCATCTAATCAAGGTGTTTAAGACTACTAGAGACTATTAAGCAGGTGTGAGTTGGAGATGGTTGGATCTAAACTCTGCAGAGCTGCAGCCCTTCAGGAATTGAGTTTGAGACCACTGTTCTAGAGTAATCTGTGGTTCATGCTTTGGTGACCCCTGAGAATAAGCTGAAGGAAAGTGAGTGAGTGAGTGAGTGAGTGAGTGAGTAAAAAGATTCAATTCAACTCATCTTTAGTTCTAGCGCTTTTACCATGTAGATTGTGTCAAAGCAGCTTAACATAGAAGTTCTAGTAAATTGAAACGGTGTCAGTCCAGTTTGAAGAACTGAGCTGAAAAACAAATCCATCGATGTGCAGCTCAACAAATCCTAAACCAAGCAAGCCAGTGGTGACAGTGGTGAGGAACAAAACTTCAACAATTGAGGAAAGTCAAAGAAACCTTGAGAGAAACAAGGCTCAGTTGGGCATGACCATTTCTCCTCTGGCCAACTTTCTTGTGCAGAGCTGCAGTCTAGGCGTAGGAGGCTGGAGAACGCTGGATGTCCATCATGGAAAAGTTGCAGGTGTGAGTAGGTCACTGGCTAGCCTATGAGATCAATGCGAATCAGTCTTATGCTCTCCTCCATGACTGCCAAAGCATCTGGTCAGGATACGATCTGGTCCAGGATTATGGATACCTCTAGAAGTTCTCTATGGTTGTCATCATCTCTTCACAGGTCACAATCTCTAGAGGCCTCGGGATGAGTATCGCCAGGTGGAAACAGGAAACAAAGAAAATAATTAGCGTAGCAGCTGTTCATAGTTAAACAAGAGATATTAAATATCAACGCAAAAATGAAGTGCTAAACATGAAAAGCACATGATTATTTCTAACAAAATGTCAGGTGCATTAAGACAGGAGTAGTGTGTCCTACAGGTGGTTTATCAAGCCCACTCACCTGCATGGAGCAGACTCATGCATCATACTGTTATGTGATGCATTGTGTTTATGCTTTACTAAAATGATAGGTCTTTAATCAAGCTTTAACCTAGATCTCAATGAACATTTTTTAAAACAAACAATACATTTCAACAGTATAAAGAAGCAGTTTTCTCTATACAAAATACCCTTTTGTGAATTAAAGAAAGATTTCAAAACATATTCAAGTTTCATGGAACCACAGATATTTTTTTTAAATTACAGCAAAATGTTGTGAAATATGATTACTTTTTTCTTTCACTTTCCTTTCTTTCGGCTTATTCACTCTTAATCAGGGCCACCACAGCAGAATGAACCTCCAATTACTCTGCCAATTGTTTTACAAAGCTAATGCCCTTCCAGTCACAACCCAACACTGAGAGTACAACCATCAATGCTGGTAAACGTAACAATTTTCAATGTGATTATATTTTAAATGTCATTTTAAGCAGTAATTACTTCACTCTTCAGTGATACGTGATCCTTCAACAGTCATTCTAATATACTGCTCAAGACACATTACTCAAGCAATATGAGAAACAGTGTGTCTTATTAACCCACAGTTCAGCGGTAAACATCCTTCCTCAGTGTCATTTTTGGTTCTTTTGATCAATTTAATGCATTCTTGCTATATGGTTATTATTGAATTAATACCTTTTTAGAATCCTGCAACTGAAGCTGTGTTTCTGATATTAACATGGATTTGAATGTGTGTTTTGTGACAACTTGTGTTCGATTCCTTTAAAATATTTTACCGTCTTATTTTGTTATGCTCTACATGAGTTTTGTGGGAACGCTTAGCATGCATACAAGCACTTCTGAATGAACAAACCCATGTTATGCAGCTTATGAGTAACCGGGAATAGAAAGGGTGTGGACGACAACTAATCTCTATGTTAATCTGTATGTTTTAGCACAACAAAGTGAAGTTTGAATACCTTGTTACCTACAGTACAGCACCTTTGTCTACAACACATCCTATAACAATCACATATTGGTCAATAGGTGGAGAATACATATGTTTATGGCTACACTACAAAAGCAATACGATTGCTTTTTGAATGCCTCTGAAAATACAAAGTGGACAAGCTCAAAATGTTTTAGAGACCATTAACATGCATATTTTGACATCATTCAATTGTGATAGGACTGATGAAAATGTTTGTAGCTCGGGTGATGTCAAGGTCATGGTTTCGATTCAAGAAAAAAACAGGAGCTGGTAAAATTTGTGCTTTTACATGCTTTTATCTGAAGTAATTTACCTCGTATTCAATGTAAACAAAGAAGCGGGGCACAGGTTGCAAATCCTCCCATTTAACTGAATTTAATTAAAGCGATTTTAAATAATCACTTTCAGCCCACGTTCATTTGTAAAGCAGTAAAACTCAACTATAAAACCTTCTTCTTGCATTTGTCACAAACACTGTGAATAACTCTCCCGTTTTAGTTTCTCATTTAAACATGATTAACATGGAAATGGTCACATTTACAACAGCAACGTTTCCGCCGAGTCCTGAAGGAATATTTCCTCCTGCCGTCCTTGATATTGTGTTGTTTTCTATTATTGCTTGTGCTTTGAAACCCTTGGCAACATCGCAGGGAGTAATTGTCCTCTCCAAAGATACAGTATAACAGCAAAATAGATTCAATTAAAAGTGAACAAAGAATGCCATCTGAATTGCATTTTTTCCGAGCCAGCAGTCCTTATCTGGGCAGTCTGTTGTTCCCCGGGCCGCGTTTTCCATCAATGTGTCTCCGTCCTTACCAGGACAAATCTATTAATGTTTGTTTGAGGTGTCTGGCCTGACTCTGTGCCACCTTCAGATGGAGGAAGACCACTGAGAGAGCCGATATCCACACACCTGCTGATGTCGAGAGTGAGAAATCCAGTATTTTTGTGTTTAGACGAGGCATGTTTTCACTCTTGAAAATAATTATAACACACCCACATGTTCAAACAAAAAACAGACTGCACCTCCTACGGAGCGGTGATTAATGCAACTTCCAAAATGTGTCTGAATCACACATTGGTGTGTGTGTTATTAGCTTCCGACATGCTTGCTGATGAATGGGCACATCCCGTTTGTTCTGCATCGCCCGTCCTGTCACTCCTACGCCCGTCGCGTGCGCCCATAAACCACAGCGTGCAACAATCAGGTGTGGGTGATTCTGTGTGAAGATGCAAAATATGATGACCACACTGAGAACGACTGACAATGAATTCAGTGACCTACATTGGGCGCAGAGGACAGGAGCCATTCATTGGCCATATGGGCTCTGCTTGCTGGATGGGATCCATGGAGAGGATTTCAAGTGAGAAAAGTTCATTGGGGACGTTGGCTTTTATTATTCAATGATACAAATGGAGTTTCGTGTCTGATCGCACCATATGTCTCTAGCACTGCTCTGTGGGTGTTTCAAGCACAATCCTCCAATATGAAGGTGTTTATGTGGTGCTAAACTTGCGTTCTGTGTTCATTCAGTATTTGTTGCATAATTACGACTACCACTGAACATAACTGTGAAGAAAAAAATCCTACAGCACCTTAAAATGTCTTTTATACTCTAGGTTTTACAAATCCAATTCATTAAAGGGCACCTATGGAGAAAAATCTACTTTTCACGCTGTTTGGACAGACATGTTTAGGTATAGTGTATATATCATCATATTAGGGTGATGTAAACTCACCCAGTCCTTTTTTTTTCAATTTAACAACATAAAAACGGTGGACCAATTGGAGCGGTTTTGAGATCGACCTCAACTTGACGTAGAAGTGCGGTTTCCCCGCCCTCTGAATTGATTGACAGCTGCGTATTAACATGTCTCTGTAGTATCGTGTATAATCATATCAACAAGACAGGACGTGCGCACAGCAACCGGGAATAAAAGATCTGTTCAGCTCGCTAGGATAATCAATCCTCATCAAATGTGATCAGGAGTGAGTTTTACAAGTTTAAAACGTGTTAAAAACAGTACATGTTTGTAATAAATTACAGCGATTTACTTCAGCTTTACTTCATCACCACAGCCGCCTGTCAGTACGATTATGAAAGAAGACACTTCAATCCCGGTTTGTTGACATTAAAATAAGGTTTATTTTGTACATTAACATAACGGATGTCCATGCAGCAGTGGATTTTAACCTGTATCCTGTCATATTTGCGTGCAAAAACAGTGCAAAGCTAAACACGCATTCTGTTTATGTGTGTGTCCCCCCGCTGTGTGTGTTTGTGTATGTGTGTGTGTGTGTTTGTGTATCTGTGTGTGTGTGTGTGCGTGAACTTTGTAACGACATTTGTGTGTGACTCATCGTTGCAACTCCACCACAAATTAATCAAATAATCATTGGTAAAGTTCTTACTGTAGTATTTCTCACAAACGTTACGTGAGATCTGCTTCCTTCATGTCTGTCTGTTGTCTGAGGTAGCCAGAGGCACACTGACAGGCACATGGGAACAGTGGGTGGGGAGGACTAGCATTAAAGGCACAGGTCACAAAATCTGCTGCCCGATTCTCAGAGCTGTAAAATACACGGTATAATAAATAATCTGATGGGTGTTTTGAGCTGAAACTTTACAGACACATTCTGGAGACAGAAAAGACTTGAATTAAATCTGGAAAAAGGGGTAAACTATGTGCCCTTTAATAAACAAACAAACAAATAAGTAATTATTATAAATATAAACTGGGTTATGTGTATTTATTTATTTATTTATTTATCAAAATTGCAAAAACTCTGTTTTACATATTATTCATTTAAAATTTATTAATTTACGCCAGTATTAACTTAGTTTATTTATTTTCGTAGTTTTTACAAAAGAATATTAATTTATAAAATTGATCAACTGACATTTATCGGACATAAAATGAACATTGTTACAGGCTGATCAGTACTGTTTTTGCTTTTCCATATCAAATAACTAATTATATGCAGTGCCTATTAATTTATTTTTAATATTAATAAGTAAAGGTAAGGATTTTATATTCCAGTAAGCAAAAAATGTGTATCAATAAGTAAATAAACAAATAGATAAATGCTCCACTGTTCTAATTAATTTTCTTTTCAACAAAATACTGTATATTGTATATTTATGTATGTTTCTAAAAATAGTTAATTTAACTGTTTATATTTGACTTTTATTTTACTGTTAACTAATAACTAGGGCCACACGGAATCTGCGCGCGCAGAATTCTGTATTTCCGCAGATTTTTAGCCCATTATTGATTCTGTTTATTTACTGGTGTAAATGTGTGTACATTTATATTTATTCAGTTTTTAAATTAATTTTAGTTATATTACTGACTAATATGAAGATATTCATATGATTTATTTACAATACAGTTTGTAAAGCCATATTTTCTTTTAGTAGATATTTTATACTTGAGACTTGCTTTGTTTACCAAATAAAGTAGATCTAATTGGATTCACATTATAAACATAAAATACAAGTTAAAAAGGTATTACATTTATTTCACATATTAAGTTTTTAGTTATGATACTCCTAAAATCATTCCGCATAAATCCGCAGATTTTTAACAAAAGACTCCGCAGAAATAGCAAAAAATTTCTGCAGATTCCGTCTGGCCCTAACTAATGAATATTTCTAAAAATAAGTTAATTTATTTGTTTAATTTAGTTTTTGGCTACAATGTCAAAATATTTATCAGCTTATCAGTACTGACTGAAGTTCAGTATTGGTGCATCTGGCGTTAAAATAATTTCAGACAGTTTTATCTGTTTAAATATTTGAAAGTTTTGCAGACCAACAGAAAAAGTGAAGTTAATGCACGTCTAAGTCAAATATGTGTTTTTAAATCAACTGCGTTGCCACACTCTATTTGCTTGAATTGTTAATGCCTTTCTAAATAAAAGGTGCAAGACATTCCTTTGGCAATGTGGAAATCGGCATTATGCCACAAAGGCTGTTCGCTAAATTAATTTCAACTCAGAGCATTACTCTAACCTCAACATCACAGTAAAGAACTGCAAAAGTATATGTTCACAGACACACATCAACACCTCAGCCAGCAAACTGACAGACGCTGACAGTCCCTGTGGAGTCCTGCTGCCTTCCAGCACACGTGAGGGGAAGGGCCAGGGACCAGAGCAGCCAGCTGCAGTTAGAAAAAGCTTTTTTTGTGCACCGTTGCTCACGACACATTTCAAATTAACCTTGCTTGCTTCACAAGCCCTTCCGCCGGGAGCCCCATCAGAGCTGCTCACTGCTGGACAATGCTCTATTAGAGGCATATCTCTCCATTCTTCTGTTCAATCACCCGACGGCTCCTCCGCTGTGATCGAGCCCTGCCAGACAAACTGAGATTCAAGAGCTGGAGATGCACCTTTGTGTTTATATTACTAGAATGCAATTCAATGAGACTTTAAAAAGGCCAAAGGAAAATAACTTAAAGCCGCAGTCTGTACGTTTTTATTAAAATTTTACTTAAAAAAATATTCAGAATCCATTTTTGAGTGCACTTTCAAAAACTGTAACTGGGGTGGCACCTTTTCAAAAGGAAATTAAAGTACCATACTCGTACCTACAAGGTATGTATTCGTACTGTACCCAAAAAGTACTATGTAAAATTAGTTGGTACTATGTATTTCGGATGAGATGTTAAACCGAGGTTTCCGACTCTCTGTGGTCGTTAAAAATCCCAGGATGTTCTTCGAAAAAGAGTAAGGGTTTAACCCCGGCATCCTGGTTAAATCTGCCCACATGGCCTCCTAACCATCCCCATATCATAATTGGCTTCATCACTCTGTCTCCTCTCCACCAATCAGCTGGTGTGTGGTGTGCAGTCTGGCGCAAAATGGCTGCCGTCGCGTCATCCAGGTGGATGTTGTACACTGGTGGTGGATGAGGAGATCGCCCCCGATTGTGTAAAGCGCTTCGAGTGCCCAGAAAAGCGCTATATAAATTTAAGGAATTAATTATTATTTGTTTTTGGACTTTTATGTCTGACACCGCAAGTACAGAATTAGCCTATGTTTGAAAGTACATATCTCCTTACCTTAGCCCCATTAATAACACAAAGCTTGTAATAATGTTTTCTAATTTGACTGGTGCAGGTCTATGTTTACATAGAGATATGAGATTGTCGTTGTTTGTCTTTGCGTCATTGTGTCACGTCTATATAGAGTACAGAGGAATCCTGGTTAGAAGACTATTTAAGGTTTAAGGATTATACTAAGTTAGAAAAACAATATCACATGTTAGGATCATTTATGACCTTATCTCACCACAGTTGGAATGAATTCTGTATTAGAATGGCTATAGCGGTCATATAACTAAGTCAGAAATAACCTTATTTACATTCTAGGCTTCTACTGAAATTTTAGAATTAAACTTTAGAGGGCACATATGATTAAACTCATCTTTTGTAAGCTGTTCGGACAGAAATGCGTGTAGGTATAGTGTGCCCACAGTCATATTGGAGTGATATAAAGACAATACGCAATGTGATGTACTGTAGGAGTGCGGTTTCCCCACCCACTGAATTGATTGACAGCCGCGTATCAACATGTCTCTGTAGTCAACAAGACAGGACGTGCGCAAAGCAACTGGGATTAAAAGATCTGTTCAGTTTGCTGTGATCATCAATCATCTTTAAATGTGATCAAGAATGAGTTTTACAAGATTAAAACGTTTTTAAAACAGTGTATGTTTGTAATGAATTACAGCGATTTTACCATCTTTACTTTATCACCACAGCCGCATGTCAGTACAATTAGAAAAAAGACACTTCAGTCCCAGTTTGTGGATTTTAAATAAAGTTTATTTTGTACATTAACATACTTTAACATATATCCGTTCAGCAGTGTATATTAATGTGTATCCTGTCACATTTGCCATGCAAAAACAGTGTAAAGTTGAACGTGTGCTCTGTGTGTGTGCGTGAAGTTTGTAACGACATTTGTGTGACTCATTGTTGCAGAAAGGCTTAAATTAACTCCAAAAACAAATACATCAAATAATCATTGGTAAAGTTCTTACTGCAGTATTGCTCACAAACGTTACATAAGATCTGCTTCCTTCATCTCTGTCACTGTACTGTTTATTTGACGCAGCTGCAGATCCAACAGGCACGTGGGAAATGTGGGATGGGGAGAACTTGCATTAAAGGCACAGAAAACAGCTACATTGTGTTCAGAGCAGAAAATCCAATATTCTGAAAGGTATAATAAATAATCTGATGGGTGTTTTGAGCTGAAACTTTACAGACACATTCTGGAGACACTAAAGAATTATCCTAAATCTTGAAAAAGGGGTAAAATATGTGCCATTTAAATGTGTGTTGTCGTATTTTATGAAGTCATTATCCTAAAAATACTGTACGAGTTACTAGACTGCCCCAAGGTGCATACCTCACTTTGTTTGCCAAGCAAGAGAATTATTTCACAACAGTAAAAAAAATGTTGTTTTGAAAGACATGTCTGAAGTAAAGTTGTTTTTGCTATCAAAAAGTTATGCTGTCGTTAGCAGAAAGTTACTAGGAAATGGCTACATAATTTGCGCTCTCCAGAAATGTAGACAGGAGTACGTATCCACAATGAGTCTGTGTTGGAATTAGAGGTGTGCATATTCAAAGGCACAAGAAATAGAAGTACAGATGCTAAAATGTATGCAGCGACATAAAAATCTGACCGTAGAAATATAATGAATTTTACTAAATTAACAATGTTACAATGAAATATTCACATATTTAGGAAAATTCAGGAAACTATATTTACATGGGGTTTATCATACTGTATTTTATTAAAAGTTATTAAATTACAAATAATAAAAACAGACTGCCTCAGTAATTCTAGTGAATGTTCAGAATACTATAATAATTCAAATATAGTGGCAATTAGAGATTAGAATGCAAAGAGATAAAAAATCTAAAGGGTATGCTAATAGACACAAAATATGCATACAAACATATTTCACAATGATGAAAACAAAGTAAAACAATAATAATAATAATTGACATGCTTTGAGAAGTTAACTAAGCAAATGTTATATTTAATCACCATTGGTTGTGCAATGTATTGCAAGCCTTTTCTCAATTTGTCAGGAAAAAAATGGCAGCCATGTTACTTGTTAAGCTGACATTTTAAAGGACATTTTTTTATTTTTATTTGAGCAATACAGAATGTTGAATCTGTGATTGTGAAGTACATTATCCACACTGACCGCCACACATACTCCTCCAAACAGATTCACCCACTTTGAGGAGGCAATATTTACTCTACAACCCGCATAAATACGTTCATTCCACAAATAACTGCAGTTTCAGGTTTTAAACAGAGATGGAGACAAAGAGGTTAAGCATACTGACTGCAGCTTTAAATACATGAAAAAAGCAAAAGTCTCTCTTTCCCCATCAGTTTTATTTTTACATCCTTGGATTTTTTTCTTCTCCTCCCCTCTTCGCTCCTCGTCTCTCTTGGTAGTTTCATTTCTCCTCCTTGTTTGTTTTCTTTTTACACCACACAGCGTTGAAGAGACTAAAAATATATGTGTTTGCTGGTGAATGGTCCCAATAGGATGCCCTGCTGCGAAACAGGATGTGTACAATGATCAAATAAAAGCCCAAATCGGCAGCAGCAGCTCTTTAAGCGCTTTGCTTGAGTGAATAATACAATCAGCGGATTATCGATTTATAACCTGGAATAAAATGGTACATAAATTGGACTAATCTCATTAAAGTTTAATCTAACACCCTTTATGAAAATTGACTTATCTGGAGTGATTACTTTAATGGATTGTTATGATCTGAGGGCTGTAAGTGTTTAGGGAGCACGAGGAGGTTCCTCTGAGAGAAAGACATGAAAAATTGAAAGGTGGAAAGGATGAAATGACAGATGGGGTGCATTTAACTGTATGTGGCTTTGACAAAAGTATCTGTTTTTTTAGGATTATTCACGTTGAGTCTGGAATGGGCTATATACACATAACTGTATTAATGAGAACTAGTCTTATTTAAAATCATTTTTCCTTTTGTAGTTTAATATATCATACAGTATATGCCTTGTAAAATTGTATGTAGTTTACTTTAGTTAGTTACTTTGTAGTTACATTATAATCTTGTATATACTGTACGTATATGGTTATTATTATATTATATTATATTATATTATATTATATTATATTATATTATATTATATTATATTATATTATCATTCATTCATTTTCTTGTCGGCTTAGTCCCTTTATTAATCTGGGGTCGCCACAGCGGAATGAACTGCCAACTTATCCAGCATTTGTTTTATACAGTGGAAGCCCTTCCAGCCGCAACCCATCTCTGGGAAACATCCACACATTCTCATTCACACACATGCACTACGGACAATTTAGCATACCCAATTCACCTATACTGCATATTTTTGGACTGTGGGGGAAACCGGAGCACCCGGAGGAAACCCACGCAACCACGGGGAGAACATGCAAACTCCACACAGGAATGCCAACTGACCCAGCCGAGGCCGAACCAGCAACCTACTTGCTGTGAGGCGACAGCACTACCTACTGCGCCACCGTGTCGCCTATATTATATTATATTATATTATATTATATTATATTATATTATATTA
>CAIGQQ010037872.1:5893640-5948727 GCA_903798035.1 Danio albolineatus | reverse complement strand
TATATTATATTATATTATATTATATTATATTATATTATATTATATTATATTATATTATATTATATTATATTATATTATATTATATTATATCATATTATATTATATTATATTATATTATATTGCAGATTTAACTTAATATTTATTTAGTATTTAAATGTTTGTTATGTGTTAAGTCATTTGTTTCTGGAAAATAAGACTCAGATATAATTTAATAATTTTTAATCGATACAAATTTTTATTTGTATTTATGCTGAAAATTTAACATTCCATTACAGGAATATATAAAATGTTCAAATATTTTAAAATAGAAATAATTTATTGTTTTTGCTGTATTTGGGATCAATGTACAGTATATTGACTGCCTGTGAAATGTTTTACAGTTTAATCGCTCTTTTTCTATATATTTTTTTTGTTTGGCTGTTTCTCAATATGCGTTCTTAAGAGATCCTGTTTTCTCATGTAGGCATGGAACGAGAACCATTTTCAAGGTATACCGCGGTTTGGAAAAGTTAAGGTTTTCATACCGCCAAAATTGTTTTATTTTTTATTATTATTTTTTTTATGTAAATTGTCTGACATGTTTACTGCCCCAAAATATTTTAAATGTTTCTCAAAATAAAATATTTTGTGTTCAAAGGGGAAAAAGGTTTTATTTTTTTAGCCAGACATTTAAAAAGAATATATTATATATATATATACATTCATTCATTCATTCATTTTCTTTTCGGCTTAGTCCCTTTTTATTAATCCGGGGTCGCCACAGCGGAATGAACCGCCAACTTATCCGGCATTTGTTTTACGCAGCGGATGCCCTTTCAGCCACAACCCATCTCTGGGAAACACATTCATACATTCTCATTCACACACATACACTATGGACAATTTAGCTTACCCAATTCACCTGTACCGCATGTCTTTGGACTGTGGGGGAAACCGGAGGAAACCCACGCAACCACGGGGAGAACATGCAAACTCCACACAGAAATGCCAACTGGCCCAACCAGGACCTGCCCCAACCGGGGATCGAACCAGAGACCTTCTTGCTGTGAGGCGAACGTGCTACTCACGCGCCACCGTGGCGCCATATATATATACAGTATATATATATATCATACCGTCAGAATCTTATACCGGCCCATGCCTAGTCTCGTGTAACATCATGATCAAGCGCCGAAGTTTAGTTCAAGACTGCAAGAACAGGGGACGTGTGAAAGAACCTGGATGCGTTTTTGATATTGAGGAGGATGCATTGATGCACAAAATTCGCTCTATAAATTCCAGAAGTCGTTGCATGAGTAAAGCAGGTGGGAAGTGCAGCATTTTCTATAGATTTATTATTAAAGTTCATTCATTTTCCTTCGGCTTAGTCTCTGTTTCAGAGATCACCACAGCAGAATGAACTGCCAACTATTCCAGCATATGTTTTATACCACGGATGCCCTTCCAGCCGCAGCCCAGTATTGGGAAATATTAGAGTTCAGAGATATAACTTAATATCAGGAGTAATTTAATATAACATCAGGAGTTTCCCTAAATGAGGCAGTAAAAGTAAACATTAATATGAAAATCTTACTAAAGGCATAAACACATTAAGGTTGTTTATTTGCTTTATTTTTTACTTGTATTGTGGAAAATATATTTATAAGGCTTTTTAATATAGAAAAGGGAAATAAACTCGTTGTATGAATGCTGTAATGTTTAAATAATTTTTCATTAAGAACGTGTGAAGGACATTTGACCATTCAGGAAGATTGTAGCATCTCATTTCTCACAGGACACGTTCTCTGTTCTCACTGACTCCTAGGTAACTGACTCACTGACTTCTGAGGTAACTTGGCAGGACCAATCTCCACGAGAACACGAGTCCATTCTCTATGTTTTTGGAATTGACAAACAGCCCTTGTTATTCATTTATTTGCAAGCTTTCCGAATAATCTATTCACCATCGTTTACACATTCCCAGTGTCAGACCTCAGAATTATTCCTTCAAATGAAAGACTGAAGTACAGATGGAAACAGAAGTGACATTCGGCTGACATTTGGTGGCTTACTGGCATTTTACAAGAAGATAAGTGAGAGGAAGCTTCACTTCTTCACAGCTGCGTTTAAGGCGTTCAGGCATCCCACAAAAATGCTTCAGTTGGGCCACTTTTATCCTGAGGCACGTGCACTAATCTTGCAAACACACACGTATAGCCATTACTCCGCCATTCTCTCTCATACGAGCTGTCAAAATCTTCAAAGTCCTCATGTTTCTTTCCGCTTGCAGTGGAAAAGGAGAACACCATGTATCCCCTCTTGTCATGGTGACCCTGATCATAAACTCATGTTTGCCGCTCTTGAAAGTCTGAAAAGACTGAATTCCATCGAGGCAAAGAAACAAACTTTTCATCAAGTTTTGCTCAAGATAGTCTCTCCCTGCTCCATCTGATATGCCCGTTCTTTGTATTTTTAATAATTATTATTTATATATATTACTTTTTACCCAATTTTTGGCTTGTGTAGCCTCTCTCACAAATATTTAAAAGAATTGTGTGCACGTAAGTTTGCAGTGAATGGGAGAAATGCTTCTTCCACAACGCCGTGTTCTGGTCAATTAAAATACTTTTAATGCTTTATTGTTGCTCCAAAATTTCCCACGAACATTTTTACTGTATATTTTTAATTCTAGGCTAGCACTGTCGCCTCACAGCTAGAAGGTCGCTGGTTCAAGTCCCGACTGGGCCAGTTAGCAATTCCGTGCTCCGGTTTCCCCTACAGTCCATGCACTATAGATGAATTGAATAAACTAAATTGCCTGTAGTGTATGAGTATGTGTGAATGTTTCCCAGTGTTGGGTTGCAGCTGGAAGGGTATCCACTGTGTAAAACATATGCTGGATAAGCTGACGGTTCATTCCACTGTGGCGACCCCTAATAAATAAAGGGACTAAGCCAAAGGAAAATGAATGAATGAATAATTTTAGTCTTGTGGTATCAATGTGCAGTAAATCTAAATTAACGATTATATTGAGATACTTTTTTTATTTAGTGGTCAATGATTGGTTAACGAGCATCAGTTGTTGTTCAAGAAACTAACCATAATGAACAACCCTCATTTTTGGGGGGTCTGCATCATGCGAGGTCCCCCCACATGGTTTCACATCTAATGTACTGCCCAACACACAAATAAAATATCCTTCTATAATTATGTTTGACTCTTTAGATATCAGTGATCAATTTGAAGATTCAAAATTTTTAGTGTAATGACTTTGAGTATATTGAGCCTGACACTGTGATACGTCTGCCCTGCTCATCAGAAATAGTTAATCTAATATGTTATATACATTTAAGTTTTGTTCCTTACCACTGTCACCACTGGCTGTCACGATCACCAGCGATCTCTCCTCTGTCTGAGATCGCTGGTTCACACTTCCGGGAACTAAAGATCAGCCAGTTAACGAACTACAACTCCTGTCATGCAACACACACACACACTCCTGCTTCATACTGTATCACAACTGATTGCACACACACCAGCAGAGGACCATCACGACTGATCACACACACTACAAAAGCAGCACACACACTCACAATCCTTGCAGCGATATTGTTTCCTGTTTGTGACGTTTCAACATGTTTCCTTTGTTCCAGTTTTTGTGTTTTTGATCCTAGTCTTGTTTATTTGTTATTCTTGCCTGCTACCAGCCTTGTTGACCCTCTGCCTGTTCTACGACCATGATTTTGGATTTCCTATATACATCTGTTTGCCCCTGATTGACCGCCGCTATACTGACTTTAATAAATTATCTGCAATTGGATCCTCGCCTCCGTTGTCATCGTCACACCCACCGTAACACTGGCTTGCTTGGTTTGGGACTTGTAGAGCTGCACATCGACGGATTTGCCCTTTAGTGTTTGGACTTTCAGCAGTGAAATTTAAACCAAATTGATCTAAACTAAACTGAATATGAACTCTGAAAAATGCACTAACAGTTTCAATTTACTAGAACTTCCATGTTTAGCAGCTTTGACACAATCTGCATTGAAAAAGCGCTACAGAAATAAAGATAAATTGAATTTAATGATTTCTGATCACAACAGCCAACAGTAAGTGGTAAATGCTGATTGGTATGTTTGAGCTTTGACAATTGGATGCTTTAAAATATTACATGCCAATATATATGTATAAACAATATACAAACAAGCAGTTTTTTTTTTTCAAATGCATTGTATGTGCATGCTTCTACATATTCTGCAACCCAGTTAAGGTCACACTACACTTTTTTTGTTCCTCTGGCCTACATTAATACTAGTGAATGCAAGAGAATGTTTGGATCTATTAATATTATTATTATTTATGACATGAATTTATGTTTTAGAAAGGCTCCCCTCCCTGCATACTTGTCTCTTTCTTGTTTTTAATTTAAAATTCCTTTCTATCCATCAGACAGATCTGTAAGAGCGCGGCGGGCCTTGCAATTGTCCTCATAAATTGTGTGTGTGTGTGTGTGTGTGTGTGTAACAAAGTAACCTACATGTGCAGTAAATAACAAAGACTCTGTCCACAGCGCCACATTCTGGTCACCGAAATTACCCAGCATGCCCCTGGAGAACAGAGAACGCACCCCTGACATGATGGATGGCATTGGTGGATGGCATGGAAGACCACCTTACCTGAGCGCCACCAACCCCAGAGCCCTTGATGATTTAAATGGATGAGTGTCTTTATTTCTCCGTAAAAGAAGCTGTTTGTCTCTCAGCTTGTGTAATAACCGATCTCTCACCAGACGTCGGTAACTGCTATCATTTTTCATTCCCGCTCTCCATGACACGCATGGGCTTTTTTTTGCTTTAGTGCTCAATCCCTTTTTCGATCTCTTTCACTTTCTGTCCTGTATTGATCACGCATTCATAACTGCCTGCACATTTTTGTTGCTCTTGACTTTCTCTCTTGCTGTGTCGTCCTCCTCCCCACCGTTTGCATTATTATTATTACCGGTCACTGAAGACTAATGTGGTATTACATTATTGTTGCTGCTTCTCTCTCGCTCTCTCTCTCTCTCAGTTCCACATTCTTCACATTGATTTCATTAGGGGTCAGTTGTTGTTGTTTTTTTTTAAATAAAATGTGGTTCTACTTAACATGCATTTACTAATGTTTTAATAGACACTATACTGTACAAAATACACATATCAACAGTAACTTAAGAATCCTTTTGAATACTGGAATTGTGGCAGTAACATTTAGAATATATTGTATTCAGTGGCCTTTGATTTCAGTCAGGTTTATTAAATACAGTTTCTTTATATGAAATGATCACATTTGTGTGCTGTTCAGAATAAAGGAAGGATTACATCATTTGAAAAACTACTACATTTCCAAACCTGAAAATGAATCCCTTTCTGAAATAGTTGATTACTTATTATTAATTATGAACTTTTATTTGTTGTGAGACAAACAAGGCATTTTTAGTCATATTGTGTCTGACAGTTGAACAATAACATACAGCAGCAACACAACATAAAATCACAAAAAGAATCCTTTTAATATGAACTCAGTCAATCAAATCCTTTGAATACACATGATTGTAAAGAACATACCCAAATCCAGGTGCAGGAGAGCCTTTTTAAAAAAATCTTTTTATTTATCTTTTTTTGTGAGAGATTTATTATTATTATGCTCAAAATATTTTTTGTTGCTGCTTGTTCAATCTATTTATTTAAAATGAACTGAAACAACACAATTCTGGAGATTTTTTTGGGAGAAACTTAATTGTTTTATGTTTAATCTACTTAAATTAGTTATGCTAACTTAAGGGATTTGTACAGTGGCCACGAGAGCTTAACATGCTGCAATTTAATAAAACGCAGGCAATTACAAAAAATGGCAGCAAATTAAGAAAAGATCTTCATCTGTTTGACAGCACACATGCTGCAAATCCTCTCAACACAAACAATTTACAAAAACGCACTGCATTTTTTCACAACACTTTCAAAGAGCACAACGGAAATGTGTCAAGGAGACCCTAAAATGTGACAGACCCTGCTTTTTATGTTATAGTTATTTAGGCTAATAAAATACAAAAGCCAAGGGAATCAGCATGTCAAAATTAACAAACTTAAAACTCACCTTTCAAAGATCACCTACATCTTCACTGAGCAATAGTCATGGCACAGCACCGTCTGTCACGTTTTTGGGCCCCCTTGAAACATTACCATTATGTTCCAATGTTTTTGCAAGTGCTGTGAGAAAATGCAGTGCATTTTTGTAAATTGTTGGCGTTGTGAGAAATGCAGCATGTTTTATTATTTGTTTGCGCTGTGTGAAAATCCAGCACTTTGTCAATGTGTATGCGTTGTGAGAATTTGCAGCACATGTGCTTTCTAACGGATCTTTTCTCGATTTGCTGGCGTTTTTTGTAACTGCACATGTTTTCTTAAACTGCAGCACGTGAAACTTTCTCGACCACCATAGATTTGTGCTGAGACAACATCAATAAATTGTGTGGAATTTTTTTACAGTGTATTTGTTTGTCAAAGTTATGTTTTCAAAAGACTAAAATTAATT
Source organism: Danio albolineatus (assembly GCA_903798035.1). Lineage (NCBI taxonomy): Eukaryota > Metazoa > Chordata > Actinopteri > Cypriniformes > Danionidae > Danio > Danio albolineatus. Next base: position 5,942,178 of record CAIGQQ010037872.1, on the reverse strand, counting down.
AAACCGTAAAAATTGGTACATAATTATATTCATACATAACCAGTATGTAACATAGGTCAAAAACAATGAAAACAATACCAAAATGGGAGATTTATTTTAATTTAATTAAACATTCCTTTAGGTTCATTTCAGTTAAAGTTATATTTTCAAAGCCTGTTACATGTTAAAAAAATAACTTTTATTTATGCCAAATGTCAGTAATTACTCATGTCATCCTGAGAAATTAAGCAAAACAAATCAATTTTAGAGACATCATCAGATTCAGTTCAATGTTCTATTACTATTACCATTTCTATTACTATTAACAATGCGTTACTTTTTCTGTTTGGCGCTGTTAATTGCACAACATATCTCAGTAATTTAAAAAAAAAATTCTTTTATGACACTAAATAGTTCGCCTATATACTATTTGTTTGTACCGAAAGCTTTTGCTAGTGCAGAAGACAAAATGCACTTATTAAAATTCAGTCTCTGAAAAGTCCTACAGGCGAATGCAATGTACGCATGTTTTATTGCTAAATTTGAGATTTGAATGGAAAAATCCACACATATCAGGATTTTAACACTGAAACAGAGTTAATTACAAATCATCGTAATCATTTTCCTTTGGCTTTGTCCCTTATTTATCAAAATTTGCCACAGCGGAATTAACCACCAACTATTCCAACATACAGTATGTTTTACGCAGCGAGCTGAATTAAAAATATTGGTAAAAAATTAACAGAAAATAAAATGTCTCTTAACATGATCTGGAAAACAAATGTTTCACTTATCATCGTTGACAAATTGAAATTCATTTGTTTAAATTAATCATTTAAAATACTAGATACCTACTCTCTCACATACTTTGACTCTATCCTCCTCATTTTTCTCTGTGTCTTCACACACATGCTTTTCCTCCTAACAGCCACATTTTTGCTCCTCCTCAATCAATGGTCTCGCTGTTTTTTGGCATTCTTCCTCTCTCACCTTCACTATCTCACATTCCCTTCTCACACCCGCCTTATAACACTTTTTTTTTCTCTTTTCTCCTCTATTTTTTTTTTCCCTCAGCTTGGGAGCTTCATAATCTCATACGTACCTAGAGCCTATAATCTATTTTGTCAATCACAGTGCTCTTCCCTCCTTCCAGGCCCAATCAGATGTTTTGTTTTGGTCTTTCTCTCAGTGCTCCATTACCTGTGAGATACAGGCTTTTCTGGGCATCTTACATAAGCATCGCGTCTCTGCTGATACCTGATTGACAGACCCTGATTTATGTTATGAGGCGATGTGGTTTGAACCGCAAGGAGTCAAATTCCTTGACATGGTAGAGACGCCATCGCTTTTTGTGCCATTCTCCTGTTTTCCTGGCTGTACAACTTCCTTCCAAGCTTACACTGGTGACAGGCACTAGAAATAAGATGACTTGGTTTAAGAAAAGACAGTGCTGAATGGGGTAAATAAGGTGTATTATCACCATTCTTACTCAGTTGATTGATAGATTACATTAAGAATTGCTAACTTTTCATATTACAATTAAAATATTGCATTATTACAATATTACAGTTGCACTAATTTGCACACAATTTTTGCAACACTGAATTACAACCATACTTACCAAGCTGAGTGATTACATTAAGAATTGCAAATGTATATTTTTATTACAATAAAAAGTTGCATAATAATCAAATTAAGATTTTTTTTATTAAATTTGCACACGTTTCCAGCACAAAAATCTGAATGCTGCATAAAGCCAGATTTCTTTTTTTAAAAAGGACTAATAATTATATTATCAGTTAGGATTAATCTTCAGTGTTTGGACTCTCAGCAGTGAATATTAAACCACACTGAATTGATCTAAACTGAACTTCAACACTGAAAACTGGACTGACACTGTTTCAATTTCTTATAATGCATGTGAAGCTGCTTTGACACAATCTACATTGTACAAGCGCTATACAAAAAAAGATGAATTGAATTGAATTATAACCATACTTACCAAATTGAGTAATTACATTAAGAAGTGCAAATATATATTTTATTACAATAATATTTTGCATGCTTAATTATTCAAATTAGGGATTATTTAGTCACATATACACACATTTCTTACACAAAAAAATCTGAACACTGCTTGAAGCCATATTCTTTTTTTAAATGGACTAATAACTATACTGACTGGGTTCATTGATTAAGAATTACAAAAAAATTGTATTTCAATACATTTTTTTGTTTAATTATGCAAATGTGTAATTATTTGGATAAATAAGCACTAATTTGCACAAGTTTCTAGCAAAAAAAAACTGAACATTGTATGACGTTTGGTGTAAATGCTACTGGAGTGGAGATTTATGGCTCAGTGAAAGTGAAAAAAAAATCTAATTTTGAGAAAATAACCTTTAAAAACATGTATTGTATTTGCAATCTATGACCGAAAACTGATGAAAGCCAACAAAATAAACACTTGAACGTTTTATTTAGATTAGACTAAAAACAAATTGACTCATGCCTGCAGTGTTTTGCCTTTAGAAAGAAGCATTTCATGTTTATTTTCCATTTTTCAAGGCAGGTTCTAAGAATAACCTTGACTGTTAGACCTTGAGGAAAAAGGAGTGTAAATGGTTGTGTTTGTGATCAAGATGAGCTGCTTTTATCCTAATGCCACGTTGTACAAAGCACTCAATAAATGTCCTTTTTATACGGTTTCATCTTCACCACGCATTTTTCAGACGGGGAAAAAAATCTCTAAATAGACATGCAGTGGAAGAGATATTGAATGGGGTCAATAATATATTTAATAGTTTTATTGTATAATCTTTTTGAGATTATTGATTTCTGTTCCCGTTTCTTGGCTCACTTTGGAGTGTATTGACTGTGGTAGTGTTATGATACCATGAGACTTGCCCTCAGGCTCCACTCAGACTCGTGCTGGCCCACAATTATTGACCCCACTGACCTTCCCACAGCTCTGTTTCATACATGCTGCCCTATGCATATAATCTGTGCTGTTTCCCTTCTGTAAAAGTGCAAAGAAGTGGACAACAATCCCGCCCTTCACAGTCGCCTCAGATTTAATCTCAGAAATCAGTGTTTATCTCATATTGCTGTAGCTTTTCATGAACCCTGAGGAATTTATGGTTCAGTTATTACGATTTTTAATTTTTGAAATCGCTCACCATATTTTGCTTAAAAAATGCCAATAAAAATGTCACTTTAAACTTTCCAAAATTAAAATAAAAAGGAGCAAGCAGAGTTCAAGGTCCCAAAAACGCAACGTAAATAAATAAAAAATGCTCATGAGTCGCAATACACAAGAAACTGTTAATGAATAGTGCAAACACACAGTTTTATTTATTTTATAATATTCATTCATTCATTTTCTTTTCGGCTTAGTCCCTTTATTAATCTGGGGTCGCCACAGCAGAATGAACCGCCAACTTATCCAGCATATGTTTTACGCAGCAGATGCCCTTCCAGCTGTAACCCATCTCTGGGAAACATCCATACACACTCATTGACACTCATACACTACGGACAATTTAGACAATTCACCTATACCACATGTCTTTGGACTGTGATGGAAACCGGAGCACCCGGAGGAAACCCACGCGAATGCAGGGAGAACATGCAAACTCCACACAGAAACACCAACGGACCCAGCGGAGGCTCGAACCAGCTACCTTCTTGCTGTGAGGTGACAGCACTACCTACTGCGCCACTGCAAAATATAATCTGCTTGCTAAGGCTGCATTTCTTTGATACATTTTTAAAATTTAATTTTAGTCATTACTAGGCCCACAAGGAATCTGCGCGCGCAGAATTCCGCAGATTTTTAGCCCATCGTTGATTCTGTTTATTTACTTGTGTAAAGGTGTGTAAATTTATATTTATTCAGTTTTTAAATTAATTTCATTAATAATATTGACTAATATCAAAATATTCATATGATTTATTTACAATATAGTTTGAGAAGTAATATTTTCTGTCTTTTAGTAGAGATTTTGTATGAAAGACTTGCTTTGTTTATCAAATAAAGTGGATCTATTTGGATTTGCATTGTAAACATTAATTACAAGTTAAAAAGGTATGACTTTTCATTTCATATATTCATTTTTTTGTATAAATCATTGTAATATGATCATTTTTGCTGCTCAAGAAACATTTATTTTTATTCATATTAAAAACAATCATAATTATAGTAACTGTAATTTGTTTTATTCTCAGCACTCCTTAAAAAAGCCCAGAAAGTTCCAAAGAACAGCATGTATTCTCTCTACAGTACATATTTTTAATATTCTTGCAGCATAGGCTGGACAAAGTATTTCCAGGGGCTCTCAGCACCAATTCCAGACTGTTTTTTTCCCCCTTTCCTGACCCAGTAGAACCCAGATGATTCCTTCCTTCACACATTCATACATTCATCTGGTCTGTTATCGTTTCATCTGCAGTTACACAAGAAGTGTTCTCATTGTGTCCTGCGGCAGTCAGAGAAGCTGCAGTCTCTCTTCATCCAGATCTTCTCTCTCTCTCTTTTTCTTTCTGTGTCGGACGGCCACTGTGTGTATCAGTGGTATAGAGGTGACCCTCCAGCCCTATTACCCAAACCCACCGTCAGCAGCCAGAGCACATTTCCCAAATGAAAAGCTTCTCCCCCTCAGTCTCTGAGCTCCATCTCACTCCTCCCTCCATCAGATTGCTGCCTCTCTTCTTTTATAAGGCTCTTAATGGTTTATAAATTGCGCGTAATGATTCCTCCTCTCCCCTCTGCTCTCGGAGGTTTTTTATGGCCTTTCTGGTTTTTGCGAGGTGAGTTTTTGTAGATGGGCAGCGATATCAAGGGCTTGTGCAGATCTGCAGAGAAGCAGGAGGTTAAACTGTGGGAGATTCGTCTTCTGCAGTGATCATCATTGGCAGAAAGGCTTTTTAGATGGTTTAATTCTGCTGAATTATTGTTAACACATGAGGCAATCGCTTTCTGTTTAGACCACTCTAGCAACATTAACTTAGATGACATCTAAAATAGATTTTCTGTCAGATTGGACCACAGTGTTTTAAAGTTCGTTCGTTCATTCATTCATTCATTCATTCATTCATTCATTCATTCATTCATTTTCCTTCAGCTTAGTTCCTTACTCATTAGGGGTTACCACAGCAGAATGAAGCGCCAACTATCCCAGCATTTGTTTTATGTAGCGGATGTGTTGCAAAGTTGAAGAAATAATTTCTACAATCTTTTATTTCAATAAATTATTTTAATTTGCTGCTCAAGAAACATTTCTTCATAGCCTGAGAAACTAGAAAAAAAAAACTATTGAAAAATGACATTACAACAGACCAGTAACTTAATAAATTTTATATATTTAATAATAATACTAATAATAATAAATAAAAAGAAGATAATAATATAACAATAATAATATAATAATAATAATAATTATTATTATTATTATTAATATTATTATTATTATTGTTGTTGTTGTTGTTGTTGTTGTTCTCGCCTTGTTTGTGTGGGTTTCCTCCGGGTGCTCTGGTTTCCCCCTGACAGTCCAAAGACATGTGCTGTAGGTGAATTGGGTAAGCTAAATGCTATGTTTGTATGTCCTGGTCCTCCAGATTGGGGGTTGAGCATTGGGTTAACAACTCACCTCATGAAAATGAGATGTTACAATACGCCAATATGGTTTGGCTAAATATCAACTTCGATACAATTGCCCTGGGAGTGAGTGAGTAAGTAAGTAAGTAAGTAAGTAAGTAAGTAATAATAATAATAATAATAATAATAACATTATTATGTTGGACTGTTGCAGAATTTTTATAAAAATATTTTTATTTCTTCTTAGGATATAAAGAATAGTTCAACTATCTGTACTGGTGTTGTTATTAGTAGTAGTAGTAGTATTGTTACTGTTGTTATTGCTGTCATTAATATTAAATCATTATATCATATTATTATATTATATCGTTATATAATAACATTATTGCACATTTTTCAAAATTTGCTCTTTAAAACATGATTAGAGATCTAATTTAATGGCAAAGAGCAACAGTTTGTATATTTAAATGAGTAAATAAATAAATAAAAATAAAATCAGTTTCTAATTAATCTTTAAAATGTTTTTAACATATTTCTTTTGTTGAAGCTGTTATGCATTTGTTTCAGAATTGTAATTAAATTGTCCTGTAATTTTTGTGGCATGTAAGTCTAATGAATTGAAGTTCAAAAACATCTTACTGCCCCTGAACTTTTCAAGGTTTTGCATTTATTAACGTCTTTACTCTAAAGCGATATGCAAAATCAAGACGAAGCGAAATAAAGCAGAGGTTTTGGCAGTCTGGTCGACCTTACCTCTGATGTCTGCCCACAGAAAACCCACAATTCACTAGAGATGAAGAGTAAATGGTTCTGTTCTAGGCTGCTTCATATTCATCACACTTCTGAAGAAGTTAATATAATCATCTTGTAACAGGGTGACATGAATTCATAAAATAGGTCACAAAACTTCCTTTTACAGGAATTGCAGTATGATAGCATCGGTCTGCCCAAGATCAGTTACAGCGGAGATATTTTTGTTTAGGCAGTTACACCACAAACTGAGTAATAGTGAATGAAATGGGCCATTGTAAAAGCACTGATGTTCTCACAGCAATGGAAATTATGCATTTCTAAGAATAAACATACAATTTGCCTTAGCAATGCGGACATTAAATTGCCAGAACAGCTTTCTGATATTTTCAGGTTTTTAAAATTGGTTTGGTATTTTCAGTAAGTAAATACCAAATCCATGTAAGGTCCAGACAGATAGTCCAAACGGCGGTGTCTACTGCTGGATGAAGGCTCAATTGCGTGTTCTTTCTTTCCAGGGCACAATGTTGATTTACTTCAAGTTTTACTCGTATCTGACTCCAATTTTGATATAAGATTAATTTATTAATTTAGTAGTTTATGAGACATTTTAGTATATATTTGAATAACCTTGAACTCCTACCGATTTTTACTATGTAACAACTTAATTTGATTCCAAACGATGATTAGAGGTTAACCACCAGAAACTTATCGCTCTAGCCCCCCATGATTTACATAATCATGTAACAACTTAATCAAGATTGAAATATTTAATCAGAGGTTAATCCGCCAATACCATATAAGATGTGTTGCCCGTCGGCTTACTACATCCTAATGCATTATAACCTTGGCGCCCCATAGTACTTTTTTACTCTTATTTACTCATTTATTGTGAATCTATGTCACCTTACGCCGGCTGTAATGCACCATAAGTTCACTAGTCTGATCAATGATTAGCGGTTGATGATTAATACTATTTAATAGACAGACAGACGATGCCATTATTTAAATAGTCATCTCATTCGATTCTTACAATCATCTATGTAACAACTTAGTTAAATCTCAAACAATACTCAGAGGTTAACCACCAGTAGCCTATAGCTCTGGCCCCCCATGGTAGAGATAACCATGTAACAACTTAAATATTATTAGAATATTTAACCAGAGGTTAACCATCGGTACCATATAAGACGCGCCACCTTTTCGGTTTCACATTCGTCCTATTGCATTATAACCCCGATACCCCATAGTGATTGCACGAACAACATAATTAAAGTCAGACAATAGGTTAGAATTTCTAGGATCTTCATCTTACATGTGTTATGTTTAGTCTATCATAAAGTCTAACACATTCTTAACTTATCTGAGTAAATAATTTCAGAGTAACAAGAATACGTTCAAATATAACAATTTATTAGTCAGGTAAATGTGTATTATGCCAATTCATTCGGTCAATTCATAAACGATCAATACAAAACATCAAATTCTCAAAGATAGATCCAAGATCAAAAGATGCATTACCTGACTCTGCATATACATAGCGTGAAGCTCTGGAGAGCCTCACGATATGGGCCAATTTGGTTACAAAAAGCGCCCCGACCAGCTGGAAGCTGTTCCTTAAGTAGTCACAAAACCAAGAGATAGGAGGGGTGTGTGTTGAATAACAGAGGGCATTTACATATAGTAAAGGGTTCCTGAACCCCCGGTCACACCCTTAGCAGTGGTGTAAAAAATACCTGAAGTCATCAATTTATTATTTGGTTATGGCTATTTCTGAGGAAATGAGACCATTGTACCAGTCGCACTGAGACATTTCAAATGATATCAAACATGATAGATATAGTCACTTGCATGGATATAGAACAGTTCATACTTTGAGATAACCATTTTGTGTGAGCTCAGGGAAGAGGGGATGAGATGCTTCACATGTAAATGAAGGGAAGAGAAGGGTGTGAGTATTTGGGTGAAACTTAGGTCCCATTGTCCCTTCTCAGCTGGGTGTGGTGCTTTTCAGTCTCGTCTCTCTCTCTCTTAAATGAGGCATATTTTCATAAATCTTACATCCAAGTAAAGTGTACATCCTTTAAAAACCTGATGTCATTATAGCTGCACATATTTTTACTCCACATACTGTAATACCATTACAAATAATACTTGGTTTAATCACCAAAACTCAAAAGTTATTTTTTTTTAACTAAGTACTTTTAACAATCAGCTCATTCTGTAGCAGACAATACAAGCTACAGTACAGGTTCATATTACAGAGTTAATATTACTGTAATGCAGGGATCGGGAACCCTTTTTTCAGTAAAGAGCCATTTTCATTATATTTGAAAAATGCATTTTTGAAGAGTCATTGGGTGTCACGATTCAAGTTAATCCATTAGATGAAGTTACTTGAAACAGCCTTTTATTGCTATTTTTATTTTTATTTATTTAGCTGTAAAAAATACAATGAAAAGATAAGGAAACAGATTTTTTTGTGAAAGTTTTTTAAACTTTAAAATATTATTGAGGTGCCACGGTGGCGCAGTGAGTTCGAGCCTCGGCTATGGCATTTTTATGTGGAGTTTGCATGTTCTCCCCGTGGTTGCGTGGGTTTCCTCCGGGTGCTCTGGTTTCCCCCAAATGTCAAAAGACATGTGGTATAGGTCAATTGGGTAGGCTAAATTGTCCATAGTGTATGAGTGTGTATGGATGTTTCCCAGAGATGGGTTGCATCTGGAAGGGCATCCGCTGCGTAAAACAAATGCTGGATAAGTTGGCGGTTCATTCTGCTGTGGCGTCCCCAGATTAATAAAGGGACTAAGCCGAAAAGAAAATGAATGAATGAATGAATATTATTGAAGGGAGACAGCTGGAGAGCCACATTTTTTTCAAAGAGTCACATGTGGCTCCCGGGCATAAGTTCCTACCCCTGCTGTAATGTAAAACTGTATATAAAGCCATCACAGCAAATATTACACTTCATTTCAGACAAAATAACAAAAGCTATATATATAAAAAAAATTGTACAACAAGAACATTTGAGGGAGGAATGGTGGCAGCACTGTAACAGCACCTCACAGCAAGAAGGTCACTGGGGCCGTTGGCATTTCTGTGTTGTTTTCTCCCCTTGATTGTGTGGGTTTCCTCCAGGTGCTACAGTTTCCCCCACACTCCAAAGACATGCGGTACAAGTGAATTGAAAAAACTAAATTGGCCGTAGTGTTTGTGTGTGAATGTGAGAGTGTATGGGTGTTTCCCAGTATTGGTTTGCAGCTTGAAGGGCATTCTCTGTGTAAAACATATGCTGGATAAATTGGCGGTTCATTCCCCAGTGGCGGCCCCTGATGAATAAAGAGACTAAAAGAAAAGCTGAAAGAAAATGATCAAATGTTCATTCATTCATTTAAAGTATACATTTCAATTTTTTAAGTAATTGGTATTTCTGGACTGAAAGCTCTTGCAGCAATTTCTAACTTAGAAATTACCAGATAACAATACATTCATTTTGAAAATGTAGCAATTGTTTGTGAAAATTGCTCCAAACCAGTGTATTTCTTATATAAATAAATAACTGGATAAGTGACCTAGCTAACTAGTTTAAAGTGCATATTCTGCATGATCTTGTTCTGCATCCCTGGTCCTACCCAATACCTAATCCTAACTACTACCTTAAAAATGAAAACTAAGTATTAAAAAGCAGCACATTAAGAGTTCGTTGATGCAAACATCGTTTATTAATAGCGAGAATTGTACCTCAAAAAAGAGTGACCATGACCATGACCATGATTTAAAAAATAAAACAAGCTTTTAAACAAGATGCTTTAAAAGCCTTAAAACAAGATGAACTATTGACAAGTAAAACGGTATAACTGCAGGGTTGTGTTCATGTACTACAAAATGTGTCTTTTCTTCTAAGCCATTTTGCCAGTGGGTTAGAAAAATACATGCATAGTTCAGAACATACTCTACAAAAACAAGCCTTGGTGTCTTTTTAAAGAAAGTTTATCTTGTTTTAAGCTTTCTTATCTGTATAGGTTTTTTTTTTTACATCACAATTTTTGTAAAATAAGACTTTATTATATTAATATTGACACGCTCAGTATATTTTAAAATTCAGACAGACTGAAGCAATACTTTTTTATGGATATTCATTTGAATTCACAGCAGCTGATTTTGGTTTCATTTCATTGCATTTTTAATAACCTATAAAGTCCGACACAGGAGACAAAATGGTTTATTATTTTTAAATCATGATGCTTTAATATGGTAGCCCTTTTTGAAAAAAAAAGCAGTATATTTTAAGCACATTTTATTAAGTATACTTAAGTAATCTTGAAGTATATATCAAGCATACTTCATGTGGTACCGTGTACCAGACTTGCACTACAATGGCCCACTTTTATATATAAATGCTTAAAGTGACTATAACAGTTTAAGTGCACAAGTACTTTTGTAATTCTTGTAGTAAATAAATGGTTAAGAAAAGATTCTACATACCCATTGTGTCCATATATGCAATTTGGGTCCTGCATTTGACCCAAGTGCACACACAGTACTGAAGACACGCATAAAATCACTGGCAGTGCTATGCTAAGACCTTTCTGTTATTATAAAGCAGGGGTTTCCAAACTTTTTGGCCTGCGATGCCCAAAATAACAATGTAACCCCCACTGTCCTCTGCTACATTTTTGATATATATTTGTAGTATATGGAACTACTGAAAGTTTAATAAAATTTGTTTTTATTTTTGAAAATCATATTTGTAAAGGTCATTGCACAATTAATATAAAAAATCTGAAATTTTCACACTTTAAAATATAAATTGGACCTCATGTTGTGTCAATCACATCAGCCATTATAAAACAGTTGCATCAGGTTTAATTTCAAAAAAAGTATTTTAAGAGGTGTTTTGGCAATGATAATTTTTTGTATGCTGGTTTTCAGTTTCTGGCATGTATCTTTCCCCATGCACCCTTTTACCCAGTGTCTGTCTGTGTTTATGTATGTGTGTGTGTGTGTGTGTGTGTCCATACCTTTGACTGAAAGTCTGCTCAGGGTTCGTTCATGGAAATTTGTGCTATGTGGCTGCAGTATCACAAGCAAAATATCAAAATACCTCTGATTTCCTGCACAGCTCGTTGATATGGGGTGAACTCTCCTTCCTCTCCATGCACTAGGCGCAATATTTCACCTTCTATCATTTTCTATTTTGAAGGAGAGAGAGAGAGAACAAAGAGAACAAAGCTAAAATCAACTCTAAATTGTATTGTGATTAGTTTTTATGTGCTAATTGTTTTTTTTCTTTTTAATTAAAGGTGCAGTAGGTGATTTTCTTCAGAAAAAAAAATGTTGTTGTGCTGGTTGAAAGTCTCTTCACAGTCCAATAGTACTGATTAATGTAAATGATTTAAATGTATTTTAATATTCTGGGTGAGGCATAAAACTAAAAAATGTTCATCCAATTAAATATTGTCTAACCGACATCTCCCATAATTCCGATAAGTAGCCCAAACTGTCTGTAGACAAATGTAGATTTGAGCTTCTGCGCTTCTCTTGTTCACGCATATCCACCGTTCACATGCATAGGAGACAGTCACAGTCACAGTGAAATCAAATGCTGAATAGAAACTTTGAATCAATATTGGAGGTACTTTTGCAAGCTAGAGGAAGGAAGTATTGGCTGAAGTATTACCATGGCTGAAGTACTTCTCTTAGAAAGGTAATGTTATGTTTTAAAACTATTTTAGTCCCCTAAAGCTGATGTAGATTGTGTTGTGTTATGAATGGGTTAAATGCACAGAAGTGTTGTTCAGCCACTGAAATCTCCCGGCGATAGATGCATGTGACTATTTTCAGTTTCAGTTTAACAACAAAACATCAGCAAATAGCGCTATTTCGCCTAGCCTGCTTTAATGAGCTGAAGTTGCTGTTATATTCACATTGATTCATTTTTGAACAATGCAGCCTTCCGATACTGTTTGCCATGCTATACTCTGAATATTCACTCTGAAAAAGCATGTAAGTGTGGCTTAGTCAGTAGTGTAATTGCACGCTGCCTGCCAACCACTAACTACATTTCTAAGTGGCGAATGACATGAACTAGTGGGTTGTCTGCTGTCGTGTCGCGATGGACACGTTCACGATTTCAGAAGGTGTGGCTTTGAAACACAGTCCCTGCCCTGCCATCCAAAGATAATATGCTAACTGATTAGCATTTTGGCAGAACAATACTTTACCTTTAATAAGCATTGGACTGGTGATTTTGTTCATGATGAATTTTCAGTTACAAATATGAAAAACACATATGAACATTTCAGACTTCAGAGTGCAAGGACCATAAGTCAAGTATACAGTGCAATTTTAAGCATATTTCAAAGAAGTACCTACAGTAAATGAAATCTCAGGGAAGTGCTTAAAAATAGACTGAAAGAATACGTTCTTCTTTAGTTTAAGAGAAATATACTACTATACACACTTGAATATACTTACTTTTTTTTGTAAAGGATTTAATGCGAACCCAAGGGAACCAAACGTTTCCAAGCAACAACCACTGTACTATGTTTGAATGGGTCAAAGTAAAATCTGGTTGTTACTTTATTTATAATCAGTCCTCACAGGAAAACCCAAGACATATAAACTTTACACTTTAATATTAAAAATGTTTTGTTGAGACTTTGAAGAGCTTCAGGGTCTCTTAGACACCCCCCCACCCCTTTTGAGCACAAGGGTTAAGAAAACAACACTCAATTTGACTGCAATAGAATTACTGAGTTACTGGGTAATGCGTCTCCGCTATCTCTTTCTGTTTCCACATCAGTAATGCCTTGATCTCTCCCTCCAGCAGCACGAGGCCGTGTATGCAGGAGAGAAAGATTGTGCTGAGTGCACATTAGGAACACATCTGGGGGGAGGAAGCTTAATAAAAAGACATTCTCTCTGCCTTGTCTTCTTTGGAGCCTCCATTTATTTCCACTCTTTCTTTCCTCGACTCCCTCGCTTTCTCTTGCTCCACTCCCCATCTCAATCCGTCTACCTGCCTTCATCCATCCTCCCCATAGGTGGGTAATTACAGAGAGGAGAAAGGGAGGATTTTAATTTTCAACTGGTTCATTGCAGGGCTGAGAGTAAGTATGGCTCTGCTTCTCCCTGTAGAAGTGCTGCTATTCTGACACCATATCATTTCCTGTCATTACTGTCCGCGGGCCAGGAGGGGAGGCAGTGCTTCTCGAGGCTTGGGTTTGTGGAAGTTACATAAATACACCTTTGAGACTTGAGAGTTGTGGTGTTCAGCAGAAGTTAGCCTGTCTCTGGCACAATGTCAAATGTTTTATATCCGTTCCTATTTGTGTAGCATTTACCTGTCTAACCCCTCACCGATTTTCTGTCACCTTATTTCACCTCATGCCCATTACAATCCCAAAACTCTCACCTTTTGATTGTCAAAAATAGTGTACCTTTAGAAATGAAAGTTTTTGTTTATTGACATCTATGCTTCCGTGAAGAAACTTTTATTCCACAAAAGTTTATTTATAGTTAAAGAGGTTTGTTCACATAAGATTCTTTGAAGTGCTCAGAAAGGGTTCTTCAGTGGTATTGCTGCCGTAACACCCAATAGAAAACTTTATTATGAAAGGGTTATTTCAAATAAATTGAAAGATTCCCTTTAGTGTTTGCTCACCCTCATGTTGTGGTTAAATCCATAATTATTTTAATTGCAGAACAAAACTGAGATACATACATTTCTATTCACTTCTGTCTATTCTGCCTGTTTACACAAAAAAATGATATTTCAGAACGTTTATGAAGGGATCATAAATAAATCCATGTAAGAGTTAAGCATATATATGACCAATGTTGGGGGTAATGCATTACAAGTAATGTGAGTTACATAATACTATTACTTTTCTAAGTAACGAGTAAAGCATTACTTTAAAAAAAAAAGTAATAAGATTTGAGTTTTTTTTTAAATGTAACTGTAATTGACTTGTAAACGTTTAATATAATTTTCATTTAATGAAATGTAAACTTTTTAGATTTGTTTGCTTTTTTAAAATAGTTTGCTGAATTAAAATTAGTGTAATCACGTTGAATTACACTCAATGAGAGAGGCGGGAACAGACAGAAAGCAAGATAGCAGAGCCTTACATTTGTGTGATGGAAGTATTCTCATTGTTTTGAACACATGGAAGAAAAGCAGATTAGTCTCAATGGACAGTGATTTTACTGAATTAATAAGACAAAAGTAGCAAACACATTACTTTCAACTTACATTAATCTGTATGTGGCTTAAGAAGATTACAGAATATTTTATATATTTTGAATATATATTGAATATATTTTGAAAGACAAATGAAGGTGTAGGTTACACAGTGTGTCATGAAATGCAGAGCTCCTCAATTTAAAAAAGGAAAGAAAAATACCCTGCAAGTTCTGAAAGAGATCAAGCTTCAGACAGGTATGAAAAAGTAACTTAAAAGTATTGTAATACATTACTTTCCATAAAAAGTAACTACTGTAAGCAAAGCAACAAGTTACTTTTTGAAGGAGTAACTTAATATTGTAATGCATTACTTTCAAAAGTAACTTTGCCCTACACTGTATATGACCATATGAGTTTTTTTGGGTGAACAGTCCTTTAGTGGAAAGATCATCTAGCACATCTAGCAAAAACACACTAGTAGTGTCTTGCAATGCTTAGGAATTTTTCCCCATATAAAATCCCTTTTCCCATTCTTTTACCTCATCTAAAACTATGGGGCACCGATCCTGTGGTTTCATTCATGCCCACATCCACCCCTGGCCCACCAGTGACTCCACACCTGTGCCCCATCTGCCACAGCAGATCCTTATTCAACACCCATCACTGTCTGTGTGTGTTATACACCACCTGCATCCCGCAAACTGGCATAGTTTTTAGACATCATTAGTATCATTTTTTTAAATTAGGTAGCAAATTAGTCCAAATGTTGTAATTAGTACTCTGTGTTTGGATCTGTTCAGGTTAATACTGGTGAATGTTTGCTGATCGGCCTGCATTTAGGTTCAGTTTAACCCTGTTGGTTATTATGGGGATAGATCTATCTACTGTGTCTGTCTGTCTGTATGTTTGTTTAATTATAATTTTTTTTTTAAATGATAAAGTGCTGATGTAAAATGGAAAACAATTTATGAACACTTGATTTTTTTGTTACGTCACGGTGGTGGAGTGTGTAGCACAATCGCCTTACAGCAAGAAGGTCACTGGTTTGAGCCTCGGCTGGGTCAGTTGATATTTTTTTGCGGAGTTTGTATGTTCTCCCCATGTTCGTGTAGGTTTTCCCCGGGTGCTCCGGTTTCCCCCACAAGTTCAAATGTGATGTGAATTGGCTAAATTGTTCGTAGTGTATGAGTGTGAATGAGTGTGAATGGTGCGTGATTGGTTTCAACTGGAAGGGCATCCGCTGGATAAGTTGGCGGTTCATTCCACTGTGGTGACCCCAGATTAATAAAGGGACTAATCCGAAAAGAAAATTAATGAATGAATAAACATTTGATCGAAGAGTACATTCCAGTTTTTTTAAGTATTTTTTAAAGTAATTGGTATTTCTGGACTGAAAGCTCTTGCAGCAATTTCTAACTTACAAGTTATTCAATAACAATCATATGAGATAAAAATATGAACATAATAAATTAACTGTTTGCAATTGTTTGTGGAAATTGTTTTTTTTTTTTGGGGGGGGTAACTGGATAAGTGACCTAGCTAACTAGTTTACATGTTAATTCTCATTATTAACTAATGGCTTATTACCTGCTACTTTTTTTTCCAGAAATAATGTAGTTTTCATTTTAAAATTGGAAGTGGTCTTAGGTGTGGCTATACCATGCTAGCAGATCAGTGTTTTTCAAAATAACAAAGGCACTTTAACTGAAACACTCTATTTTGTTGAAAACAGCGGTGGAAATTAGAAAACATCAATCATTGTAGCAAGAAGACACCTCCTTCTCCACTTTTCACTGACTTCTTTACAGACTTTGGGTCTTTCCTCAGTTTGACGGTGAACATGATGTTTCCCGTCGGACCCAAATAAATTAAATTTTTCATCACTAGAGTGAACTCTGGAGCACTTCTCTGTCCACACAATATGCTCTTCAGCAAAGCTTGGTAGAGCGTTTTGATTCTTTCTGCTGATGAGAGGTTTGGTCACTGCAGGGCTTTCAGTCCAAATTTTCTTAAACATGAAGACACTGTATGTCGAGGTACAGATTCTTACCCTGTTCAGAACTGAACTGGTGAGGAATTCTAGCTGTAATGTTGATTCTCTGCATTATTCTGTGCTCTTGTGCATTTTCCTTTCTTGGATGCCTTTTCTTGCCTGATTTAAATGAGCTAGTAACATTGTAAAGATGTACAATATTCTAGAAATATTGTACATCTTTACACTATTCTAGACAACTGTACACTATTCTTAAAATCATATATAATGACTTGCATCTAAAAGGTTTTCAATTGCCCTTCAACTAGACAGCTTTGTGTCAGATGATTTCAGTCACTTTAGAACAGGACACCATCTTGCCAAGTCAGTGAAAACAGGAAAGTTCAAGCCAAGCTTATTGAAAAAACATGCTTTAGTATACAGTTTTGCGAACTGTAAAATAAGTTGTACATTTTGTTGCATGTGTCAGATGACAAATCTACTAGAGGGCACTGTTTATATTTTTTGCAAATCTGAAATACGTTACTTGGGGTACATTTTGTTATACGTTTCAGAAACATGTCCTTCTTGTACACAAGAAAGGGGGCTTGTCTCGAGACTGGACTCAAACTCAAGCACTCTACAGCAGGCAGCCGGCAGCTAGCTCTCTGCAACTCTCACATGGTCGCCCACTGAAGCTAAGCAGGGCTGCGCCCGGTCAGCACCTGGATGGGAGACCGCATGGGAAAGCTAGGTTGCTGCCGGAAGTGGTGTTAGTGAGGCCAGCAGGGGGCGCTCAACCTGCGGTCTGTGTGGGTCCTAATGCCCCAGTATAGTGACGGGGAGTCTATACTGCTCAGTGAGCGCCGTCTTTCGGATGAGACGTTAAACCGAGGTCCTGACTCTCTGTGGTCGTTAAAAATCCCAGGATGTTATTCGAAAAAGAGTAGGGGTTTAATCCTGGCATCCTGGCCAAATCTGCCCACTGGCCTCTGTCCATCATGGCCTCCTAACCATCCCCATATCATAATTGGCTTAATCACTCTGTCTCCTTGTGCGGTCTGGCGCAAAATGGCTACCGTCGCGTCATCCAGGTGGATGCTGCACACTGGTGGTGGATGAGGAGATCCCCCCATTGTGTAAAGCGCTTTGAGTGCCCAGAAAAGCGCTATATAAATGTAAGGAATTATTATTACAGCACAAATACTGGGCAAACTGACCACACCAGTTGACACAGAGATAGAAAGGTGAGGCAAATGTATTCGATTACCAATTATGGACATCGTTAAGGTGTTTTGTGGTATTTATTTGCATCGAAATAAATCCTTATTCATCAATACTATGTCCCCATAAATATCATTAGTGTGAAAAGGAACAAAAGCTCTGCCTGTGTACTCTGATAAATATCTATGTTAAGAATTCTAAAATGCATGGCGCTGCGCATCGCCGAGGGGCGTAATCAATGTGCATATTTTAAGTCAACCTGTGTTGTTAAAGTTAGTTTTCCATTAGCGTTTGTTAGATAATTAAAGGTGCTGTATGTAAGTTTTTGACTCTTTTAAAGCATAAAAATACCATAATATGTTTGCAAATGTGTTTTCCATGCTGTAATGCTCTTTGTTCTTTTAACATGCCCAATGCCGGTATAGGCAATTATATTTCATCACTCCGGGTTGCCTTGGTGGAAAACCACGCATTTTATTCATTCATTCAGAAAGGCTCTGAAAGCATGTGTCTGTGACCGAAATGCGACCTCCGGTGGACAGTATTAGGGCCCGTTTACCCTGCCAGTTAAATGTGACCCAATCCCGATTTTTTGCTTATATGTGACACAGATTGGAACTGTTCTATGACTGTGTAAACACAAAAAACACATGCATTCGGGTATTCAGAGATCGGTTTCAGGCCTCCTTCATATGTGGAAATAAATCAGATAGAAATCAGACATGTGACAATGCAAATGTCAAGTAAACAGGCAGATTGGATTTACTGAGGCATTCCGTATTGTACGACAATAAATTTGCGACAATAAGATATTTCTCCGCGGTTTAATGACGTAGAAGGACGAGCGTGTGTGAAGACGCAGTAAACAACAACAAAGGAAACATGGAAGAGGAAAGTGCTCAGTGGTTGACGGCAGAAGTTATCTGCCTTCTTGCCCTGTGGGAGATGACTCAGTGGAGGACACTACTGTATATGTAAACCATAGGCACAAGCTGCAATGACAGCGTTTTCCCTCCTCCTCCGCCTCATAATCATTTTAAAGTTGGGCAAACTTTGCATATTTCGCAGAGCTAAAAGCAAGACAGTTGCTTACATCGTAGCTAGTGTGGCACAGATGCTAGAACCTTTACGCCTGCGTGACGTCGTAAATTGTATGGCAAGTGTAAACACATGAGTCAGATATGGGTCACAATTAAAGGAACGTGTAGGTGAGCAGGTTACACTGCAACCGCATGTCCTAACAACACGCTTCATGACAAGATATGGAATGATAAGCAATTTGGCTGTTTGCACCAGACGAAACACGACAGAAATTTAAATACAGCCAAGAAGCACAGAATATGCACTCACTCATGAAATGGTAAGGTTTATAGTCTATTTAATACATGTTAACCCTCTTTAACATTATTAAATGTAGATGCTGAATCACGTGTTTAGTTCTAAAGTTTAATTTTAAGGTCTGAGGTGAACTATCTGCTGCTGCTTTCAGTATATGGCAATGAATGTCCTGTAAAATGACATTATTAGCATTTAACATTAACTAAAGCACATGAGGTTTACCTGAGGAGATCACTGTCATAGTTTTCTGTTGTTCACCTGTGAGAATTAGAAGCCATTTCTAATATACAGTATCAATTCGAGGTGTTGGTTAAAACAGTGGTTCTAACCCTCCAAGTACCACCATAATAGCCGGTATTGAAGTGCAGTAGCATAGTAGGCCTAATTAAGCAGCTACAGCACTGCACAGTTCAAAAACAAAGCAGATTAATTCTTCTAAATAACAATATTTAGTATTGTCAGCCACTTAAGTAAAAGGTTAAGCCTATTAAAATCAATTTACTGATCACATCGGTGTTATCGTACGCATCAAAGGGTTATAAGTGTGTTCATTCTTTTTACTTGAATTATTCAGCGATTCCTCCGCATACCACTAGAAGGAAGCTTATGTACCACTAGTCGTATGCATACTACAGTTTAAGAACCACTGGGTTAGAACAAAAACTCATTTTAATATGGAGAATATTCCTTCTATAGCATGCCGTTGCTTTTATTTAGAACACAGTTTAAATCACTCGCTCCTGTCCTCAATCTGGCAACCTGAGCTTCTGTTTGTTTTGAGCTTTGAGTGCAATAATTAGTTCAACCACTGGGTGTCAGACTTACATTCATTCATTCATTTTCTTTTCGGCTTAGTCCCTTTATTAATCCGGGGTCGCCACAGCGGAATGAACCGCCAACTTATCCGGCATTTGTTTTACGCAGCGGATGCCCTTCCAGCCACAACCCATCTCTGGGAAACACATCCATACATTCTCATTCACACACATACACTATGGACAATTTAGCTTACCCAATTCACCTGTACCGCATGTCTTTGGACTGTATGGGAAACCGGAGCACCCGGAGGAAACCCACGCAACCACGGGGAGAACATGCAAACTCCACACAGAAATAACAACTGACCCAGCCGGGGATCGAACCAGCGACCTTCTTGCTGTGAGGCGAACGTGCTACCCACTAGGCCACCGTGGCGCCATGTCAGACTTTCATACTGCACCTTTAAGGAATTTACCACTAGGTGTTTAAAAGCTGCTCTTTTTCCCTTGTTGTAATTTCAGAAATTTTGACCACCGTATATACAACAAGGCAACTAAATGTTGATGAACAGTGACATTTAAACTAAGTCATTTCTAACATTACATTCAAGCTTAAAAAAACAAACTCTATATTGATTTTATTATAGTAGATGCAATCGCCAGTGAACATTTCATCTTTTTCCAGTGTTTTGTAGTTTTCATCATGCTGTCTTGAGTAATTGGTCACGTAGAACAATGACTCATGTGATTCTCTTAAAAAAAAAAAATCATAACTATTGAGCGCCTGTGAGTAAAGCTGTCAGGTTTTAAATCACACTACACCAGGGCGATCGTCCCCAGTCAAACAACTGCTGTTGAGATGAATGGTAATGCTAACAGCTAAAGCAGCTTTCTCCAGGTATTACAGGTTAGCAGCATCTAGAAAGATTAGAAATCCTTTTGAGATTTGATGTTGGCATCAAAAGGAAGTGACACAAAACGTTGGTCTCAATTTAACGCAGTAGGGAAGGGAATGTTTTATGGGGATGGTCTTTTCCTGAGCTCTGATAATGAGAAGCTACAGCCTCATAAAACGCTACCTGCAGGGCCACAGGGAGCTGTCAGATCTGTGCGAGCCACGCAAGTATGCGCAGGTGTGTGTATGTGTGTGTGTGATCACTCCCGTTGGATCTAGATGCCTTCACTGTGAGTGTTTTCCTGGATGTCTGCCTTCTTTTAAGTGCGCTGCAACTGAAATAGGGGAATAGTTTGTTTACAATACACAACAATTGCCTCTAAATGTATTATTTGTTCAAAACACCTCTTTCAACCTAACCTTAAACAAATATGGACAGGTTTAAAGACTTGTCAAAATCTTGTGTTAATAGCCTCAATGTTAATCTACTGCCTCAGGGATGCTTAACATGATAAACATAATGACTTGCCTTGAGTACTGAATTATAGACGGGTGAAATACATATAATGCCACTTAACTGTTTTACTTAATAATACAGTTGACTCTTTAAGACCTGGCGTATGTTTATTTGGCAGAAGATGCCTGAGGTGTAACTCTTACCATGAGGACATAGCTGTCAGCCTCAAGCACTTTCTCTATCTCTGTTTTTTTTTTTTTTTTACATGTACGGTGTGTGCAATAAAAACACAATAGACAGAGCCTGACTGCAATGACAGAAAAAAAACCCTGCTACAGTGCTTATCATAAATGTGTACATCCCTTACAGATCTCTCTTTTAAATAAATACTGGATGCTTTACAATAATTTGTGCATATGCATTAGACTAGTCAGTACCAAAACCAAAATTGGAAGTAATCTAAGAAAAAACTTTAGATCACAGTCCAAATATTAGTACACTGAAATGAATATAATGTGGAAAAATATTAAATACATTTTTAATAGACAGGAAAAAATCAAAGGAAACATGAACAACATTACATTTAGATGATATTTTGTAGTTTAACTCACTTGAATCTCACTTGTCTTTCTATTCCTAATGCTATTACAGTAGATGTCTAAACTCTTATTATGATGGATATACCTGACTAATAAAACAGTTTATGTTTAAATGCACAAAATATATTGGCTATATTCTCTGAGATATGCATAAAAACGTTCATTTTCAAAAGCGGGTGTACTCATTTATGCTTTGCACTGTATATATAAGGAAAATAAGTTGTATACAATACAATCAAATAGCTGTAGATGCCTCTTCTCTACATTACATTTTGTTGTATTGCCGTTGACTTATAATACTCTCGAAGTGCATGAAAGAAAAGCAGTTACATACTATAGATTGTAAATAAAATATCCTGCTAATACAATAAATACTTCATGTAAACATACCTGAGAGATTTTGGTCAATGTGGACATGATAGCACATAGTTGCTACAGATTAGTTATGGGAATCTCCCATTGCAATACATCCCAGATATGCTGTATTGAGATATGGTGACTATGTAGGACTGTTTTTGAATATATTTAAGTCTTTATCATCTTCAAGTAACAATTTTAGATGATTTAAGCCTTTATGGCTTCATGACTGCCTGAAGTATCCATCAAAAGATGGTTTTATTGTGTACTTAAAGGGGTTGCATGGTCAGCAACAATACCTAGGTTTGCTGTAGCATTTAAATGATGCCTAATTTGTCCCAAAGTATGCCGAGCAAATCTCCTCCAAATCATTACACCTCATGTTCATGCCAGAAGAGTTGAATAAACTTTGAAAAAAAGCGAAAGTGATTTATTGAGTTACTGTTGCCTTTCATCATGCTGAATTTATTGCCGGTCTTTCACCCACAGAATTGGTGCTCACCCTACCTGCACTGTAACATAAAGAAATATTTAATGATTCATAGTTTTATTCCTTTTAATTACGGTGAAAAGTTGCATTATGGGATCTTGATCTCTGCTCTGTCATCTTTTGATGTGCAGTTTAACTGTGTGACTTTTATTGACATTTTAGTAGTTTGAAACACTACATTGTATAAGATAAAAAAAAATTAGAAACTTAATTATAATTTATTATTTTACCATACTTTGCATCACTAATCCAGACAATATATCATTCTACTAATGATAATGTCATTTAAAGTCAAGTCAAAGTCAGATTTATTGTCAATTCAACCATATGTACAGGACATACAGCGAATCAAATCGAGTTACTCTCAGACCCTAGGTGCATAACAGATAAAATTAATACAAAAACTAGAGTTTTAAATAATAACAATTACAATAAATACAACTACACACATAATCTAAAAGTATAGATAAAAATTGTAATTGTATTGTATACAATTTTTATTAAGGACTCATGGCAAGAAGTGCAAACCAGAGTTGTGCAAATGCAAACAGTATGCAGTGCAAAAAGTCACTTTTTTTTAACTTTTCAACATCAGTTGTTGGAGGAAAGGTCAAGGTATGCAATAATGCAATTCAAAAGCATAAACAACTATTTAAAAATAAAACATTAATCACAAAATACAGAAAACTGTTTGTTCATGAATATTTTTTTCAGTGCAGTATCTTAGAAATTGTCGTGTATTCTAATTTCAGCAGATAGTAGTAGTAGTAGTAGTTTTTTTAATCAGTCCAGCCTCAAATCAATGTCCCCATTCTGATACTTAGTTGAATTTTAACAAATGTCTTGACTGCATGCCTAAATGCACGGAGTTGCTGCTGCAGTACGTGATACAGCCTCTATATATATTGTATGGTAAAAAAATGTAAATGCAAACAAACTGATGAATAATTTCTGAGTGCAAATATTTGCATACAGGATTTATGCAAAAATACATCCACGTTTACTAAATGAACTCCAGTGTGAGCCCCATATT
The DNA here is from genome assembly GCA_903798035.1 of Danio albolineatus. Classification (NCBI taxonomy): domain Eukaryota; kingdom Metazoa; phylum Chordata; class Actinopteri; order Cypriniformes; family Danionidae; genus Danio; species Danio albolineatus. The sequence continues at coordinate 5,918,542 of CAIGQQ010037872.1, read as the reverse complement.
CTGTTTACTGTACATGCTCGGTTTTGAAAATAGATGAGGCTTTATCCCTTTGTCATAGATGGATTTGGCTTTTGCCCCAGTTTCTCCCACAGGCTCCAAATCGCTCGCAATTCCCTCTGCAGCATATCCAGACATGCCGTGGCCCTGAAATGAGCCAATCCAAGCTAAGGAAACATTAAAGAAGAGAAGAGGAGACACCAGTGGGCAGAGGAGATGCAGAGGATCAGGGAGGAAGCTGTACGCCTCGTTCATCTCTGTTTACTCCAGCTGTCTCCAATGCCGCAAACCGAGAGAACGTCAAGAGCGTAGAGAGAAGGGAGGCTGAAAGAGAGAAAATGATGAAGACATGCCAGTGGACACTGCGGTTTCGCAAGGGCAGGCTATGGGGAAAGGTTAGTGAAAACAAAGGAAGTGGTCCAACACACACACACACCCGGGAAAATGCTGATCCATGGTCCCCGTCGGGGAAGGAGGAGAAGGTGCATTGATTGCGCACAAGCCACAAATGAGAAATCCATTGGGGTTTGCTGCTCCTGGCTTGAATGAGAGAATGGGGCAGAGGAGGTCAGCTGGGTGTCCATGTCTTTGCCAGGGCATGGCAGAGCTGGCAGCCGAGACACTGAATCCATTAAACACAACATGGCCTGGAGGGTCAACAGTTTGTACCAAGCCATGAGGTCACTCAGAAGCTAGGCATTTAGCCAGCTGGACAACATGTTTAGTGTCAGGCCATGGCAAATGCTTCATTCATCAGCTTGAGACACACACTCACATACATACAGTAGACATGTTTCTCACGCAGGTGCATATACAGTATATATACAGTACTACCTGACAAAAGTCTTGTAGCCTATCCAAGTTTTAGGAACAACAAATAATAACTTGACTTCTAGTCGATCATTTGGTATCAAAAGTGGCTAATATCAAAGGCAAAGACCTCTAGATTATGCTTATTTTTTCAAAACAAAATATGATCATGCCTTGATTTTTTTAAAAAATTTAATTAGGACAGTAGGGACTGACTTTGCTTAGACAAAATCTTTTCACTTAACAGGGTTAAGGTACAGTATAGAATAAAAAGTCATGGTGCAATAATTAATTAAATAAAATAATTAATATTGTGTGTGACTCCCATGAGCTTGGACGACTGCGTCCATACATCTTTGCAATGACTCAAATAACTTATTTAAAAAAGTCATCTGGAATTGCAAAAAAAGCGTTCTTGCAGCCTCCCAGAGTTCATCAAGATTCTTTGGATCCATCTTGAATGCCTCCTCCTTCACTTTACCCCAGACATGCTCAAAAATGTTCATGTCTGGTGACTGGGCTGGCCAATCCTGGCGCACATTGACCTTTTTTGCTCACAGAAACTTTGATGTGGAGACTGAAGTATGAGGAGGAGTGCTATCAAGCTGAAGAATTTGCCCTCTCCTGTGGTTTGTAATCTAATGGGCCCCCATACTGAACTGTAACCCCAAACCATGATTTTTCCTTCGCCAAACTTGACTGATTTCAGTAAAAATCTTGGGTCCATGTGGGTTTCAATAGGTCTTCAGTATTTGTGGTGATTGGGATGCAGTTCAACAGATAATTCATCGGAACGATCTACCTTCTGACCCTTTTCCTAATGATCAACTAGAAATCAAGATATTATTTGTTGCTCTTACAAATGGGATCAATGACAAGACTTTTGTCAGGTAGTGTACACAAGAAGACCTGTAGTGTAGACAAATACATCTTTTTAAAATTAATTAATTGACTGTTTAAAGTAATTGGCAACTTGGTACAGTGTGAAATCTGTCAGCATTGTAATAGCTGCCTTTTTAGAAAGGACTGTTTAGGATTTATTATTATTATTATTATTATTATTATTATTATTATTATTATTAATATTATTATTGTTATTATTATATAATATTATTATCCTCACAGCAAGAAGGTCGCTGGTTCGAGCATTGGCTGATTTAGTTGGCATTTCTGTGTGGAGTTTTCATGTTCTCCCCGTGGTCGCGTTGGTTTTCTCCGGGTGGTCCGTTTCCCCCTTTGTAATTGGGTAAGCTTAATTGTCCAAGTGCATGTGTGTAAATCAGAATGTATGGGTGTTTCCCAGTGATGGGTTGCAGATGGAAGGGCATCCGCTGTGTAAAACAAATGCTGGATAGGTTGGTGGTTCATTCCGCTGTGGCGACCCCAGATTAATAAAGGGACTAAGCCGAAAAGAAAGTGAATGAATGAAAACTGTGTTCTATGCAATGCTTTTTTTATTCTGGGTGGTTAAAACAGTTGTGTGTTCAGCATGTCTACCAAATAAATGTGGAGAACACAATGCTTGTTTTAAAGTTTTAAATAGACAGCAGACCTTATGTTGTTCCAAGACAGCATGATGACTCACTTTTTCTAGGTAGGTTTTACAAATATATATTTTATGAGTAAGAGGTAGAACTATTTTCCAAAATGCTTCTTTTTTTTTTTTTTAAATGTCTCTTTCCTCAAAAGGCTTAATGTATTTGATCAAACAGTAAACAATTTAACAATTTAAATATTATTGTATAATATAACTGACTAAAAAGTTATCAATATGAGGTTGAAAAACTGTACATTTCTAGCCAAATCATCCTTCTACAGTCTTATATCAAAAACGGAAATAAAGGCAGTATTAGCTAAAAATGTGGGAGAGCGTTGCCATTATGTGATTGTATTGTATTGCAATATGGGGTGTTGATGTTAAATCAGAAGTAATTCACAAATACTTGAAAATTTAATTTTTTAATGACAATATTTTTAATGACAAAAATAACTGTATAAAATGGTAAAACAATAAATAATAAAAACATGATATTAATTGTACACAGCTTAAATGTGATTAAAGTTACCTGAGAGAGACGGAGAGGCATGAGGAGGGAGAGAGAGAGAGACAAAGAACGAGTGTAAGCCCCAAAGAAAGGCTGTTAGCAGTAGAGCCAGAGAAGATAAACTCCAGAGAAAGAGAGGAGCAGAGCAGGAAAAGATCAGAACAGGAAAGGAGACCAGAGCAAGGTTGACCACCTATTTTGTATTTTTTTTGACCATATGACCAAAGCTTAAATTCTGAGACACACAAACTGACCAATCAAAATGTGACAACATCGCAAAACTCCCAGTCCACACACATATTAACCATGCAGGTCCTGATCTTATCAGTATCTGTCTTTGGAATCTGTATGAATCTTCTTGGTGAATAAGACATGTTTTGCAATATAAACAAATGCATATGATAATTTACATTCTTACATAATTCATTCATTCATTTTCTTGTCGGCTTAGTCCCTTTATTAATCCGGGGTTGCCACAGTTGAATGAACCGCCAACTTATCCAGCATTTGTTTTACACAGCGGATGCCCTTCCAGCCGCATTCTTACATGATGTAAATTTAAAATTCTTCATAAATCATCATATATGGTGATTTGCTGTTCCTGAGACATTTTGTTATTAAAGCAATTATGTTTATAAACCCTAAATAGTGCATTAAGTATATTTTTCTTCATATTTACAGTGTATTTGAACTAAAATGTATTCATCAAACTCTGTTTTTAGTGCATTAGAAAACCTGCATCAAAATGCTTTACTTGTTTTGCCAAAGGTTTTTTCTTTTTCTTCCTTTTGATGAATCATTTTTCACACTGTGTTCGTAATGATTTCATTGTTGTACATTGCTGCTTCCAGGCAACAAGCTCCAAATTCTTCATAACATAAAAATAATCAATTATTAAACTGAAAGTTTTAAAACGAAGTTTAATCAACCATAGTAAATAAAATTTTGTTTGGTGCAAATAGTTTTTTCTTCTTTCAGAAATGTACATTTTTCTTGTTATGCAATATCAGTTAAAACAAACAAACAAACAAAAAAGATCAACAAAATGACCTTTATTAAAAGCTGCATCTCAGCTTTTCATCCATTCATTCATTCATTCATCCATTCATTTTCCTTCAGCTTAGTTCCTTGTTCATCAGGGGTTGCCACAGTGGAATGACCCTCCAACTATTCCAGCATATGTTTTACAAAGCGAATGCCCTTCCAGCCCCAACCCAGTACTGGACAACACATGTACTCCCCAATGCACCTGGAGAAAACCCACACAAACATGAGGAGAACATGCAAACCACACAGAAATGCCAACTAACCCAACCTCGACTCGAACCAGCAACCTTCTGGCTGTGAGGTGCCGGTGCTAACCACTGTGCTGCCATGTCTTTTTTCTCCTAGTGGAAAACATTTTGATTTTAAACTAGACTTGAACCCAGTGAGATTAGTGAGATTTGTAAAGGACTGACTATATATAAGCAGCATGAGTTAAAGAATCATTCCACTGATTGAAACTGTTGTTTTTCTTTTCTCCTGTTGTTCATTTAATAAATTATCGAGCGCGGGCATCCTTTGTTAGTTTATTAGAAGTTGCAGCTCACATTTTATTGCCATTGCAGTCCGTGCTTACAAACAACATTATGTAGCTTTGCCTGTTTTCTCCATGTTCCCATCTAGACAGTCCTAAAGGGAGCACATATACACTAAACCCAGGGTATCTGTTTAGTTGCGTGACACGCGTCCCAGTTAATCTTCACGCCATGAGTCTCTCCTTCATGAAACAGTAAATCTCTGAACTCATACTTCATCCACCCACAAAAAGTAATTTAGAATCCATTCATGCCCCTCTGCCACCACTCAGGCCTAAAATAAAGAGCAGCCGTGGATGCCTGCTTGCTTTTCATCAAATCATTTACCGTTCCCCTGATGCTAGTGAACGGAGAGGCTCCTCTTTTTTTTCTCATTACCTCCCACCTCTGTTCAGCTCTATTCAAACACGGCACCAGAGTCAAACATAATCTCAGCTCCGATATGATAATCCCCCCAGACCGTTTCAAATGGAAACCCACTGAATGCGGAAGGGAGAGGATTCATTATCAACGCCCCAAGGGGGTGCAGGGATGGAGGTTTTTTGGGCGGTAGGCGATGATGCGTTCAAGACAAGCGCGGTTCTCCCACCTTGATCTTATACTGCTGAGTCGGCCCAAAGAGTCTCCAGTGGGACTTTGTAACTGGACAGATAAGCATTAGAGGCAGAGGGTGACAGGTGAAGGAGAGCGGGACGGGTGTGCTGGATGCTGATTGGATTAAAAATGACCGCTTCGCTTTTATTCGCTTGTCAGGCGGTGTTAGTCACCTATTGAGGGCGTTGAGGCGAGACACACCTGTCAGAAAGGCTTGTCGTGTCTATTGGTGTCTGGACATGTGTGTTATTGTGGAGCTGGATTTGTGTAGGTGCGGTTTATGAAAGATTTATGAAATGTATTCAGCATGAGTGTATTTACGTATTCAGTTTTCAAGCTGAGGTATCTGACAGAAATGGTAATCATGGAGTGTGGCAGATTTAAACAGACTTTAAAATCTGTAAAATATCACTAAATAAATAAATAAATAAACTATATAAATGAAATATTGGTCAAACCATAATATTCGGTTATAATTGTAATATTCTGATTTGGTGCTTGGTGGCACGGTGGCTCAGTGGTTAGCACTGTCACCTCACAGCAAGATGGTCGCTGGTTCAGGTCCCGGCTGGACCAGTAGGCATTTCTGTGTGGAATATGCATGTTCTCCCCATTTTCGCGTGGATTTCCTCTGGGTGCTTTGGTTTCCTCCACAGTCCAAAGATATGCGCTATACTGTAGGTTAAATGTAAAAGCTAAATTGCCCACAATGTATAAGTCTGTGTGTGTGTGTGAATGTGAGAGTGCATGGGTTTCCCAGTACTGGGTTGCTGCTGGAAGGGCATTTGCTGTGTAAAACATATGCCGTAATAGTTGGCGGTTCATTCTGCTATGTCGATCTCTGATAAATAAGGGACTAAGCCGAAGGAAAATAAATAAATGAATGAATGATTTGGTCCTCAGTCAATTAAAAATGGATCTCATTGTTATCAGTTATAGTTTTGTTAGCTTATTAGTGTCATGATATCCACAAAACAGCATTGATTTCAAATAGAAAAATATTTTGGAACTTCGCTTTTGATCATGCATCATTACTGATGCATCATTACTGAATTAAACGATACCAGCACAGCAGTTTTATAATAAGAACAAATGTCAGTAGAGCATTTGTATACATTGATGAAAACTGTCATCAATAATATATTACATTCCACATTTTAGCTACTGTATTCTGACAATTTCTAAAACTATTTTAGATTTCTTTTTGGCCTAGCTTATTTGTAGCATACATGAATACAATTATTGTTATATAAATCAATAATTTTTGAATATTTAAATAGACTTTCTTGTCTATCATTGTCTTTCATTTCACATATCATGTGAAAAGGCTACATTTTAAAGCCTTTATAGCCTATTTATTTATAGTAAATAAAATAAATAAAACCCAAAAGAATGAAATGTTTCTTCCAGAAATGAAAGGCTTATGTCATCGAGTTGCTTTGCAGAAAAGCTTTCCATCATGTTGAAGTCTCTCTGTATTTGCTTTGGCAGTGTGGTGTAGGTGTGATCGCTCACACCACGGCTGTTGTTACCATTTTTGAAATTTCCTCCTCCAAATAAGTGTCTGCGCGCAAGCTCCAAATTCGCTAGTGCCGTTGCATCAACTTGTTGGAAAAAATATATATTCTTGCCTTTCAGAGTGAGAATGAGAGACAGAAAGGAAGAAAAGAAGTAGCTGGCCAATAAAAGTTGCCTCTTCACAAAAGCAGACGGCAGTTTGTAGCCCATTAAACACTAATCCTGTGTTTTACTGCCTCGGTTAAGCTTCCCTATTATCACAGGTCATAATCACACTGTAATGTGGCCTAATAGAGAAGCATCAGTGGAGAAAACTGGTGCAGTGACATCATCTCTGATGAGAAGGACAGTTTTATGTAGAACTGAGGCTTGGACATGCAAAGACAGACCTCTAGAAGAATAGTCCTCCCAAGAATGAGAATTCTCTCATATTTTTAAATGACTTTCATTCAAAACAGTGTTATTTTTTATGTTATTTATATGCTATTGTATTCAGGGTTATTACCGTTAACTTAAAGACCATAAAATCTAAAATGTTTGTTACTTAAAATAAACAACACAAACATCCATGTATACATAAATCAAACATACCTTTTTCAGCTGGTTTTCATTTAACTTACCATCCTTCGGCTTAGTTCCTGGTTTATCAGGGGTCGCCACAGAGGAATGAACCACCAATTACTCAGCCATATGTTTTATGCAGTGGATGCCCTTTCAGCTGCAACCAAATTCTGGGAAAAACCCATGCACTCTCTCATTCACAGACACACACAGACACATACTGTAAATACGGAATAATTAAAATGCTTGTTTTTTTTGTTGTTTATTTTTACCGCCTCATTTTGTTCTGCGACTAGCCACGATGTTCTGTCAAAGTCTCTTTGGAATTTAAATAAATGTGTTGAAAATAACAAATTATAATATGTTTATTTATTTTGCCTATATAGACTTTTAAATTATATTTTATTTATTATTTAAACTATATTTAATTACAACCTGTATTTTACCACTTGTTTTGGCTTTAACAGTTTATTGTAATAGTTTATCGTAGTTTATCTTTTGATATTAACTACATGATGAGAAAGAAGCCTTTAATTGAGTAGATAATGTACATATTTGCTCACCTGGGTTTGAGGGGAATTGGTAATTTCTGCTCAACTTTTTTTATCCAACCCGGTTGTGGTTTTGCTGACACGTCAAACAGACACAGGTGCTCCTGACAAACTTCTGCTAGTTTTTCCTCCATTTCTTGGGTCCAAATAAACTGATAAAATGAGCCCTTTCAACTTCTCCCCCAACCTCCTGCTAGCCTGCAGGTAACCACACTAGTGGATGCTGCTCTTTCATTGGCTGTATGTGATCACAGATGTTATTTTCAGTCAAAACTCATTCCACACGGCATGATTTGAATCGCAGACAGCTCCAGATATTTAGCACGCCAAATATCTCACGGGCATCGGCGACTCATCGGAGATTCTTTCGGATCACATCTTTGATAGTTCGCACTGTGTGATTGTCGACGATTTCTCATAACTAGGGCCAGACGGAATCTGCGGACATTTTTTGCTATTTCTGCAGAGAATTTTGTTAAAACTCTGCAGATTATTGCGGAATGATGTTGGGAGTATCATAACTAATAACTTCATACATGAAATAAAAGTAATACCTTTTTAACTTTTATTTTATGTTTACAATGCAAATCCAATTAGATCCACTTTATTTGGTAAACAAAAGCAAGCCTCTCATATGAAATATTAACCAAATAACAGAAAATAGTACTTAACGAACTGTATTGTAAATAAATCATATGAATATGTTCATATTAGTCAATATTATTACTGAAATTAATTTAAAAATAAATATAAATTTCCACACATTTACACCAGTAAATAAACAGAATCAATGATGGGCTAAAAATCTGCCGAAATCTGCCCTGTGTGGCCCTACTCATAACCTGTCGGCGAGTCAAAATCAGGGTTAAAATCATGCAGTCTGAACTCGGCATAAGTCAGCACGTTTTTGTTCCTAAAATCCTTTGCAATACAGTAACCCAATAACACAACACCAGTCATTCCTATTTATCTATTTTAATTAGCACAACAGCAGACCTACTCCTTAATTGTGCATTGATTTTAATTTGAACAGCTCATGCACGCACACACACACACATGCACGCACAAACTGCCTGAGGTGTAGACACATTGCAAAAATACAAACCAACGTTAGTTTAAAAAAAAACACATGCATTGACTCTCCAGACTGAGGAGGCTGCAGGAATCTCTGATAAAGAGTGAACAGGACAGACGGGATGAAACAGTAGGTTAGGTTAAACGCAGATGTGGATGGGACGGGGCGAGAGGAGACAGAGACAGAGAAAGTGAGACCAAGAGGGAGCAATGTGTCCTCTACCGTTTTCAGCCCCGAGGCGCACGGTCACCTTAGAGACTGTCCACCGAATTACCCACAAACTCCTGGCTGCTTTCGGGAGCGTCTGGACAAGGCGAGCGGACAGGAGAAGTTAATGAGGGGAAGAGACGGAGCAGGTCTCCAGGGGCCCCCGTGGGGTTTGCTGTGACAGGCTGAAGGAGTTCGCCCACTCTGATTGGGTAATTAGTAGCATGGATTTGGCCCACAGAGTAGGAATTGATTGATTATGGTGGCGGCAGTAGGATGTTTTTTGCCATGTTGCTTGATGCCCATGCGATGAGAGCCTAAGAGAATAGAGGTGTATACACACTCTTACAGTTACACTTTTTTGCTTGGTTTGTTATGATTTTAGCACCTCTGTGCATATGTGTTGAGTGTGAGAGTAGTGTGGTTAAAAGGTTGTAATTAATTTCAGCTTATATGAGCTTTAATGAATGAATTATAAACAAAGAATGTTAATTACCGGTTTATATTTGTCAGTTCTCGGTGGAGCAAAGGTTAAGTAGCTGTTTTAAGAAGTTGTTGTTTATATGTGTGATAAATATTAGTTGCTTTTGCCTTAAGCAAGTAGTTTTTTGTAACATTTATGAATTCACACTACACTGAGTTTGAATCACAACATGACCTTATTAGTATTCATAAGATCTGATGTGTTTTGATAAATGCTTGAAAGTGAAAAGTGGATGGATTGATTGCATGCAAAATATGCAGGTATTTCACATGCATCGTGTATATATCATAAACAATATGTTATCATTGCATTTAAAAGGTTGTTCATCTTATAAGTTTTAATTAATTGGGTACCTGCCTTAAATGTGAGTGTTAAACACACACTATCGGTCAAAGGTTAGGGGTCAGTATGATTTTTTAATGTTTTAAAATAAGCTCATCCTGCTCACCAAGGCTGCGTTTATTTCATCAAAAAATACAGTACAAATTGTGAAATGTTATTACACTATAAACTATCTGTTCAAAAGTAGTTTATAATGTAATTGAATCATTTATTCCAGTGATTGTATTGATGAATTTCAGCTTCGTTACTCCTTCAGAGTCTTCAGAGTCGCATGATCCTTCAGAAATTTCTCTAATATTAATTATTATTAATATTATTATTATTAACAGTAATAGTAAAAAAATCAATACAAACTGTAATAATAATTTCATTTGAAACTACAAACAATAAGAAAGCAGTTTTTTAAAAGTGTATAATAATTTTAATATTCAACAATTCAAAGTATTTTTTTTACATTTAATAAATGCCGCATTGATTAACAGAATAATTTTCGTTAATATTAAATCATGAAAAAAAAAACTGACTGCAAACATTTTGAGAGTGTATATATTTTTTAAAATCTTAGAGAAACACACCTTAAGTGTCAGCATAAACATGTAAATTACATTCAATAATTGAATAAAAAAGTGATTACATTTTAACTTAATGCAAGTAAACACAGGCTTATATTAAGAATATCTCTTCTAATATTCCTGAAAATGTCTAGAGTTTTAAACCTTGTTGCAGATATTCATTTTAATTTTTAAAATGTTAAAGTTTATACTTAAGTAAAGTGATGCAATCCTTTGAAAGGCAACAGCAATCACCCATAACAGAATAAAACTTTTATAAAGTCAAATTAGGTGACATTTTTACATTGAATTCAACAAAACAAACCTACTAATTGCATGAATTATTATGCACATTATTAGTATACATTTCCATGTCTTTGCCAGCATATGCAATTTTATGCATGACAGAATCACCCTTCTTGTAAACATATAATCACTAATGAGTAAGAATACGGAATTGTATAGGTGTCAGAATTAGACATACCTATGATTGCTTGTGCTAATGAGCTCTCATTGTGATTTACAGAAATTAATTCAAGCTTATCAGAGCAGAACGGTATGAACTTTTAACAAGGTCAGTTTAGGTGACCATTTTGCAATGGCCATCTTAGAGTAAGGCTTAAGTATTTAAATTATTTAACAATAATCAGCTCAGCCAAATCTAAAGACCAAGAATGTTTTCATCAAATTCAGCTTAAGCTGTTTAGTTCTGGGGTCGCTGTAGCATTTAGCACGACACAAACTAATGTGCTCCATAAGAAATCGCTTTCCCCTGGATATGAAAACGCATTCTTGTGTGATTGAGACCTTTATTGAAAACCACCCGTCCTCTCATATCAGTCTTGTCTAATCCATCTTCAGGGAAAACTGTGCAAATCCACAGTCGCCCCACGACTCCTGGGAATGTGGCGCAGGGGAGAAATCTTTCTGTTCGAGGCCCAACTGAGAACATTATTGGATCGGCCAGATTATGGGGAAGAAAGCAAAGAAAAAAGAAGGTCCAAGCAGGCTGGATTTAGCTCTATGGTGACTGTCAATGATACGGTGGGAGTCTGAACGCTGAATGCTCATCGGGAGGTCCAGGCTGGAGGTTCACCCATCCCAAGGGCACGGCTGCTTGCTTTTGGGATGCCATGGGATTACAGGCGGTCCAGTCTCAGCGGAGCCTCAGGTTGGCAGGATATTAATTAAGTAATTATCATGCCGTGAGGCGCAGTTATGAATTATGCATGAGGTCTTGATTGGGACATTTGTGATTGTGTAATCTAATTTCAGCCATATGTCTGACGCCTTTAGCTGGATGTCTAACATCCAACACGCAGCCCCCCCAAGCACAAACACACACAATGACATTTTCAGCTTTTAATTATATATTTAAAACTCTAACTTATTTAAATACACAAGTCATTTGCACTGTGGACAGACACTCATCATCACAAACATTATTGGAAAGGCTGAAGCGCTTTTTTACCCAAATAAAGGACCATGGGGATAGTGGATAGTTTGTTCTGGTATTGAATATTTAATCTGCTTTTGTCTCAAACGGCTTATTAAAACACATTTATAAAGTCATATATTGATATAATTTACCTTCTGATATACATAGATTCACAGATGCAGTGAATGCAGTTGATCTACTTCCAACTAGGCCACATATTAAGGTCTTGGTAGATTAGATAGTATACAAAACACTGGGTCTTGTAATTAAAGTGTTAGATGCAGAACAAATGGGCAGGGATAGAGATCTGAGGTACTTTCAGTCTTAAAAATAAAGCTTCTTTATTGGCATTGATGATTCCATGAAAAGCCATTAACAGTCATGGAACATTTTCAATCCATAAAATGTTCTTCATAGTGGAAATAGCACCATTAGATAATTAAAATGTTCTTCACACAATGAAAAATGATTCTTTGAAGACTATATACGACTAGAAGATTCTTTAAAGAACTCACAAAAAATGGTTATTCTATGGCATTTGATTTTGGAAATTTATTTTTAAAGAAGACGTCAGAGTATATCAGGAATAAAAAGGCAACAGTTTGACAATTAGAGTGACTGAGTATAAGCCACTAAAGACTCTGCTGAATGGGCTAATAGAAGTTATCCCATCTGGTCTGAGCCAACAGAAGATCTACTGTGGCACAAGTCACACAGAATTTTAATGATGGTTATGGGAAGAATGTGTCACAACAAACAGGGCTTCACACTCTGCAGCATATGTGTCTGAGCACTACATCAATGCATTGTAAATCATTAATACAGACGCTTCACAACAATACTGCCTAGCTTCCAAAATACAATGCCTATTAATTCAAATCTGTAGCATATGTTTTACCAACAAGATTAATGTAATACAACATAAAGTGCACTAAATCTAAGGGGCACTCAGCAGTGTACAGCATTTAACCTTTTGAGACCCTGAGCAAATGGCAATTTATGGGGAGGGAGCCTTCAGGGGTTCATATCTCGGCAATCAAGCTGTTTTGGCAGCTTGCAGTGAATCAATGACATATTATGCAGGTGGTCATAATCTTTTGCATCTTTTGTAATAGTTCTAAAAATATCCGACACCTAATTCAATGCCTCTTTAGGTAAGATTACTATAAGTAAATGTCCTTTATAAAGTGTATTCATGCTATTATGTTCTAATTCAACAAATATTCCTATGGACTGATTTACATGCCTCTGCCTTATTTGACATTAAACTGAACAAATTTGTCGTCGGAACTAAAGAACAATTTCCCATTACTCCGATTAGAGTCAAATTAATTCATCAATTTGGATTATTCCTCATGTTGATAAAGACTCCAGCCCAGATTAACTCACTTTATCCAGTTTACATAATGGTATTTGCTCAAGTGCGAGATTACGCTAATCCTCGAGCACACAACAGTGATCAATGGACAAGATTACTGCATTATGGAACTAATGAAATGAAAACAAGCATTCTTGCTGAGGGAAAAAAAAACAGATTCCAAATTCTGTTTACATGCAAAGTACATTATGCAAGTCTTTCGCTTCTAAGATAAAGCCTGTTTAATTTCTTAAATATCCCTTTGAATTGATTTTCATGTAATCTAGCATTGCTGCAACACTTCAGGAAACAATTAGAATTGAATGAAACAATACATTCACGATAATGAATATTCTGATTTACAACCTTTTGTTGGTGTAGTAGATACCATAAATGATCCCTGTAAGATACCTATAATGGTACTTCATCTGAAAGAAGGGAATGACAAAGCCAGAACAAAATCAAGGTGTTATTCTGAATTACACTCCAGCAGCTGAAGATATCTGTTGATTTTGGCACTGACGCCATGCTGTGCGCTTTGGGGTCCCTACTGTATCTGCTTCCTCTTCTCTGTGTTTTACTCCCACACTTTTCCCTTCCACTGCTTTATTGATAAAAGAACGTCTGAGTGGTGAGATCTCTTTCTGTTCTCTCACTTCATGATTCAGGAAGAAGTCTCACATTCACAAGACATCTGCGGCCTGGAAGAGTGTTTACGTACTTTCTTCAGCACTCTACAGAGTTCTGTCTGCTTCCCTTTTTTTGAAGTGAACCAGAGGCTGAAACATGCTATATAGAGTAAAAAAGTTTGCTTCAATCGCGAATAAAATAAATCATAAATTTAGAACCACACATACGCCTGCTAATAAAACTGACTAGTAAAATATTAAGTTCCACTATATTCGAAATATGCTGTACTACAGTTTTGGAGGTCCACTGAGGGCTGTTCATATCCAGGAGAAAAACTATAATCATAACTGTCTGTACAACACACAGTAATTCTAAAAGCCTGGAGATGAGCAATGTGTCAGTTCATTCCAATTGGGAGCTGAAATACATAGTCAGTAAGGGAATTGTTGGACTGAAAATGATTTGAAAAATGTCCAAAAGCTGAGAAATCCTCAACTTAATGCAAATTTGAGAGAATTAGAATGTTTTCAACTGCTTTGCCTTCTTGTCAAGAAACGTTGGCTTGCTAGTGTTTAATTTTTTAACTCTGTACTCTGTCTTCTTAACTGTTAACTGTGGACTTATTCAATCAACATGAAATGAATAAGAGATGATTTTCAGGTCCAAGAAGGCAGAGAAACAGGTTGCAGTTAAACTATTGTGTTTTTGTTTTTAAAGCGGCGTTTTAGAATGAAAACGCTTCTCATCCAGATTTGCATTATAATTGCATTAGAAAAAATCTGCAGAAACTATGCAGCCTTGTGATCACTTCAAAAGGATCACTTCACTTACTGGGCATGCGTGTATTTTGCCTGGCATCCATTTTAGCAGTCTACTGCTAGTGTAATAGGGTTGATGCACAGTGTATTTCAGCCAATGATAAACTTCCATTGAAAGCATAATGTGATTATTTTAAATTTCACGAGGTTCCTTTTAAAGCATCGATGTTGTAATGTTAGTACAATACATTCAGTTAAATAGACTTAAGCATTCATTTAGTTGTGAAATACTATGAAAGACTGTGTAACCGTTAGGGCGATCAGGATCAGCAGACGAGCGCAGAAATTCCATTGAAAATACAGTGGTAAAATAAACTGTCATATTTTAAAGACATGGTCGGGGATCTCACGTAACGTTTGTGAGAAATACTACATTAAGAACTAGGGGTGTCAAAATTAATTGTTTCTTGCAGATGCGGACAATTCGCTATCAGTTCAGTAATAGATTATAACTGGTTATTACATACTGACATAATGTATCTCATATGCCCTATGTTGCGGTGGGATACTATGGTGATGGAGGTGAGGGCGAGTAAATAAAATGCTCCAATTACTTAATAAACAGATAATTGTGCACAGTTCACTGCTTGTGAGTTTGCTGGACAGTCTTTCACTGACACTGAAGAAGGTAAAGTACACGAGCCAATATTTCACTACTAGGAAACTAAAAAAATAAAAGCTGTAAAACTCCATCTCTGCCTCTCTCTCTCTCTCATTCTTTCTCTCACTCTGGACATTTGACCCGCTGGCATGTTCGTGAGGCAACTTTTTTGGCTGTTTAAGCGATACTTGTGGATCCAGACACAAGCGTGTCTGAAGTGCAAGTTTTCTCCACCTTGTCTTTTACAGATTACCTGTGATAACCGCGCATTATAGACTGCAACTGTGGCTGTTCTTCATTGGTGAACAGCGCTGACAGTTTTAGAGACAGTCGCAGCCCTTTTTATTTGCTAATCATAGGAGTGTACGAACTCGCTTGAGAAAGCTCAAAAAGCAAGTGGGATAATATTTGCATTAGTTTGTTTGCTATAAATGCTCATGTTCTCCTCTATGCATGTATTTTAGTTTAGCTTAAAACATTAAAAAAAAGTATTTTCTTTGAGCAGGTAAAATTAAATGTACAGTTCATATATCTGACTGCTTGTATTAAAGGACAAAAATGTATTACAAATAAGATATACATATAT
Source organism: Danio albolineatus (assembly GCA_903798035.1). Classification (NCBI taxonomy): domain Eukaryota; kingdom Metazoa; phylum Chordata; class Actinopteri; order Cypriniformes; family Danionidae; genus Danio; species Danio albolineatus. Next base: position 5,902,797 of record CAIGQQ010037872.1, on the reverse strand, counting down.
TTATAGATTTTAATTGAAAAAAATTCTTGTGTTGTAAAGAAAAAAATTTATGGAAAACATCGTCAATGCACCGTGATGCACCAAGATATCGAATTGAACCGAAACGATGACATGATAACCGTAACTGAATGGAACTGTGAGACCAGTGTAGGTTCACACCTCTAGTAAGGACTTTCCCAATGATTATTTGATGTATTTGTTGTGGAGTTACACACAATGTCATTACAAAGTTCAAAGCACACACACACTTACACACATACACAGCGCATCTGTTTAACTTTGCACTGTTTTAGCACAGAAAATGTGACAGGATATATGTTAATATCCACTGCTTTATGGATATCCGTTATGTTAATGTAAAAAATTAACCTGATTTAAAGGCCATAAACCAGGATTGAAGCGTCTTCTATAATTGTACTGACATGGTAAAATTGCTGTTATTCAAAACAAATGTGCACTGTTATAAAAACGTTTTTGCCATGCACACGTCCTGTCTTGTTAATATGAATATACGCGTTACAACAGAGACATGTTAATACACAACTGTCGATCAATTCGGTGGGCAGGGAAATCGCACTCTTACATCACATTGCGGTGGGCCTCAGGGATTTGGATCCTATTTTAAAATCAGGAAATTTTAAAAAGAGGCTTATTGTCTTTATATCACACACTTGGACACATTTCTGTCCAAACAGCTTACAAAAGATGATTTTCATCATAGGTGCCCTTTGAAAGGTGTTTACTACAGTAGATTGAGCCAACTTTGCTAGTCAGATTTGATGTGCTTTTTTGAAACTTAAAACAAAGTTTATTTGGCCTGAATTTGTTCAAAATGACCTCTCACCAGCTCGCTTTAAATTTTGCTTGAAGTATGTTTAGCTGGCTTGACTAAAAAGGTGCTGACTTGTTGCCTTGCAATGACTTTGCAGGCAGCATTTGTGCATGAAGGTGCCTCACAAAACAATTTTGGAGACACTTCGGAGGCAGTATAATAATTTTATGGTCTACAACAAAATATCGAGAGCTTTGGTGAATGTTTCATTACTAAAATAATAATTTATTCCAAGAGGTGGCAATGAAAATGCAGACAAATGCAAAAAAAAAGAAAAAAGTCCAACCACAATGCTTAGAAGCTGTTTTTCTATTAAAGCACAACACTCACAGAAAAAAAAGGATAGGAATTTCAGAATACATATACTGTATGCTTCCTTGAAAAAATTGATCAGGTGAAGGTATCTCAGTACACAGGATCACTTGATTTGTTGCCTCGCTCCTACCACCATATGTTTTTTAAGGACATGTGGAAAAAGCGATACAGATAAATCATTTATTGTGATATTTCATAAGAAATTGTCTGTAGAAGAAGAAATAGCGCCTTTAAACCAAGAAACTGCATCAACAACGAACAGAACATGAATTTATATTGGATGTTGCCTCTTCATTTCAGAATATAATGGTACAGATATCTGCATACGATGCAGTTCCACCCTATACTCATCATCAAGGAGTTCATCGATTCAGGTGTTCTTCTCTTACTTGATTTTTTTTCTTCACTCCTTTCTTATTGATTTTGAACATCTGTGTATTGGGCATTCAGTACGATGCTGAATGGATTGCATGGCGCCAGAATATCTCTCTGTGCGCCTGGTAATTTGTATCTGAATCATTTATCTTGTCCACCGTGTTCTTGCTCGGCCAACCTCACAATCTGATTCTGATGGCTGACTCCAACAACAGTTTGTCTCTGTCCGTCCCCTTGTCCCTCCCTTTTTTAAACAAGGTTTTTCCATTTCTGTTCTTTTTATACTTTTTTCTGCCGTATCATTTTTGTTGGTGGCCATTTGGGATTTTAACCACGAGTCTAACCACAATCACGTATGCGCAAAATCACTGTGAAGCACTTGAGAGATGTTGTAATTCAGCTTTTGTAGTATAAACAACGGTTCAAATGTAGCATCTTTGACTTTTTACAGCTTTAAAGAGCTCATGTTTTGTTACATCTGTGTACGATGCACATCCTCAGCTTAAAGAGCTCCCCAGCGGAACGGCTACCCTGACTTAAAACAGAGACATAAGAAGGAGAAGAGAATAAAGCAAAGCGTTTCTCCTCTCTCGAGAGCGAGCAGCCGTTCTCTCCTTCTGTATTGGGTTTGAGAGCAGTTCTTTGTCTTCTGTGTTCCCTGGACCCCTGCTGTCTGAAAAGAGCCCTCTGCAGGGGCCTGACTCAACTCGGACTCTGATTTTTGTGCTAAGGGTTCACGTAGTGTAGAGCCCATTCCTGAGTTAAAAGCACACTGTGAGTTTCTTCTAAATTGTTGATTTTTTTTTTCATCTTTTAGAAAGACACAGTCTTTACGATTGAATTATGCTTCAGGGATAAGCTTTGAAGACGTTTGGTTTTATTCCAAAATACACCACAAATTTTGCTGTGGAAATTGCATAGTATGTCTGCAAGTGCTGTGTTCCAAAATGAAGTCAACCGCATTAAACTCCTCAAGTTTGAAAGTACAGATCTTTTTTATTGTGACTGAGAAAACAAATACAATGGAAAAAATTAACAATATTGTTAATATTTTAGTGTACTTCTGAGTATACTAAATCATTCAAATGTATGTTGTGCATCCTTCTGATTCTGTCTGAAATTAGCTTGTCATATTTACAGAAATTGGGTATTATTTTCTCACACATGATGGGCACAAACTGACAGTGAGAGATGGGATGCAGATCTAGCAAAGGATCAGTTATGTAGTACTTTTGTGGACTTTCATGGATGACAAATCCAGTCTTATGATGAGCATGTGTGAATTTTTAGCAGTAGCCAAAAATAAACTATATAGGTCAAAATTGTAGATTTTTTTGTATGTCAAAAATTATTAGAATATTAAATAAAGTTCATGTTACATGAAAATAATTTGTAAATTTCCTACTGTAAATATATCAAAACTTTTTTGATTTTTAATGTGCAATGCTTGGCACTTCATTTAGACAACTTTAAAGTTTTGCATCCTCAGATTCTAGATGTTCTAATAGTTGTGTCTCAGCATAATAATGTCCTATCCTAACAAATCATGCATCAATGGAAAACGCATTTGTTCAGCTTTCAGATAATGTTTAAATCTCAATTTCAGAACATTGACACTTATGACTGGTGTTGTGGTCCCGGGTCACATTTCTTGCCATTTAATACCATTTTTGTTTTTCTGACTCTCACTAAAGTTCTCACAATGCGCTATAGGATTGCTTTCTTATAGTTTGCCAGCAGTAGCAGCCAGCATAATTAAAGATTTGCAAACCTTTTGGAATATGAGTACCTTTAAGTCAATATAATGTCTAAACTACATCATCAACAGACAGCTCTTTGGACAGGCTTTGGAACCAAACAAGTTGCTGTTTATACAATTGGCAGTCATTTGTTATTAGGATAAAAGTTTGTACATTCTTACTGAATCAAGCCCATCACATTGACTCTTAAAAAAATAAGGTTACCAAATATTCTTTTCCAGCAGAAGAACCATTTTTGGCTCCCCAAAGAGCTTTATCGTTCACTCATTGGAATACTCATTGGAAAATCAGTGTAACTGATGGTTATTACAAGTCTTTTAACTTTAATTGTAAAAAAATACTATTCTAATCAATGACTATGTTTAAATGGACATCAGTAATTTAATTATTTGTCTTGATCTGAATAAGACAATAATATGATTAAGGTGTTTACATGAGTTGATTTCATGCAATTTTGGGTGTTTCATTTTTAATTTGTCGAATTTCACTTTCATTCATGCCCCCGTGACAAACGAAATATTACATGTGGGTATGAACTGCTGGAAGAGTGACGTTTTATTAAAATTTGATACCCCACGCTGTATGGGAAAAAAAAAACGTACACATTTTGCGATGCAGGTGTCTGTGTGTCCTTCACTGACTGATTAGTTGCAGAGAATATTGTCAAACAGCCATGTGTGTGTATATCCTGTCGCAAAATGCAGAGAAAATCCTACACAATGGTAATAGTTTACATATCTGTACAAAATTGGAATAGTCTACATGTCTTAATTTAATTTCAGTTTTGTTTGATTAAGACCTTAATCGGATTAAATTAATAAAAAATCCCTGTTTTCATGATAGACTGTTAATCAGAGTATTGCATACCTGTCAACATTGGGATGTGAAAATAAGGGACTTTTTATGCTCATATAGCATAAGTTAGTTGTGTTTGGGGAAAAAAAAAAACATCAAGATCAATCTTTAGTTTATTATTTATGCGTATGTGTCTGTTCAAACACGCACCCAAAACCCAGACTTTTGCTCCACTTAAAATCGTGTGTACAGATTCCTATTTATCTCTATAGAGCGCGTCAGCTGAGTCACGCATCGCTATATGACTTGTTTTGAGGATTGTATAGGAGGAGCGACAGCACCTGTAATGAAAAGGAAAGGGAATCCCGCCGTTTTAATATTTATTTCAAAGTGTTTCATGCCTAAATAAACCGAAAGCACAGAACGGACTCACATTTAAGAGCAATGGGCGGCCCCTGGGGGTTCAGCGGTATGGGTTGCGTGTAGGGAGCATTGGCTCTTTAATGTTTATTGCCACCCTTCAGAGAAGGACTGAAAATACGGGAAAAATACTGGAAACTACATTTACGGGATGATAGTGGCACAGAACTGTAAAATACGGGAGAATCGTGGGAAAAACAGGAGGGTTGACAGGTATGGAGTATTGTTTTAATCGTATTAAAATCGGATTTTTAGTGCCCATGTAAACAAACTCAGTGTCAATGAAATTAACACGTATGATTCATCACCCACTACAAAGTGTAAAAACTTTTTATACGATAAAACACTTTTTGTGCAATGGAAATGTTGTATGGATGTTAAAGATTCTTCATGGAACAATAGACTGCAATCAAAAAACCTTCAAAACCTAAGCACCCAAACCCTTTAAAATAAAAGTTACAAAACTGTTTCTACAGCAATGTCATAAAACCATTTTGGTTCCCAAAAGAACTTTGCTGTTAAAAGCACCATATTTCTTCAATATGAAGAAATGTTTTCCGCTATAATGAACATTGTTATCTGTTTTGCACAGACATGGTGCCATTGCCATTTCATCACTTTTGAATTTTAGATTTCTAGGCAGTATAAGTTTTGAAACTCTAGCTTTAAACCATTTACCTTCCATAACACCAATATAAATCAAAACCCCCAAATGTATATACAATGACACATCAGTCTATGTGAACGAATTGCCACAGAATAAGAACATGCAAATAACTCAGTTTCAACAAAAATGTCAGAAAGAACCATATAATTTCAAGGTGACAATTATTTTTAAGTGTAAAATCAGTTGGGAAACCTTAATTAGGACACAGACGTTGCACCCATATGATTAACAATCCATCCTAAATGTTTAAAATTGTAATAAATCTATTCTTCTCCTTTCTGGTGTGACAGATGCACCTTAAGTGACTGAGATGGTAGACACACATATGCTAGCGGTAAGGGTATGACATGTGTGTGTGAGCAAGAGCAAGCGTGTGGCAGAGTTATATTTAGCTGGGCTTGTGTGCTCATTGTGTGAGGACCGTGGATAGCTGGAATCAGGTGTCCAGGTGTCTCTCTGCGTTTAAATTAGCACCTCTTTGAGCTGCCCTGCTCCCGTTTAGACTCGGGGAAAAATGTGCTCTCCTCACACCTCACCAAGAAAAGCTACAACACCGCAGGCTAAAAACCCTTTATTCTATCATGTCTCTCTCACTCCCCCCCCTCCCCCCATCTTTGTCTATTACCCTTATTCTCCTCTCGATCTTTCATTTCCACATGCTGCTGTTTTATGGGACTAATGCCATTTCAAAGACACATTTGGAAGTGTCCCACGCTCATCTCCTCTTCATTTTGCCTTCAACTGCTGGCACCAAATGTCAGTTAATACCAGAGACCGGTGTCTGTAATGAGAGCGAGTAAAAGCATGCACAGGAAAATATCGATTGAGTCTTTTAAATTGTCCTGCGCTGAATCTTTATTACATTTTCTGGCGAGTTCGATACATAAGTTAATGCTGTTCTGCCGCTGTTATCGCTGTTTGTTCAAACAGAAGAGTGTGAGATGGATTAGACTGGTGCATGATTCATGCGGTTTGAGATAGGAGTATCATCCGGTGGTTTGGCGGATTGGATCACAGGATCAGCAGGAGGTGGAAGAGAACCTGCAACTTGGGCTTACATGATGCGGCTGATGTGCCTCTTGGGGTGGAGGTTTAGTAAAGACTGTCAAATGACTGATAGATCAATAAATATTATGCTTTGCACAAGTGATATGTGCTGTGTAGATGGGGCAGGGGTACTTTCTTAATGGTCCTAGACCACCAAAATGTTTCTTTGCCTCAAATGACGCCTGAATTGTTTCTTGTTGGACATCGATACCTTAACGCATACCTGGCAACCCAAAAACTGCTGCGAGTGAGCAAGTAAAACTCCCTGACAGCACGAAAAATATTAAATTAGAAGAACGTCAGGTGCCACGGTGGCCTAGTGGGTAGCATGTTCGCCTCACAGCAAGAAGGTCGCTGGTTCGATCCCCGGCTGGGCCGGTTGGCATTTCTGTGTGGAGTTTGCATGTTCTCCCCGTGGTTGCGTGGGTTTCCTCCGGGTGCTCCGTTTTCCCCCACAGTCCAAAGACATGCGGTACAGGTGAATTGGGTAAGCTAAATTGTCCGTAGTATATGTGTGTGAATGAGAATGTATGGATGTGTTTCCCAGTGATGGGTTGTGGCTGGAAGGGCATCCGCTGCGTAAAACAAATGCTGGATAAGTTGGCGGTTCATTCCGCTGTGGCAGCCCCGGATTAATAAAGGGACTAAGCCGAAAAGAAAATGAATGAATGAATGAAAGAACGTCAGTTATTCCCACATCTGAGAAAGGTATTTAGAAGTGTTGTTTATACTGTAACATATATGCTGTATACAACAATGAATAACATGAAATACCTTTTTCATTATTATTAGGAAATATAAACAATTACAGAAAATGTTCACAAGTATAAAAAGATCCTCCACATTTTGCTTATGCATACAAAATTAAACCCATTATTGCCTACTATGATTATTGATTATGAGTATATATTTTTATGATCTACTTACACATTACACATAATTTAAGTATACATATGTAAACCATTGTCTAAACTGAAACAATTCTTATAATTCTAGAGCTACAGAAGGAAGTGAGGGAACAAAGTATATTGTAATACAAAATATCTTAGAAGATATAGTAAATATTTCATTTTGTAGGAATGTAGCAATTTGGATCAAAGAAATTCCTTTTGGGCAGCTTTGAGATGTTACATGTATTGGGCTGGTAAATTATCTTAGACCTGACAAACCTGAATGTGACATCAAAAGTGACAGAAAAAGAATAAAATGTGTTTTTTAAAGATGTATGTCATTTTGCACATTACTTTCTCTAGATCAGAAATGTCCAAACTAGGGCCATGGTAGCCTTTGATTTGGCCCACCATCCCATCTGAGAAGAGAGGGAGAATTAAGAGAGAGGATGGTTTAGAGACTGTAATTTCTAATTTAATGTAACCTTTTTTTTGGTTTGTTTTATTGCTGAGCTACAAAATAATAATAATAATAATAATAATAATAATAATAATAATAATAATAATAATAATAATAATAATAATAATAATAATAATAATAATAATAATAATAATAATAAATGAATAAATAAATAACTGAAATATAAAATGTTTCAATGAACGTAAAAAAAAAATGAAATTAAAAAGTATGTACGTACTGTCAACTGACAGATGCAGACACCAGTGAGCAAATGAACATCATATTCTGCTTGACTAGTGTATTCAGCATTGATCTCCACTGTGTTATAAAAGTTATCATTTAAAGTTATACAGCATTAGTTAATATGATTTAAAGTAATCTTTTCAATTTATTTTTTAACTTTCAGTCCACGCTCTACTTGGTTTTTGGCCCTTCAAATGAAAAATTTTGGGCATCCCTGCTCTAGATATTAGTTATATTAACAACGTGTAGTTGTCACAGAAGGGAGACGAGACCAGTGCTTTGAGTACAAATGGACCAGATGATAGATGGAGACCAGAGTATGGTGAAGGCACTTAAAACATGCAGGATCTGGAGAACACACAACCAGGAGGGAATCACACTAAGAAGGAAGACAGAGGCAGACACTGGAGATAACAGGGAAAAGACAGGCAAGTATAATTAAGTCGTATAAGGTTTCACTGACCATGAGGGTTTGTCCTTCTCTCTAGCAACAAGGCTGGACACTGAGTGAGGGACGGTAAGGGGTTATATAGAGCTGCAGTGATGACTTACAGTTGTGTGACTGATTAATACTTTGGGGATAGGGATCATGATGACTGGGGTGACTGTGAGTGGGGTGCTTCGGGTGACTGTGAGTGGGGAGAACCTGGCCTGGCTGTGACAGTATTAATCTAATATAATTTTTGTAAATGAAATTAGTTCATTCATTCATTCATTTTCTTGTCGGCTTAGTCCCTTTATTAATCTGGGGTCGCCACAGCGGAATCAACCGCCAACTTATCCAGCATATTTTTACGCAGCGGATGCCCTTCCAGCCGCAACCCATCTCTGGGAAACATCCACACACACACATTCACACTCATACACTACGGACAATTTAGCCAACCCAATTCACCTATACCACGTCTTTGGACTTGTGGGGGAAACCGGAGCACCCGGAGGAAACCCACGCAACCACGGGGAGAACATGTAAACTCCACACAGAATTGCCAACTGACCCAGCCGGGGCTCGAACCAGCGACCTTCTTGCTGTGAGGCGAACGTGCTAACCACTATGCCACCGTGGCGCCCTAAATAAAATTAGTCTTCTTTTTTAATCTTCTTTTGTGAATATGGCTTATTGTTTAGAATTATTGACATGTTTATGTCCAATACAAAACCTTTTGTAAGATTTTTTCCCCTCTGTGGCATCTTTGTCTTTGATTTAATTAAATTTTGATTACAAGTGCTCTAAAATAATTAGCAATAAAAGTATTTTTGCAGATCAAGTGAAACCCAAATCATCATACATCATTTTTTCCAAGTCACGGGTAAATGTTAACATGAGGAAATATAGATATACATTTTATTAGA
>CAIGQQ010037872.1:5876494-5893240 GCA_903798035.1 Danio albolineatus | reverse complement strand
ATATATATATATATGGAATAACTGTAAAATGGAGAAACACGTTTATTTTATGATTGAGATTCCCCAACAAGTGGTGAGTTTTCATTTTTGTATGTAGTGTTTGATGGAAAGTTTACAGTTTAAAAATAAATTTGATTGTAAGTGTTTTGGATTTGTGCAACTGAGAAAAAAAATGCTTAAATGGGTTTAATTTGGACAACAGCAAGCAACTTAAAACTCTTTTATGAATGTATATATATTTTTGGTCTACTTACACATTACATATATATATATATATAATTCTTAGTCTAGAATTACAGAAGGAAAAGAAAGAGAGCAAAGTTGAAATACAAAATATCTGAGAAGATATATAGTAAATAATTCATTTTGTAGGAATACAGCAATTTGGTCCAAAAACTTACTTTTGGCCAGGTTTTGAGATGGTGAAATACATAGGGAAATATAGATATACATTTATTTAGATAGTATAGATATATTTAGTTAATGAATTTTAGAAAAAAATGGAATAACTGTAAAATGGAGAAACTCGTTTTCAACTGAGAAGAAAAATGCTTAAATGGGTTTCATTTGGACAGTAGCAAGCAGCATAAAACTCCTATAAACCCAGGCAATTGCTTCCAAACATAAAAAGAATCTCAATGCCATATTGAAAACAGGTGAAATGACCAGAAAAGGAGCAAATTCCTAATATACTTTAGACACTTCATGCCTTATTGCTCGAGTGCAGCAGTAATGCGACACCTCACACTTCTCACAAATGACCACATAAAGTAACACGGCATTAAAGAAATCTTTCTTTTATGTTCTCAATCCATCCTCCGTCTCATTCTCCTCCTCCGCTCTCCTTCTCTCACCCCCAAGGAAGAGCTGAGATTGGTGTGATGCAGAAGTCTGTGCGAACACAACATACACACACCTGGACCTTTATATAGGCCTCTAATAAGGTGACCAAGACAGCGAGCAGCTGTAGTCCAGAGCAGAACGTTCACACATTATTATCCTTCAGGTCATAAGACTCATTTGTCAGACGGTCCGCTTGCAAGCAAAGGTGACAAGAGATGGTTATTAGATTTCTAAAATCCATTGTGATATATAATATACAAGCATTTTCCTATCATCCCTCTGTCTGACTTGGAATAAAAGGCGCACATTGTGTCTGTTTTGCTGCTTTTTTATAGCTTTTCCAAAGAACCGCTGTTCCATAACTCTGTTCTACTTTATCCCCTGCTACCTAAAGCTAGTCTCCACTTGTCTCTTTTATAGAGTGGGGTTGAGCAGTGGGCCCATGGGGGTCTCTCTGTGTAGCTGCAGTGAAGGCCAGCAGCACCTGAGACCCGTGGTTTGCTGCAGAACTTATTGTCACTCCATGGCGCCCTCCATCAAAGCCATGATTAATAGAATGGGCCTTTTCTTTCCTATAGCCTCCAGCGCTTTCTCACCTTCTCCATTTATACTCTGAGCACAGTGCTCCTTCTCTCTCATCTGCTAACATTGGGAAGCTTGGCTTGCCAGGCTGGCAGATGCTTTCCGCTATCCTTGACGATCGTTACATATACTTTCATTTTACCGGTATTCTGCAGAACAGTCAATACATCCAACTGCTCATAAAGCCGAGACATTTATGAGATCGACATGCCTTTAAATGCTTTATTGGATGGATGCGTTTAGCTGTGGGTTTAATCTTGGTGTAAACCTTTGACTTATCATTATTATTTACACTATGAATCGTACAAGTAAGAGTTTCTTTTCATGTTCCTGCACACAGAGAGCGAGTGAGAGCTGATTAAGATTTTTGGTTTGATTTTAATGCTTTCAAATACAGGGATTCTTTTGCAAAAATTCAGGCAACTGTTTTATTAGTATAAATGACTGATTCTTTAACTCATTTGATTTGTTTGAAAATGTAGATTCATCTTGTTGTTTGGCACAAAACTGGAATCATTATTCATTTACTTAGTAATTAAAGTGATTGAAACAGGCAATTGTCTGTTTTATTGAATCATAGATTCATGAGGCGAGGGCGGCGTGGTGGCTCACTGGTTAGCACTGTCACCTCACAGCAAGAATGTCGTTGTTTGGAGCCCTAGCTGGGTAAGTTGGCATTTCTGTGTGGAGTTTGCATTTTTCCGTAGTGTATGGGTGTAAATGTTAGAGTGTATGGCTGTTACCCCTTACTGGGTTGCAGCTAGAAGGGCATCTTCTGTGTAAAAAGTATCCTGGATAAGTTGGCATTTCATTCCGGTGTGGCAACCCCTGATAAATAAAGGGGCTAAGCCTAATGAATGAATGATTCATGAGGCAAATGATTCATTGAGGCAGTTATCTTTACAAGTGAACCTTTGATTCTTTCACACATTTTATCAGTTCTAAAAGGCAATAGTTTTCATGAGTGAATCAATAATTAATTTACTCAATTTCTTTAAAAGCATTATCGTCGCTGAAACAGGCAAATTTCTATATGTTTGTTTTGCTGATTCATGCACTCAGAAAATTTGTTCAAAAACAAGGATTCATTTAGAAAGGAAACTATAATTAATTCAAGAATCAAGCAGCTGAATTTATGAGTGAAGCACCATACCTGTCAACCCTCCCTTTTTCCCAGGATTCTCCCGTATTTTACAGTTCTATCCCGCTATAATTGTATAAAAGTATTTTCCCATATTTCTCCTGTATTTTCAGTCTTGTTATAAAGGGTGGCAATAAGCATTAAAGAGTCGATCCTCCCTATACACAACCTATACCGCCGAACCACCAGGGGACGCACGTTGCTCTTAAATGTGAATCAATCTGTTCTGTGCTTTCGTTTTATTTAGCCATCCCTATCCCTTATTTTCACATCCCAATGTTGACAGGTATGGAAGCGCTGACATGTTTATGCAATCCATTTGCCATTTAGAATCAGAATCAGTTTTATTGCCAAGTGTGCTTCGCACACAAGGAATTTGCTTTGGCTACAGAAGCTTCCAGTGTACATTAAGTGACAAGTGACAACACAGAATAAATATGAAAAAAGACAATAGACATTAAACAGAGATGCAGTCAGTCCAACAAGATCTGGATGTTGAAATGTACAGATTTGTTATAAATATACAGGTTGTAAGGTGCTGTATACAAATGCGTAAGGAGGAGTATTGCATCATATACAAGTGCGTATGAGAAAGTATTGCACGTTTATTGCACAATAGGAAAATATTTAACTGTTCAGGCCTCATAGATGGCCTGAGGAAAGAAACTTTTCCTGTGTCTGGCTGTTTTTGTGCTCTGTGCTCTGTAGTGGCGACCAGACGGTAACAGTTCAAACAGTAAGTGTGCTGGGTGCGAGGCGTCCAGGGTGATTTTGCGAGCTTTTTCTCACTCTGGAAGAGTGCAGTTCTTTGAGCGTAGGAAGGGTAGTACCAGTGCTTCGTTCAGCAGTCTTTTGTTTTGTTTAAAACCATATTAATGTATTAATAAAATGCAGTTTTCTTAATGAGCTGCACAGTAGCGCAGTGGGTAGCACAATCACCTCACAGCAAGAAGGTCGCTGGTTCGAGTCCCGGCTGGGTCAGTTGACATTTCTGTGTGGAGTTTGCATGTTCTCCCTGTGTTTGCGGGGGTTTCCTCCAGGTGCTCCAATTTCCCCCCAAAGCCCAAAGACATTCAGTACAGGTGAATTGAATAAGCTAATTTGGCCATAGTGTATGTGTGTGCAAGAGTGTATGTGTGTTTCCCAGTGATGGATTGCAGCTGGAAGGGCATCCGCTGCATTAAACAAATGCTAAAGTTAAACAAATGAATAAGTTAAACATTAAACAAATAAATATGTTGGCGGTTCATTCCGCTGTGGCGACCCCAGATTAATAAAGGGACTAAGCCGAAAAGAAAATGAATGAATGAGTTTTCTTAATGGGTAAGTCATTAATTCATTTAAACAGCTGTTTCTATCAAAATTTGATCAATTTGGGAATTTACCAGACCTTTTTTCATTAAGCCATTAGTATAATTTAAGCATCATTCAAACACATTTCAGGGTTAAAACAGTTCTATTTATGATTAAGACATTGATTCATTTACCTTATGTACTCATTTAAAAACACTGATTCGTTCAGAAATGAAACAGTCATTTGCATTGCATGTACCTGTACTAGTTTTTTAGGTCAGATAAAATCATTTTCTTAAAAAAAAATTGAACAATATCTTTACATCCACCAGTTGAACATTTTTATCTTTTGTTTTTGGCTATTAAATTTGAAGTAAAGATTATACCCTTGGGTTTATTGTTTCTTTAATAATAGAGCCGTGACTTTGGAAGGTCAAAGACATTCCAGAATTCATCATCTGTTTCTGATCTCTCTCTGCCGATGAAATTATCACCAACTCACTTGTCTTTCCATCACTCTCATTTCCAGCATCGCCCCTCAATCCTTCTCTCTTTCTGACTTCAATTCAATTCGTTCCTCTTGTTTTCTTTCCCTCTCTCTGCATGTCATGCTCCCTTCTTTTCTAAATTATATTATCTGCAATCCCTTTAGGTCTTCCTATCTCTTTAGTCTCTCTCTCTCTTTTTTTTAATTCTTCCTATCTCAGCCTCTCTCCCTCTTTTCCCCTTTCAGTCTCCAGAGCTCCTAGTAAATGATGCATAGCTGGGTCCCAGACTCTGAGCGATCATTAGTGAGGTGGTCCAGGAGAGACGGAGTGAAGGATGATGGAGGGAATAAGAGAGAACAGCAAAAGACATGTTTCTGCCCTCGGGCGTTTCCCCAATTCATCACCAAACCAGAAGTTGTTTGTGTAAAACGCCAGTAGGTGGCATTTCCACTGCCCGCCCTCATTAATTCTAATACACACACACACACACAATTTTCACACTTCATAGTAAACACCTGATGCTTTTCACAACCATAAGAAATTACACTTTTTTATTATTATTTCTTTTTATTCTTCAACAGTTGCAATGGCTGCTTGTTGATTGTTGCTGTGGTGAATTTTCTATGTTATTCTGCTCTCTCAGAAAAAAAAAAATAGTACAGTGTTGTACCAAAGAAGGTGGAAACCCTTGTCACTGGGACAGTACATATTTATGGGACAGAAATGATAGGAACAAATGTGTACCATTGCAGTTTGTGCCTTTAAGGACATGATTTGTACCATGGGAAACCAAAATGTATTGTTTTATAAAACCTGCAGATACAATTTTGTACCTTTATCAAAGGTACAAATCTGATCCATAAAGGTACCACCACAGTGACAAGACACTTTGCACCGTCAAAAATGCTTTTACAATACCTATAGTTTATTGTACAATTTATTGTTAATATTGTTTGTTTGTTTTGTAATTTGTTTTGTTTTGTAAATGAATCTGCTTTATTTAAATGTGAATACTGTCACTCGACGGATAGAGGGCAACGCACAAGACATCAGCGAGCAAATCAAGGTAAAGCCAGGTGCAGCTTAGCGTATTCAGAGTTGAACTCTATTGTGTTAATAATGGGGTTATTTACGTTTTTATTTATGTTTTATAAGTTCATTATAATTTTTTTTTAAATATACTGCATTAGTTAATATAATTTAATGCAATGTTTTTTAGTTATTTAAAAATATTTTAGGAAATTACTCATGGAAACTTTAATGTAATACAGTTTGGTATTTTTTCATAAGAAAAAGTTTGGCCACCCCTGGTTTAGAGTAACCTAATTCTTCAATAAACCATTTCATCATACTGTGTTAATGCATATTTCTAAATGAATGACACATTTTGAATAAATCCCTTAATTTGCAAAACAAGTTTTTAGGGTCATTGAGGTGAAAAGGGGTTAATATAATAATAGGAGAGGGAAACACACTTGCCAAATAAACTCAGATGTAACATTACACCCACGTGACTAATCAGCTTTCTCCACTATGCTTGCCTTGTTGATTACTAGGTTACGAATACTACACTCTCAGAAAAAAAGGTACACGATGGTACAAATAATGTTCCTTGAGGAACAGTTTTGTACCTTTGTAAAAATTGTACCTTATATGGTACGGAAAAGACCTCTTATGATAATGTTCTGTGCCTTTTATGGTACAACTGAAATGAAAGTACACTATTGTTCTCATATAAAAGGTACAAATGTGTTGAACTACTCCTTTATTACAGTATCTATGAAAATAAATATGACTGGAAAGGCAAAAGGATTTTTATCAATAATTTCCAAATTAAAACAAGAATCATCATTTAAAAGTATGTGTTTAAAGATACTTATAAACATAAATTTTTAGTTCTATAATATAGTAATACAAAACAACTGGTAAAACATAAAGCTATAGGTATTGTAAACTAAACATTTAAGGCATTTTAATAAATGTTTGGTAAGCATTTTTGACACTGTTAAGGTACAAAGTGTCTTGTCACTGTGGTGGTACCTTTCACAAAGTATACAATATTGTATCTGCAGGTTTTTAAAAACAAAGGTACATTTTGGTTTCATATGCTACAAATCATGACCTTAAAAGGTACAAATTTGTTTCTTTTCTTAAGGTACAATTCTTTCCCATAAAAAAGTACTGCCCCAGTGACAAGGGTTTGTACCTAGAGTGTACAGTCATCCGCTTTAAAAACCCTTTGGAAATGCACCTAAATAATTTTTATTTTTGCAAATTTTTTAAAAGATTCACACTATATTAGGAATGTAACCCAGCATCTGTCAGAAAACAGTTGATATTTTATAAGAAACTTTGGGTGTTTTTTTGTGTGTCTCAAATGACCCATGTTGCCATCTAATCTTTTCGTGTTTATAGTCTATGTTCCCACAGGCCTTTATGCAGACAAATGCTGTTTAATTAACCTTTTAGCCTTCATCAGTGGAACCCACACACATGCATGTACACACACAAAAATAGTGCAAATTCATTCTTGATTTGGATAAATCAACTTACATTTCCCAGATGAGACTCATTTGCTTCGCTCATTCTGAACGCATTATGCGTGAGCTAAATGTGCGAGGAGGACAAACTAAATAAATGAGCAGAGAAAAGAGGAGAGGATGCACAGATGTGAACATGGCACACTGGGAAAAGAGAAACGGCCTCAGTAGAGCATAATCTTGTTTTGGCACTTAGTCCAGATCGGTTTTGTTGCCTCTATACTGCATAATAGTGTAGATACTTCAATCAAGAAAGTTTAATGGAACAAATACATTGCAATTTCAATCAGTTGTGTGGATACTTAAAAAAAGCAAGAATATATAATTAACTTAATATGTTTTTATTATAAAATGAGCTGCAACAACTAATACTACTTATAAATTGCATATATTAACCAAAGATATAAGTCAAACAGTTGATCCCTTCAATATTCTGTCTAAAATCTTTGGTTATTTGTTCTAGACTGTTCCATTTTTTCTCAGATCTGGCATTTGGTCCTCAGGTATTTACCCAGGTGATGTGAGATGTAAGAAGACTGGATTACTCAGACGCGTGTTGCTTTTATGTGCTCTAAATGCCACAATGTGTAAGCATCTATTGCAGGACCCAGCTATTTCACTGAGCTCTGAGTCATTCCTGTGCTGAATAGAATCTGTTTACCTTGGAAAACAATTTTTTACGATGAATCTGCTCACATAAAAAAAATAACCTGCTATTTAGAGGCAAACCTGCATTTTGTGTGAAATACTGTAGGTCTTCAGTACAACTGACAGCTCTGAAAGGTATTGTGCTTCTCTCTGGCAGCATGTAATTACAAACAAAACACGCATTTTTCGATTAAATTCTGTTTATTCGTGCCACTCGTCAACAGGAATATGATATACGCCTCAGCCTTTTGCGAGATTTGAAAAACATAATGCTTATTTGAATTTGAATTGAAGAGTTTGTTTATCTCCTTTAAAAAAAAAGACCCACTTAAGTTGTGTCATCAACACTATGTAATAACATTTAAATAAATGATCAAAAGATTATGTGTGCATGCTTCCATTGTACTTTTTGATATCTGTTGCACTCTTATTTTACAGTCCTGTTTTGCATGTACATACTATATACGGTACTATGATGACATAAACAGGGTATTATCTACTGTACAGTAGTAGTCATCCTTAAACCTACCCCTAAATCTAGTCTTAAACCATAGTTAGCTTATGTAACACAATACTTACACTACAATAGCAATTACTACAATACTACAATACACTATAATACTTACACTACAATAGCACTACAATAGTACTCTGTAACCAACATTTCTTCCTCCATTTACACCTGTATTTGATTATATTTCATGTCCTAATTATTTTACTAAAGCTAAAAGTATGCCATATATAATAGGGTATGTGTATGGTGTACACAGTTCTGGGAATTAACTGATAACTTGCTATTCGGACATTGTTCTTTCATTTTCTTGTCGGCTTAGTCCCTTTATTAATCTGTGGGGTCACCACAGCATATTATCCAGCATATTTTTTACCCAGCGGATGCCCTTCCAGCCGCAACCCATCTCTGGGAAACATCCATACACACACATTCACCTGTACCACACGTCTTTGGACTTGGGGGAAACCGGAGCACCCAGAGGAAACCCACGCAACCATGGGGAGAAAATGCAAACTCCACAGAGAAATGCCAACTGACCCAGCCGGGGCTCGAGCCAGCGACCTTCTTGCTGTGAGGCGAACGTGCTACTCACTACGCCACCGTGGCGCCCTTCGGATATTGTGTGATCGTAAATATATTGGAATCTAGCATGCTTATAATTATACTACAATATTTTTTTCTCTTAATCTTATTAATCTCTTATGGTGTTTTTTCAAGCCAGGTTTTAACCATCTCTACTTTTTTAACCTGGACACCGATTTTAAAGATATCTTATGAAATATATCTCATTAGCATACTTCATACTGAATGTTTAAAAGTATGTTCTAATCCATAAGCGCACATGGACAAACATGGTTTTCTTCTTAAACAAATCTTAAACAAATGTGTAAAACATGAAAGTGATGCAGAAAGCCAATGCTTTGTATTGACAATTTTTATATTTTATTTTGCTATAAATACCAAAGCACTTTTAAGACTGCATTTGACAGGTAAAAATGCTTTGCAAATTAAATCTACCCATATATTACCATAAAGCCTGATACTAACCTTAAACAATTTTACTAGCAACAAAACTGTTTCCTTCAAATAGTAATGGAGTATTATTATACTAATACTATTTAGTATATTAAATAGTAGTTAAAGAAAAGTTTTGTAATTTTAAGTCTGTGTCTCCTACATTTACATGCTAGGAAACTGCTCAGAGTTGATTAAAAGTAACCTTCAAAGTCGATTAGAAGCAAATACTTTCAATGGCAAATTTCTTGGGTCCTTAATCACTAATAACAAATTCCTTTTTGTCCAAGTTTTGCAGAACTTTGATCTCCTTCTCTCATTAATGATTTTAGCCATCCACAGTTCCACACATTACAAGCAAGGGCTTCAGAAATTGAAAAGTCAGAAGGCAAAGATTTTCTAAAACCTCTGTCTGACCCCTTTGCCATGCTCTTTTACTTTGCTAGCTTAAGGCTAATTTCTACATTTCAGCATGCAGCTGATGGAGGGGTTCAAAGGAGCATGCGGACAGAAAATTGACATTTTTCCCAATTGTTGTGGCACCTTTAATTTCATTAGCTGTCCCCATACCCCCGCAGGAGAGCTGAGTTTCTAGGGCAACAATCAGAGTAATAGTCTTGCCCATGCAATCTGCTAAAAGCTCCTGCGGCCCATGAGCCCAGGTGTACCTGGGGATTAGAACAAGGCGGGACAGGTGAGCTCAGCATGGACTCACTCACAGTCATACTGATAATCACACACACATTAGTGCTAGGGCTTTTCATTGTTTTCATTCTGAGCTTATTCATTTCTATATGTCTTTACCTACTCTTAAACCTAACCCATCCAGAAAACTTTTTGCATTTTTAGATGCTAATTAAAACAGTATTTAGTCATTAACCTCTTGGGTTTCCATCAGTGCATGTCCTGTCGTGCTACCATTCTCGTGGGAACAAAAGGATATTATTGTGATAATTAGGTTCCTCTAATTTATCTGTAAACTAAACCTACACCTGTGCTTAAAAGAACACCTTTTTCTACTTTTTACAAGTCCCCTAGAGTTAACCACTTGAGTTTGACTAGTTTTATATCTATTTAGTCAATCTCCAGGTCTGGTGGAAGCACTTTTAGCTTAGCTCAGCATAAACTAGACCATTAGCATCTCACTCAAAAATGTCATGAAAGAGATTTGATAGCTTTCTATTTATAACTTGATTCTAGTTACATTGTGTTCTAAGACTGATGGAAAATTCAAAGGTTGATATAGACGGCGCCTAGACTGCAGCTCTGCACAAGATGTCTGGCCATAGGAGAAATGGTCGTGCCCAACTGAGCCTGGTTTCTCTCGAAGTTTTTTAATTCTTCACTTTCGCCAATTGGTGAAGTTTTTTCCTCGCCGCTGTCGCCACTGGCTTGCATGGTTCGGGACTTGAAGGGCTGCGCATGGATCGATTACTCTTCACTGTTTGGACTCAGTAGTGATTATTAAACCATGCTGAAATGAACTAAACTGAACTTCAACACTGAAAACTGGACTGACACTGTTTCAATTTTTTATAATGCATGTAAAGCTGCTTTGACACAATCTACATTGTAAAAGCGCTATACAAATAACTATTTCTCATTCCGGAGTAATAATCAAGGAACTTTGCTGCAGTACTGGCTGCAACTAGTGCAATGATATAACACAACTTTTCATTTTACACAAGTGTTATATTAAGACTGATGGGGTGAAGTGTTCTTTTTTTTTAAATAAACATGATCCTACAATTTACTCACTTTCAAGTTATCCTAGGTGTATATGTATTTCTTCTTTCAGACAAATGCAATCTGAGGTATATTAAATAATACCATGGCTCTCTCCAAATTTATAGTAACAGTGATTGACGTCAAAATATTTGATGCTTGAATTAAATATTTTTTCCAATTTTTACCCTAGCTTCTGTCACATTATCGTCATAATTTCTAACTCAACTCTCTTCTGAATGTGAGCACAACAGGTGCAAAAAGAAAGAGATAACAGTTTATAATGTTATAATCATGGATATTTTACAAAAAAGAAAGGCATCTTCACTTTCGGAGGTTTTAAATGAGTAATATATGAGACAAAATTCATTTTCTGTGTGAATTATTACTTTAAGTATAAGTCTTATTTTGTAATTAAATGAAAACAAATTTACTTAAAGAGATTGGGAATGATTTCATGGTTTTACAAGACAAGATGCACAAAACCGGACACACCAGACGTTTAGCTACCCACACATAAATTTAAATGTTTTGGGTTGTGGGGAAGCACGGTGGCTCTGTGGTTAGCACTGTCGTCTCACTGCAAGACGGTCACTGGTTCGAGTCCTGGCTGGGCCAGTTGGCATGTTTGTGTGTAGTTTGCATGTTCTCCCTGTGTTTGCATAGGTTTCCTCCAGGTTCTCCAGTTTCCCCTAGTCCAAAGACATGCGCTATAGGTGAACTGGATAAACTAAATTATCTGCAGTATATGAGTGTGTGTGAGAACATATACAGTATGTATGCATGTTTCCCACTACTGGGTTACAGCTGAAAGGGCATCCGCTGTTTAAAACATATGTTCGAATAGTTGATGGTTCATTCCGCTGTGGCGACCTCTGAAATAAAGACTAAGCCGAAGGAAAATTTATGTTTTGGGTTGCATTTGTAGTAATATTCCTCTTTTTTGTTTATATTTATGTGTAACTATAAAAATGTATGTCTATTCAAAAGTACCACTTTTGAATCATCTATATGCCTGTAGTTTAGTTTATGCAGTAGGTTATATATACATTCATAACTTTACAGCTGTAATGCTACACCATCATGTTCCCATGACAGTGTTACTTGAGAACATGCATGCTACCATACTCATAACACTTAACTGTATGATCAGAAAAAGAAAGATATCTTGAAATCTATGGCACGACTTCCTTTCTGGCACAGCAGGCATAATTACTCTGTGGTTTGGGTCAGCTCAATAATTCCTGAAAATACTTCTGTTATCCCACTCCATTATTCACAGACTATTTTTAGGCTTTTCCTCCATAAATTAATGGCACGATTTGTATGCTTTTTAAAAACCAGAAGCCAAAGCTTATTTAATGTGAGCAGCGCAAGTATTTATTATAAGCATCTTTCTTATAACGACTATAACAGCATGTGCGTGTTCTCGTCGTCTCTCTTCAATGAGCAGCATCATCTTCCATTATTCATCCTCTTTCCCTATGCTGTTCTGTCACTCTCCAGCTCTCCTTATATCCCTCTCACTTCTTACCTTCTCTCACCTCGCTGTTACACGGTTCATCATGAGTTACATTTCCAATTAATCTCAACATTATTCAGTCTGAAGCACAGCAAATCTTATAGCAGTTGCCATCAGCCCGGTAACCGAAGATGTGTTTGAGATATGCATGGGAAGTGTAATGAAAGCAAACTGTATTCCATTAGTAAGCTCTGAATTTCTCTAAGCTGATGACACTGGCAGAGTATCAAATCGTCCTGACAGTTTGTTCAGAAAGTGTCAGCATCTTATAGACTGAATTAAAGATGCTGCAAAGTAATACTATTCGCCCATGCTCACAAATATGTTATCATTATTATTTCTGCTCTTAGTGCTTGTTGAAATCTTATAGACATCATGAAAAGGAATAATTGGTCTAAACATGTTCATGTTCCAGAAAAGGGCATAGGGAGAGTTGTGAGGAATTAAAAACTGGTCCATGGGGGATTATGAGCTTTCAAAGTCAAATTTATATGAAAGACTGCCAGATATATTAATGCGAAGCCTTTTTTTATGTAAGCCTAACGTATGGTATGTGTGACTTTTTAATGTATGTGTGAATGCAGTTACAATGCATGATGTGACATTGTCATCAAGACTAAACAGAACCACCCGCTTTGTCTAACTGTGCGCAATTTTATTGCACTACTTAGTTTGTCCACAAGATGAAAACGTTGAGTTTTTGTTTCAGACAGAAAACAAATGATGGAAATGGAATGAAAAAAGTCTACTGAAGATGACAAAAAAAGAACAACAACAACAAAAACAAAACAAAACAATAGATGATAATGTTGAAGAGCGCATGAGTGAGAAGCTGCGCATGAGCGTATACACTAAAAGATTCTTGCTGATCGAATTTCTGCAGATTTATTTTGGACAATAAAAACTCTTCCACATGAGTGGATGTCCAAGGATGTGAAAACCTCAGAACAGAATGTTACATGTTGTCATCACAGACTGTAAAAAAAGATACAAAGCATCTGCAGTTTCTTCCACTGTACACTCTCAGAAATAAAGGTACGCGAGCTGTCACTGGGGTGGTACCTTTTCAAAAGGTAGACATTTGTACCCAAAGGGTCCATATTAATACCTCAAGGGCACATATTAGTACCTAACAAGCACAAAAGTGCTCCTCTTAAATTTTTTAGGTACTAATATATACTTTTGAAGTACCAGTATGGACCCTTCAAGTACAAATATACCTTTTGAAAAGGTACCACCCCAGTGACAGCTCGCGTACCTTTATTTCTGAGAGTGTAGAAAAGAAAAGCCAAGATAAATGCTAACACCATGTCATTTTGGAGGATGAGTCAGGGAGCACTTTTTTCTACCAGTTTTTTGACTTGAATAACTAAAGAAAGGCAAACATAAAAATGTAATGAATGTAAATAAACATGACAAGAACCACCTAAAACCATCTTCAGTAAGTTGACATGTACTTGCAAAGTTTTTTATAGTCAGTTAAATGTCTGCTGAAGGACTGTTAAATGTCAAGAGATGAAAAGATGATCCCATGCATCTAGGACTTCCAGGACAACACACTTAATACACAAATACACGTCATTAAAAATGTACACATCGACATCACTTATATGCAATAAAATAGCAGGTTAACTGTGTATATAATAACTTATGTTTGATTGCAACTTTAACTTGATCTGATTGTAATGCAATAATGTGCACCTTTAGTAAAGCTGCTTTGAAACAAATTTTTTTTAAAAAAAGTTCTATACAAATAATCAAATTGAATTTAATTGAATATATATTCATTTACTATTTTTAGCCAGTCACCAGTGTGCTCTTAAAATAGTTAAATTTTGTCTTCAATTTTCAGCATGCGTAAGTCACTTGGTTCTCAAATTTAAAGTATGGCATGCTGTGTTCAAGTCCTTCGGGGATTTAATATGCGAGTTGCCAAGTTATAATTACAACTTCAGGCGCGTTCAAGTCCCTTTAACTGAAGCAAGTTAGCAATGTACATAAAATCTATTTTTTTTAACCCCACATATACAACATGATCAACAAACTATGTGCATCAGTGGGTTTTTGCTTTATGTAATTATTCAGTTTATGAACGTTCTGCAAAAAGTTGTGTGCTCTGTCGTATTGAAATTCCATTCACTTATTCAAATTCGGTACCTCCTAATAAATTTGTATTTGGGAAGTCACAGTGTCTATGTGACATACAAAAAGTATTTTATTTATTTGTTTGTTTGTTTTACAAGTTTTGCATACGTATGCATATGTACATATTTCAGGAGTTTAACCTAATTTAACCTGAAGAAAACAAACAAACAAACAAACAAATAAATAAATAAATAAATAAACTAAATAAATAATTTCTAAGTTCTCAGCAATTTTTTTAAAGCAAAAAAAAAAAACATTTTCTTGGAAATTATCTTTAAATTGTTGTTTGCGGTGCATTCTCAGCTGTCTGCTGTAGAAATACCTGCAGATCAGGAACTGCTGCCCTTACCAGACTCCAGGATGGTCCTGCATAGTAATTGCAGTTCAAACGATTCTGCTTCCGATCCTAGACTGCAGTTTGAATAACCTGTTTAGATTTTAGTTCCTGCTTACACAACCAAAACCAGACAGCTCTGACCGCAGTCTTCTATAAGGGTAGCAAAATGAAACAAAGTGGACACAATGGACAATCAGCCTGTATTCAACTTCTGAATGGACTGGAAAGCACATATATGAACTGTCGCCCTCTTGTGGTGTTCTCAACAAGACATTCATTAATGCACTGAACCTGACTGAAATATGCTGGGAGGCATGACTGTGAATTGTGATAGTGTTACTAACACTAATCCTGAAACTAACATTAACACATCATAATCATCCGTCATTATCAAACCACCCTTTATTAATCATAATTACACTAGATCTGAATTAAAGAAACATAATCACATGCTAAAGGTCAAAGGAATGTAGCTAATTCTCATCAGAATCTTTTATATTCCTTACTAAATGCGTTTTCTTTTGTAAATAAATAAATAAATAAATTAATTAATTAATAACAATGATGATAATAATGATATCCTAATGGTAATATTTATTTATAAATGCCAAAGTACTGCAACTCACCCTAAATTAATAAATCAATATGCCTATATAAATAACTGGATAAATAATTTCTGTTTAGCTATAACAACTATTTCAGTAAAAAAAAAAAATGAAGTTTGTCCTTTTCCCGAATCCCTTAATCCGTCTCCGGGATTTCTGTGTTTCCATTCACATCTCTATTGGCGTCCCTGTTCTCCAGCGCTCAGTGTGGCTCAGTGAAGGTTGATGATTGGCTGATGGGAGATGAGAGTCTGGAGGCTCGCGCTTCATACCCGTGTCCGTGTGTTTACACTCAGTTCTCGAGATCCAGACGAGCGGCAGCGTACAGGACTATGGCGCTCCACAGATAACAGCGGACATCTCACAACTATGGCATTATGCTTAACGCTTACGGACAACTTTTTCTTCTCGCCGCTACAGGAGTAAAAGCTGTCAAGTACTTTTGTTTTCGATTCATCCCCCTGTTTTCAGAGAGAAACACGTTATTTGGTTCAGTGGAGTTGTGAGTGAGATGAACTTTACGCTGGTTGATGCGTTTCACTACGGAAGGGGGTCTGCGATGTGCCTGAGCGGACGTTTTGTGAAACTGTAGCCTTTACACATTTTTGGAAAAGTTCTGGAGCAGGTTTCTATTATAAACCACCACGGTGCAGTCTGTTTGTATAAGTTTGTAAAGTTCTAGGAGGAACCCGTCTCCATATTTCACACTATTTGAAGTATCCTTCACGGAGGAATCAGCGAGGCTTCAGCCGAGTGGAGCGAGAGCACCTGGGGGGCGTTTGGCAATAGCGTGACCGGGTGAAGATGCTCTCAACGTGGATACACCGCGACCAGTCTCCCGTTTCCCTGCTCGGTTTACTTCTACTCTGCTCAACCCTTGTGATACATGCAGGTACGAGCCGGTTAAATGTAAACGTTACATACTGAACACTTCCTTATACTTTCTGAATGAAACGTACGGAAAAACAGAAGTGCGTTATCAACGCACGTACACACTCACTCACTCCCTCACACACACACCCAAAACACAGATAAGTTTAGTGATAATGAGGTCGTCAAGCAGGATTTTGGTCGACTATCAAGAATAAATGATGCCTTTTGATTCTCTTCAGAAATAACCATGACTCATAGGTCGCTTACAGTATGCTTTTTAGACCTAATACATTATATTGCACAAAAGCCTGCTGCAACCTTCCATAAGAATAATGGAGAGAAAAAAATCCATTCAGTAATGGCTTTTGTTGATCCACTTAGTGTTCCACTTAGTTGGCAGTGTTCATTTTATATATTAAACTCATATAGTATCTATCTATCTATCTATCTATCTATCTATCTATCTATCTATCTAT
>CAIGQQ010037872.1:5860988-5876484 GCA_903798035.1 Danio albolineatus | reverse complement strand
TATCTATCTATCTATCTATCTATCTATCTATCTATCTATCTATCTATCTATCTATCTATCTATCTATCTATCTATCTATCTATCTATCTATCTGGGTAGTAAGGCAGTGTAATAGATAATAACTAAGAATCTGATGAAGGGATGTGACTGCTGCATGTGCACTCATCTCTCTCTCTCTCTCCCTTCAGAGAGGAAATATTCTGTTGATCTCCTCTCTTTCTGCTTGCCGTGCTGAGCTTCCAAGCAGCGGATAAAAAGCAGAACCCCTGGTGTTCTTGGAGTAATTAAGGTTTAGCTCAATGCCTTCCTGGCTCCTGAAAGACAGAAAAAAATAAACCTCGTAAAAAAAGGAAACAACATCTGAGGGAAAGCAGAGATAGGGAAGTCTGAATTATAGTGTGCTGCTTTAAAATCCATTCCTGTCTGTTATTTTGCTTTTCTGATTGATGTAGTTTAGGGTTACGTTTAACACATGAACTTGATTAAGAGCTGGTAGAAGTTTCTCTGTAGACCTTTTTCAGCTTTGGGGAGTAATGATTTAATTTAAAGTGGATGTAGTTTCTTTTTGAAATAATGTTTACAAGTTCATTCTTCTTAATGACTTTAGAAGAGTTTTGGAGGTAACAAAATTACATTGTCAGCACTGGCTGCACTGCAGGTTCATCAGAAAATCATACTGAAAATGATCTAATAAAATAACCAAACCATTTGCTGACACATCTGACAAGTTCAGGATATTATTTCCCATACAGAGGAGAAATGTTCACGAGCAGATCATGTTGTGATGTGTTATTGTTTCTGCATGAAGGCTAGCTTACCTTCTGTCTGACCTTAGAAGTGACGGGAAGCAATGAAGCGGGAAAGAAATCTCTCTCCCTCTCTGCACTATGGCCACATATGTAATCAGATTGACACAGAAGTGCACATTTGAAGGGTTTAGTAGATTGGTTTTCCAATGGGAAAGAGAAATTGGAAAGAAAAGGGACAGGATGATTTAACTTCAGATGTGGAAACGGATGTGTCCTATAGTTTAAGTGTCCTTTCCTATAATAAACTACTTGCAGAAGAGTCTATTATAGAAAACACCCACTGTTTTTCTATAGATGCACCTAGTCTAGTTGACATACAATAAAGTTGCCCAAAAGAGCTTTAAGGGGATAGTTTACCCAATAATGAAAATTAGCTCACCATTTACCCTTACCAGTGTGCTTTCAAACCTTTATCACTTTCTTTTGTCTGTTAAACAAAAAAGTAGAAATTTTAAAGAAAGCTGAAAATCTGTAACAATTAACTTCTATAGTACGAAAAACAAAAACTATGGAAGTCAATGGTTACAGGTTTCCAACATTCTTCAAAATATCTTTCTTTGTGTTCAACAGAAGGAAAAAAAGACAAATAATTTTGGAACAAGGTATGGGTGAGAAAATCATTCCTAAATTTTCAGTTTTAGGCGAACTGTTTTTTTTTAGGGTTTGAATTTAGCTGAAGCGTGATTTTTACTCAGTATATATCAGTCTTGTCAACTGTTTATTACAAAGTTCATTGGTTAGATTTTCTTTCTACATTGCCTTCTTGATTTTATTCTGCTTTTGAACTTCATTTCATAACTCGTTTCCTGCTACAGTTTAGTTTAAATGACTTTAAAAATACATTTGTGAAAACTTGCCTCATATTCTGAAGATGGCACATCCTGCAACTGAATGTGTTTAGAGAACATTTGTATAAACCTCACCAATATCATTGGAAATTTCATTTTGTGTATATTCAAGCCTTTTACCAAAATATGCCAGATAAACCTACTCTGAGAAATTGTCATTGTTGTAAACAAAAATATTGTTACAATTTGTCCCACTCTCCCAATACAGTAATTAAGAGACTCGATGCACATGCATGAACCATCTAGATTCTACAGACAGAAGTGCTCCGAGTCTGTCTCTTGTTGAGACTGAGATGCCAGCACATATTTCATATCATCCATAAAACATCAGAGTCAAGATGGATAACGTTTATCTTCTCTCTCATTCTGTCCATTCCTGTATTATTTCTCTCCCCCTCCTGTCTGTCTGTATTGTGGATGTGCTGAGCTCAGATTTCCTGTATGGTACAGCTCTCTCAGTGTTGACATACACATTAATTACCCAGACTGCCAGGAACCCACTTCTGGCTCCTTTGCCCCATCAGCTTTTCTCTTCCTCGTTTGTGTGTGCCTGTGTGTGTGTATGCGTTTATTTGGCAGAACATCCCTGCATACACGCTTGATCTGAATCGACACGGGAGACGTGTGCTGTTGTATACGTAATGGAGTCGCACTGTCTGGATTTGCATGCGCGTGTGTGTGCGCTTTGTGAGTTGGAGAAGATAACAAACTCTGACTGCTCTGAATGAAACCTAAACTTTTGTGTCGTATTGTTTGGGCTGTTTCAAGAGGATTAGGTTCAGGCCCAGTGGCCAGCGCTGCTGATAGAACAGTGGGCGGGTAAAGGTCAAGCTGAAGTGCCTAAGGTCAAGATAGGGGAGGGAGGTGTGCTCCTGTGTGCACATCATGTTTAGAGAGCATAACATGTTTGATCCTCCCAGTTAAGGCTGCCGGAATTCTTCTCCACCGGTAGTCCAGGGCGTGGGGGGATAATTGGTTTTCTCTGAGAATAGGTCATCTATGGTCCAGTTTGCTTGCTGTGCATTGCAAGGGGCCATACACACAGAACGGTTTTTCCACTGTGCTTTTCGATTGTTCTTTTATAAATAAAGGCATGATGAATAAAACTGTTGTCTGCTGCTGCGCTTGCATCTTATGTAGCATCTTATGCATGACACGGCAGTCAATAAATGTGGCACTCAAGTTAAAATAAGTTACCTTTTGCTTTTTTTTTTTGGACCAATGACCTATGCCTTGCATGTTTAACTATAAAAACTAGTTCTGTGTGAATGGCCCCTAACATGCACAATACAGCAAAGCAATATGAATATGTCCATTCATTCATTTTCCTTCAGCTTAGTCCCTTATTTTGCAGGAGTCGTCGACTATTCTGGCATATGTTTTATGCAGCGGATGCCCTGTATGAATAAAAAAGTATGAATACATTTCATCTTATTATTGCTATTTTGCAGTATGTAAATATGCTCGAGGAGCTCAGTAAAACTTAAAGGTATAGTTCACCTAAAAATTTAAATTGAGTCATCTTTTACTCACTTAGACTTGTTCAAAATGTATGTATTTAATTATTATGTTAAACACAAAAGAAGATGCTTTGAAGAATGTTGGTACCCAGACACTTCATGGTTGGTATTGACATCCATACTATTGTTCTTCCCCTACTGCTAAGTCAATACATACCATCAAGTGGCTATAGCATCAAACACGGTTACCAACATTCTTCGAAAGGTCTTCTTTTGTGTTCAGCAGAACAAAGAAACTAATCTACAAAGTAAAAATAAGAGCTATAAAGCAAAAAAACAACAACAACTCACTGCAGTATTTTCAGTGACAGACACACTTCCGAAGTGCACACACATAAAGCCAACTCTCTCACTCAACAATCAGTTTTGTTTTGCAGTTTATTTAACTTGAATGGTCAAATAGAAACACACATTCTACAAAATGCCCTTCGTGTTCACACCAATGTTGTCTGAAGTGATATGAAACATCTGGTACTTGTATTTGTTTCAGCATTAAATCTATACATTTGATCTTAAAGTAACATAAGCCCCATAAAGACAAAGCAAAAATCACTAAGTAAAAAATAATTATATTGGGATATATATTTTTATCTTGAAAAAAAAAATCATATTATTAAGAGATTTATTACCCACCCCAAGACACACTGTGAAAATCACTATTGAATGTTAAATCTACAAAAGGCAAAAAGAAAAAAAAAGGGTAGGAAGAGAAGCAGCAAGCTTTGTAATTAGGTCTAGAGGAAGGGAAATGTGGAGGAAAGAATGCATGTATCGGTGAGAGGTCTGGCAGAGATCTGAACCGCCAGTCTTGTGGTGTGCATTAGCTTTATGGCCACTGTGGGAGGCAGAGAGAGGGGTGAGGAGAGGGCAATGGAGGAGATCGCTGGTTTTCCACTCACCCCCATACTGTATTATTCATCACTGTAAAGTGGCCCTCTTTAATATTTTAAAACAGTTTATGGTTGTGTCTGTGATCTGTTTATGATGCAATGGATTCCTGAAGTAGTGTTGGACACGTGTCGTCTGTGCGCACAGGTGTGTGTCTCAGCAGAGAAGTACAGTGCTTCTTTATCGCCTGACTTGATTACTTGCTAAATTGTCAGATCTCTTTTTTAATTGAAGTCAGTCAGTATTTGTGAAAATATCATTCAAAAGAATGAGATTTGAAACTTCTCTGAGGATGTATTCAATTCTAGTGTTCCAAATGTCTCAAATGTCACTTGAGATTTTAAAGGATCACGAAACACCGAAACACATTTTTTGGGCTGTTGACAGTCACATATGTGTCCCACGCTGCTATAAACACTATTAGGACACATATATTGCACTAAAAAGTGAAAATTGGTTGTTTTTGCGTTATTTCGAGCAAATTCGTTCTTCCGGTTTGAAACGAATTTTTGCAGCTGCGTCACGCCGATTAGATCCTTGCGTGTATTCCAGTGTGGACAGTGGATGTCTTCACCTGCGAGTGCATTGTGACGTCTCTGAGAGTGCGGCATTAAGTCATGAGACAGACTTGGTTCAAACTAATCAGCGCGCTCTATTGTAAATGCGGTGCAACTTCATTAATATGCATGATAGCTTCGAAGATTGTTTACCTGTTACAGTGTTCAGATGGCAGAGAGACGCCACGTTGTGTCGCCAAAACAAGTACAAGAACAAGAATTGTTTGGAGACACAGGTCGCCAGTGTTGTGTTTGTGCTGCAACGAAGGTTTTATTTCCCCACTATGAGAGCACTGCTGGACTCAGGTTGGGACTTCTGTGTACGCGTGCGCAGCAGAAATGTGTTTGTAAGGAACATTTTTTTTGACCCGAGAGCTTTTCCCATCTGGAAATGGTAAAATCCGAATTTGCCGCTCGTCTCCTGTTTAAAAATACACGGCTCCAGTTCATGTTGATTGTCCTGTCTCTACAGATTTGGTAAGCGATCAGTGGTCTTTGTCTGTTTATTCAGATGCCACTCTCCATTAAAACATTTTTAACAGTTTCTCACATCTTGTTTGTCACTGGGGACATGCAGGAAATATTCCTGGATAAAAGTGAAAGTGCCAAACTGCAGTTAAAGTTGACAAATTAATTATTTGCCAAATATTTTGATGACTGATATCCATGTAAACACAGTCACTCTCTTTCTCCCCTGCGTCTGTGTGTTTGCTTTGCCAGTTTAAAAATCAGCGCATACCCAAATGGAAACTCCCAATTTTATGCAAACCTTCCCTCTTTCCCTCCCCCGACACTTCCACCTTAACAGAGTTGGACACACCCACTTTTCTGAGCTTTTCCAAACTAGAGGTGTGAAAACACCCTGCTGAGACGGGGGTTTCGTGACCCTTTAAATGAAAATTGTATTTATTAAAAAAGAGGCAAATTGAAATCGGTGCATTATATTTTAAAAACCTGGTGCTTAAAAAAATGACATTTTGTGCACCAGCAGTCAGACATATCTATCTGGTTTATATGTGCTTTACCTTCTTTGTTGATTTTGTGTTTCTAATACACAGAATGTCCCATGTGTTTATTGTGAATTTTGTGTGTGTGTGAAGTATTAAGATCAGTCAGTTTCAGAAAGTGCAGCCATATTCATCTAGTGCTTTTAAGCAAAAGGCAGAGATAACGGGGAATCCAGAGAAATATATCTTAGAGAGATGTATTGAGATAGATGGAGCCCAGGGATTGCCTTTTAAATAGACTTTATTAAAAAAAAAGAGAGCGAGAGTGAAAAGTCAGGAGTCAGAAGCATTGGCATTCAAGCATCATTAAGTCCCTGGCACAGTCTGAGAGGAGAAGACAGCGATGGGGCGAGAGAAGGAGGGAGAATGAGGGACAGCGACAGAGAGCAGCATGTGATGAGCAGATCGTTGAGTGGGGATGTTTTTATTAAGGGTCTTATCGATGCCTGGAGCTCTCTGTATTAATGGTGGACACTTTTAATGCTTTGCCAAT
The DNA here is from genome assembly GCA_903798035.1 of Danio albolineatus. NCBI lineage: Eukaryota > Metazoa > Chordata > Actinopteri > Cypriniformes > Danionidae > Danio > Danio albolineatus. The sequence goes on along the minus strand of CAIGQQ010037872.1, from coordinate 5,870,362 downwards.
ACTGAGTATGTACACTACCATAAATCTGGAACAAATAGGAGAGAGAGTGTGTGTGTGGGAGAAGATGGAAGAGGAGACTAGGTTTAAAAGATTTATTACATATCTGTCTGTAATACTTGATTGTGACTGGCACAGCATTGCATTTAGCGGGCATATATTTATAGATAGTGACCAGAAAAATGACTTGGTCAGACTACATACAGTGTGTGTGTATATATAGTCACAGAAGTCCGAACTTTGTCATAGTGCAAAATGTTATTCAAAACACATTGTTAAAAAAGGAATTGATGAGATACATAGTTGGAGAAATAATAATAAAAAGTTGGCCTACTATTTTATATAAACGCAATGCTGATTGCAAATTAATGGTAATATGCAAATGTATTTTCTTCCAGCGTCTGTAATGTTGATATAGGCCAATTGTTTACTGCTTTATAATGAACTAGATCCCTTATTCTTATTTAAGTTTACATCATTTGTTTAAGCTCAAATCAATATTTAATATGTGTGCATTTGTTTATTTATTTGTTGTGTAAGAACTCTTGTATTTAAGAGAGTTGTACTGCTACAAGAGTTTTGCTACAGGTTTTATTGTAATGTCTTTGTTTTATGGACTTTGGAAAGGGGTCCTTGAGGCCCACAAAAGCTTGCCTATAAATAAAATGTATAAATAATGATAATAATCACAAAATAAAACTCTTAAATTACTGTATGGGTTTATTTTACAATATGAACCAGTTGATATTACAAAATACTTGTTGAAATTAGTAGGTGAAAAGAATTACTTTAAATTCTGGCGGTATGATAACCTTGGATAAATATATTATGTAATTATTGATCTAAAATATATCCTTTGTAAATGTCTGGGTAAAAAACAACAACTTTTCCCCCTTTGAACACATTATATTTTATTTTGAGAAACATTTTTAAAAAAATTGGAGCAGTAAACATAGCAGACTAAACAATTCAAATGAATCATTGACTTCTGCTGTCTTCGTTAGTGTCAAAACACAGATTTTTTTGCTATTTAAAACAACATCTTTAGAGATTTTGTCTGCTTGCGATACTGTTTTCCTAAAAAAGTAAAAAAAAAAGAAACGTAAATAAAAAAAATCTTACACATACCTTAGAAATTGTATAGCAGACATTTCTGGTTTTAAAAGCTTGACTTTTCCAAACCACAGTATACCTTTAAAACGGTTATCATCCCATACCTACTTCAAATATTTGTGAACAAGAAGAACAGAGAAGCTGTTCAGAGAAAGTTGAGGGGGAACATTGTGTGTAAAGCAATGGGCGGATGATGGGAAAGCAAAGAAAGAGACTTTAATGAAGTCAGAGCGAGGAGTGGATAGTTGAATGAGAATACAAGAGAGGGAGACTCTTCACCCCACCCGAGTTTACGGCAGCTGGGTGGTGGTGGTGGGTCGGAGAGGCGGAGAGTGACAGGGACTGTAGAAGAATGACTCGGTGGGGTGGCTTTGTGCCGGGCTTGAATAGAGAACTGAATGGGGCTCTTTTCTGCCACCGTGTGTGGGGTGTTTGTGGGGTGAAGGGCGAGAGGGAGGAGGGGTCGGCATGCTCACAACTCCTTTAGGCAGCGAGAGAGTGACTGACGGTGTATGTTTGTGTTTCCTGTCTTGGATTTCTATTCATAGTCACACTTCTTATTCAATCCTCACAAAACAATACTGCTAAGAGCTGACATGTTTGAGTTGGAGTTTGTTAGGATTTACTGTATGGATGACCAAGTCTTTCATTTAGTCCTGTTAATAAAGATGCAGACATAGTGTAAAATTTTGAGAGGAAAAAGGTCCATAGGTCCAATCACCTTTCTGTTTTAATGGCCCGTTTCCACTGAGTGGTACGGTACAGAACCGTTCCGTACCACTTTTTAGTCACCCTTTGCAAAGGGTCCCAAGCGTACCAAAGCGTGCTGTAAGGCGGAGCTAGACGCACAGCTGAACGCCATTGGCTTACAGAGATACGTCATTTGCTTGCACAACAAGCCAGAATGAAAACAAAAGACCCGCCATGTTTAATACACAGCCGAGAGACAATGCTCCGAAATAATATCAGCATATAATAACGAGCCATGGTCGACCCGAGCTCAAACAAACCTTGTCGTTGTCTTGAACGGCCACAAAGCCGAGAGAAGAGCAGATTCTTATGGGTTACGAGCCCATAAGCGCGAGCGCGTGAGGTTTCGCTTTGTCGCTTGCGATCGCGTGCGCGTCAATGTTTGAAATAACAAAGTTCTTAACCTGGACTATTATAAACTCGGAATGACGGAGTTACTCTCTAACGAGAGAATAATGACGGAGAGGCTACATGTACTGGTGAAGATAAAAGACACAGATGAGAGGTTTGCACAGACAGGGCTCTATTTCGTATTGTTTTTGAACCTAAATGAGGCATAAATGTCTGCTGTGTTTAGTTTTTCTGTAATTTGGTAACATCGGAGACTGTGTGGGGCTGTATGTGTTCATATATGCTGCATTTATTTATTTATTTGATATAATCGCTATTTCGTAGGCTATTTCGCATCATTGATCTGCAGTCAATTTGAAAATCGTAAGATCGTATGAAATCATATGATTTGTGAACCACCCATAAAGCTTTACTGTAGACATTTCCTCGAGCGAAAATGATGTCGAAAAAACTTTCTGTCGTACATCACGCCCACCAAAAGAGTACCCTTTTGCAGTGGAAACACAAGCCTGATAAAGGTGACCCGTACCGAACCGTACTGTACCACTCAGTGGAAACGGGCCATAATGCAGTGAATTCATATGACCAAGTTGAAACTGCTCAGGCAATTTTTTGCCCTCATGCAAAACATGTAATTCCTATTGGATTTACTGGATTTCCGCCAGAGAATTTTCACTGAGCACCGTTAAATGAGACCGCACCTTAACACCAACCTAATGACTCCAAGCTTTACACTTTCTCTCTAGGAAAGTTGCAACGCCTGAATGTTTCACAATGAGCCAGACCTGCAGCTGAGGCTCATGCCAAGCCAACAGTGTCTTTGGCGGACAGCCTTTCCCCAGGCTGCTGTGTCTGGCAGTGTTCGCCAATTGCTGCTTACAGTAGCATCCAATCCCTACTGCATGACAGACATCTAGTTCTCGCTCTTGGTCTGTCAGATGATTTGCTTTGGGTTGAGCTGCATTGAGGACAGATACTTTAGATTTTGATTGATAGATGGATGGATGTAACTCGGTCTCTAAGGTTTGTTTCTGAGTCTGCCTGGCAAACCGGTTGCTTGCATCAGGGTCTTGAAAGTAATATGTGAAAGTTAAAAGAGTTATAAAAAATGTGGAGTGAAGGGGCTTCAGCTCAGACCCCCTGATGGTGCCTGTGGGGGTTTGGGTAGCATGTCAGATTCCTTTCGGCAGGGGTCTGGCAGCAGTGGTGCCAGGGCCACGTGAATAGGTCTCCTGCGGCATACCTGCCTTTGTGCTTCCTGCCTTGAAAGAGAGACCTTCTAAGGCCATGGAGATTTCCCTCATCTTCTTAGCCTTCAAAGGAAGTTCAACCCAGTCCATGCTTGAAGATTAGACCTCATCCAATCTGTGCTCTCACATAGACTACATGAAATTTAACAGGTCAAATCTGAAGCTGTTGATTGTTGCTGGAAATCATTTTGGTTTTGACAAAATAAAAATAGATTAGAAGGGTATAGTGTGAAGAAAAAGAATAAAAAAGTCTTCACTAATTGTTAAGCCCAAATAAAAACTCTGTTACTGCCCACAAAGATATTGGATACATCACTCCAGATAATAGTCCAAATGCATTATTCATTGTGTGTAATTATTCTGTCAGCTGTTATATTATAACAGTATTTTGTTTTTGTTGTCAAACACATTTCAGTTGTTCTTTTAACTAGTTCATTGAGACTCCCTATCCACTACTGTTTGTGAACTCCCTCGTGTGTTCTCATTCTCTCTAGCTCTTTTATTGTGATGGGGGTTTGTGGAGTTGCCTTTTCCAAAGGCAGCGTGTAGAATCCTATCTTTCAGAGTTTAACGCCTATTAAGACTCCCATCTGCCCCAGGGGTAGAGGTATTTGGGGAGCTCAGGATCTCTGGGGGGGTTTATTAGGGTTCTGCAATGGTTTGCATGCTGCAGGGTGCCTCTCGGGAGGGATGTGGCATGTTTTACCCGGGAACACACACATGCTCGCTCACCGGCTGGTTTTCAATGTCGAAGTACTGGAACGAAACGTCCCCTGTGTGTGTGGTGTGATGGTAAAGGCAGTCTGATGGTGTGTGACCAAAGAGTAATGTCCTCTTGTGGCGTCGCTTTAGTTTTCTTTGTGCCAGATGTAGAAGGCCACACACAATGTGCTTTTGTAACAGAACAACTCTGACTCTGCCTGACCTGGTAAGGAGTATATGGTGTTCGACACTCAAGAGAACTGTATTAATGTTAATAAATATATCGGAAGGAAAGGGTTACAACGAAAGCAATGCAGTAAATATTTTTATACACTGGAACTGCTGCTTTGGCATAGTGTTTGACCTTTACACATGGACCCAATAAAAGGCAATCTTTACTCATCCAAAGCAGGTCATGTCTAGTCCAAGAGGCCAGGATCCACAGTCAACGCCCTTGGTATGAGTGTTGTGGATTTTGGCTGCACCCTGACTGCTGGGCTTGTTCTGGAACAAGCAACATAGTGATGCTTAATCCCTGTGGAGTATGTGTTGTTGCCACAACCACACCCTCTGGCATGACTCCCAAACCCTGATGCTGCTTTCCCACCAACAAGGTGCTGGTTCTAGAGCTGGCCTACAACTTTCAGCCTTCTAACGTACTGTATTTACACAGAAAAAACACATGCTTCCAAGACTGAGGTAAAGTTAATAAATGACCTCTTCTGTAAGCTGTTTACACCAGAAATGTCTAATGCAGAGATGCAACACAAGTATATTTTGCAGAGATCACGTAAATATTATGTTGCACAAAGCTCCCAGACACTTTTTTTGTTAGTCTGTCTGTTGCAATTTAACTTCTTGTTGCGTATATAAAACCGAATACTCTGTAGTGCTGGGTAAAAAGAAAGATTTTTCAAGTAATCGCTGTCTTCGTTTGAGCTCTTCTCAAGTATGAATAGAATTGAATGAACCCATATTATGCATCTCAAGAGCAAGTGAAAAAAGCAATGTAACAAAATAGATGTAAATGGCAATTTTAACTTTGAATACCTTGTATTCATACGTTCAATAGCGTGTCTCTCTGTCTCTCCCACACTTGTCAGTGCTACCAAGCCAACCAATCACAGAGCTTGCACCATGCGTTAGTGCAATGTGCAGTTACATTTTTTGAGAGGTGTGTGTCAGCGCGGATGTGACTGCAAGAAGGCTGCACCAGATACAGTATGAGGGACTACAAGTTGTCTAGCATCCTACACACTCAGAAATAAAGGTATGCAAGCTGTCACTGGGGTGGTACCTTTTCAAAAGGTACACATTAGTACTTGAAGGGGCCATATTGGTACCTCAAAAGTATATATTAGTACCTAGAAAAATTAAGAGGAACACTTTTGTACTTTTTCGGTACTAATATATACCCTTGACAGCTCACGTACCTTTATTTCTGAGAGTGTAGTTTAGTTGTTGATTTTGTTGAATGCAGTTTTTTCAGAGTTCCTGCTGGTGGTGTGAGGGCAACCAGGAAAAAGGTTAATGGGAAACCAGGCCTGACTAGTTCCTTTAATGGAGTACAAGTCAAGTCAAATTGAGCTTTATTGTTATTCTGCTACATGTGTGGAGATAAAGAGGAACGGAATGTGGTGTCTCGCAGGTTGAAGGTGCTACATAAATAAACATAATCATAAAACACATCACGTAAGAGCAATTTTTAAACCTATACATGACTAACATATTAGAGCAGTAGTCTAACTGTACAAAAAGTTAACTGATAATACCAGGGTTCACAGCAAGGACATGTTCACAAGGCCTGTCAATAAATCTAACTTTCTTACCTCACTTGTGCAAATCCAATATGCTTTGCTCTCTTGACACGTTACCTTAATTCCATCTAGATTGGCATATTATTACTGGCATAATGTTTGGATTTTCTTTGTGGACTTATATTTTTACTTACGCCCCCTCACCTGTTCCCCAAGCCTCTTACCCGCTGACGGGCAGATGGACGGCACGGGCGACCTCACTCTCACCTTTCTGCTCACTCAGCTCCGCATCACCTCTCTGCTCCGATTAGTTAGTGAGGTGAGCACCGACGCAGTGACTTGCAGACCTGATACTTTATTGGGACATCTCCTAAAAGCTGCCACTGCCAACAATTTCCCAAACCTTTCTACCCATCCAACCGTTCACAATGAGCACAGTCCTTATGTCTGTAAATCACAGCAATGGGGTTGGCTAGCACCCTTTCACAGTGTGGCTCATGTTTACGAGGATTAAGGAAACAGATGGACGGCCATGCTGACTGGTGTGGCTTCATTAACTCTCCTTGCGACCGTTCAAAACTCCGCCCGCCCTGCACGTCTCGCTCTGGAGCTCTCCGAACAGAACCCAGCCAGACCTGAGGCCTGTGAAGAGGGGGAGCCGGACTGCACTCATGAAGGCTGTGAAGATGTTTATTGATCTGAAAGCTGAGATGTGGGCAGGGTGTTTCTACTTGATTGATTAATGTTGAAGTGAAGCAGTGGGACTTTTTTTTTAAAGAATGATTTCTGACATCAGGTTGTCAGACCAGGAGTGGGAGAATGTTTTTTTCTGCTCCTTATAGAGTGCTGTGCGTGACCATTGGTATTCAGAGTTGAGGTAGGTATGACTGTGTGCGGAGCCTAAAATGAACTCATATCAATGTCCAAATGCGAGTACAAGTCAGCATTGGCAAGTATATGAAGCAGTTCTACAGCCAATCTCTAGCTGGATGGTAACTTTTTTTTGCTAATTCAAACTGCCTGAGGCCGTGAAATGGTTTGGAGCTGTTTTAAAATTGCAAAGAGTGCATAAATATGTAAATGTGTATTTGATTAGCAGTACTGTGATGTTTTAAAATTTAACAGTGAGCAAGATAACACTGTTTTCTGTGTCTTGGAGTTGCTTGCAGAAGTCAGGGCAGATATTAATCATTATTTTTCATATACAGTTAAAGTCAGAATTATTAGCCCTCCTGAATTATTAGTTCAATTTAAAGACTTAACTATGTAAATTAGGTTAATTAAGTTAGGATAATTAGGCAAATTATTGTTTAACAATGGTTTGTTCTGTTGACAATAAAAAAAAATATATATATATTGTTTAAGAGGGCTAATAATATTCATTCATTCATTCATTTTCTTTTCGGCTTAGTCCCTTTATTAATCCGGGGTCGCCACAGTGGAATGAACCGCCAACTTATCCAGCATTTGTTTTACGCAGCGGATGCCCTTCCAGCCACAACCCATCCCTGGGAAACACATCCATACATTGTCATTCACACAAATACACTACGGACAATTTAGCTTACCCAATTCACCTGTACCGCATGTCTTTGGACTGTGGGGGAAACCGGAGCACTCGGAGGAAACCCACGCAACCACGGGGAGAACATGCAAACTCCACACAGAAATGCCAACTGACCCAGCCGAGGCTCGAACCAGCGACCTTCTTGCTGTGAGGCGAACGTGCTACTCACTACGCCACCGTGGCGCCCCTTTTAAAAATTTGCAAAAATAAAAATTATTCAGGTGCTTTTATTTTAGCTGAAATAAAACAAATAAGACATTCCCAAGAAGAAAAGATATTACAGGAAATACTGGGAATAATTTCTTGCTCTGTTAAACATCATTTGGGAAATATTTAAAAAAGAAAAAAAGTTGACAAATTTTGACTTCAACTGTATAAAAATTTTATTACTCATACTTATTTCCCTTGGTTTTACAATAAGAATATAAGTAAATGAGAGCCAACAACAAGAAATGATATAGTACATTGGCCATTTTTAAGAAATGTTTATGTTTTCCTGTAGAATGATGGACAGCTGAAATGAGATTGTATTTCATAATGGTCTCATTCTTTTGTAGCAAAATCAGTCTCAACGTGTCTAAGTATTTCTACTGAAAGCCACACACAGTGCAGTTAAGCCCCGAAGCCTAACCTTTTGTAAGAGTGCACAAGGTTAACCTGAACCTCTAACCCTTTTCATTTGTCTGAAGTGTCGCGTTTTAACATTAAACTACTGAACCTTGAGTCAGGACAGGCAGACAGACAGGCTACAACCCGTGGGATGGTGAGGTTTGATAGAAGATGCTTCTGGAAGGACAGACCCATAGGGAGTCTTTGTGTGTAAACTGTGCTCTGTCAGGAGAGATGTAAGGGCTGTACCATACAGTATGTCACTCAGGGCTAGACAGGTGGTGGAAGAAACAAACTGGCATGAAAGACTAACTTCTGTTATGGGGTCAAAAAATACTTTTGGTGGTCTTTAGGTTACCATCTGTCCATAACAGGGATTTAGGCATAACAAAGGCCTTACATGAATATAGAAGGGTTTATTATTCCCCTGCACAGATTTTACTTTTAGGGAAAGAGACTTTACACCTTGTAAACCATTTTTTTTTCAATGTACAAAACAGTAGTATTTTATTCTATAAATTTTTCTTAATATATAAAAATAGGTGGGCATCACGGTGGCGCAATGGGTAGCACTATTGCCTCACAGCAAGAAGGTCGCTGGTTCGAGCCTCTGCAGGGTCAGTCGGCATTTCTGAGGGGAATTTGCATATTCTCCCCATGTTCATGTGAGTTTCCTCTGGGTGCTCAGGTTCCCCCCACAATCCCAAAGACAAGTGGTATAGGGGAATTGGGTAAGCTAGATTGTCTGTAGTGTATGTGTGTGAATGAGTGTATATAGATGTTTCCCAGTGATAGGTTGCAGCTGGAAGGGTATTCGCTTGCGTAAAACAAATGCTGGATTAGTTGGTGGTTCATTCCGCTGTGGCGACCCCAGATTAATAAAGGGACTAAGCCGAAAAGAAAATGAATTAAGGAATGAATAAAATTTGGTTGCTATTTAGCCTATTTCATATTAACTTTTTTGATTGCCTTTTCTTTTATTTGCAATTATTAATGTTTGTTTTTCTACATATTTTTTTTAAGTTTATTTATTCTTTTTACTGTTAATTTTGTTTTAATTACTTTCATTAATTAATTATTAAGTTTTCATTTATTTATTTATTTTATTTCATTTTGTTATTTACATGTTTATTATTGTTTCTATTTGTTGTTTACGTTTTAATATGCTTTCATTTAGTTTGTCTTTCTTTGTAACTTTTACTTGTTAATTTATTCTGTACTTAGTTTACCATTTATTTTATTTTATTTTATTTTATTTTATTTTATTTTATTTTATTT
>CAIGQQ010037872.1:5826393-5849215 GCA_903798035.1 Danio albolineatus | reverse complement strand
TTATTTATTTATTTATTTATTTATTTATTTATTTATTTATTTATTTATTCCATGATCTGGTATTGATGATGGGAGAGTCGGACCACTGCACAAAATATTCTCCAGCACTTCACAAAGACTCTCAATAGAGTTAAGGTCTGGACTCTGAGGTAGCCAATCCATGTGTGTCCAAAGTGTATCCAATCACTGTCTCATTGTCCCTCAACCACTCTTTCACAAATTTGAGCCTGTTGAAGTTTGGCATTGTTATGTTGGATTGATGGAATAACCTGGTCATTAAGTATATCCAGGAAATCAGATGACCTTTTCTTTGGGCACATAACATTGCTTAACCTAGACCTGACTCACTGCAGCATTGCTTATATGCAAGGCACCATGCATGATGAGTGCATCACTTCATCTGCCTCTCTTCTTACCGATACATCCTTCACTTTGGAACAGGGTAAATCTGGACTCATCAGACCACATGACCTTGTTACATTGCTCCACACTCCAATCTTTATGCCCCCTAGGAAATTGAAGCCTTGTTCCCGATTAGCCCTACTGATAAGTGGTTTTCTTAAGGTCGCACAGCTGTCCAGTCCCAATACCTTGTGTTTCCTCCACATTGTGTTTGTGGGGATGCTCTTTCTTTTACAACTAAACATAGACACAAGTTCACTCAGTCGTTTTCTTTACAATTTGATCTCGCCAGACATTTACGTGATCATTAATCACAAACATATGACCACAATTCTTGCTTGAGGATGATTGTTCCCCATTATCCATTTTTAATAATGTATTGGAAATTGTTGTTTAAGAAATGAGAAGCTACTCTCTGCATTATTTAGGGTTAAATAACCAGCTTATTACCAGCTGAAACACATGCTGTATGATTTCCTAATGGGTGGCTTTTATCTATTTGTAGTTAAATCCAGGTGTTTTTTTTTATTATTATTTTTTTCTTTATATGTTGCCAGTTGTGTATGGGTGTTTTATGTTAGGGATAAAGTACATCCAAGAGGCTGCAATTGCAGAATAAAGCCCGACAGGCTTGACATGAAGCAATGGGCAGTTGTTTAAGACTGAAGGGCATTATTCTGCAAAAACAACTGTCCTCAATGTACTTCATCCTGCTTACTACACAGCTACTTGCCACAGAACATCATATTAGACATAAAACATTGTTCTGAGCCATAATATTTTATTTCTTTAATTTATTGCAAAACTGATAGAAACAAAACAGCTGATGGAGCATACACTAACTTGCAAATTATTCAGTCAGAAGATGGCACCAAGCAGTCAAAAACGCAAAGCTGACAGAAACGAAAGTGGCTGGATAAAGCATACACTGGAGAGTGTTTAGAATCAAATGAAGTATTTGATTGTAACAGCCGTGTAATAAACAATTATATAGCTTTGGGTAGAAAAATATTGACCCCGCAACTCGTGAGTCAGTGACACTACCTAAAACTATCTGACATGGATCAGGTATGATTTCTCTGACCGCACCTCATTTACCCCATCCATTTGTTTGTACTTTCATTGTAAAGCTCTGATTGCCCCCCTCTTACCTCTGCAATAACCTTTCATGTCTTTTCTGAGCTGCCCCAAGGCCAAAGGCCCACTCAAGCCTGCTGTGAGTAGTAGTCCTGGGTATTGCTTTAGATGCCTAAGTGTGAAGAGTCAGTTAATACAAGACCCCTGAGATATGTAACATTCATATGACAGGCTTTTCTCTTAATAGCAGACAAACGCTTTCAAAAAAACACGCCCATTCCTCTGAAATAGCAGGTTCATTGGCCCTAAAAGGTTTGAGAGCATCCCACTGGGACACTTGGATATCATATTGGTTTGAGTGCGTGGGTGTGTGAAAGGATGTGTGTGTGTGCCGGTTGTGGTGCGTATGGAAATTATTGTGGACTCATATTGGTTTTCTATTCTCTGGTGCGTGGAAATTCTGAGTTTTATTACAAGACGTCTGCATGTTTGTTAGAGTGTCGGGGTACAGTAGAGGCTGTTATTTCACCTACAGTATGTTTTTCTAAAGCTCTTACTGGGAAAAATATTTTCAGCCTGCATGTGATTCAGCTATGATTTCGCAAAGCGATTATGGGCGCTCGTGGAAAGATAATCTATTATGATTGACTGCAATAATCTGGGCTTTCAGGAGGGTGGAGGTCTGAGGGGGGCCAGGATTGGTGGCAATGTTTTCTCCTCGACTTCTGTAGACCACCCAGACCATGACATCATCCACTCGAGCCCCCATATGTTGCTTTTGCTCATGTTAATGACATTCGTAAGTGGATTTATGCACTCTCTCAGATTTTGGCTTTAGTAACGGTCACAGCGTTGCTGTGGAATCTGCACGGATTTGTCTATAACAGCACACTCGTAGATAAAGTGATTTGTCTAAAGCACCTCATGTCATTTGTCTCTGTCCTCTCGGTTAAGCTGGCTGGCCTGCTCTAATTGTGTTTGGCTTTGTGTTTAAAGGGATAGTTGCCCCAAAATTTTAATTTACTAACACACATGCTGTTTCAGACCTTTCGTCCTGAGCGTAAATGGAGATTGGTGCTTTCAGCCGTTCGAAATGACTCAAAATTACCATAAAAATGTATGTGACTTACATTACATTTGAAATCTTCCCTTAATATCATGACATGAGAAGAAGATCCAAATTTAAATTATTATTCATTAATGATAATCAGATATAATGACCATTTGACAACATCTGGTACTGGATCATTAAGTCATTGGCCATGTACACTCTGGAGCTGGTGTTTCAGTTGTCAGTTCACCTTTTAGTCTTTTTTTTTTTGTACACACACACAGTCCCGTATTTTACTATAGTGATGTAAATTGCATTTACGAAAATTCTATGCAGAGATTATAGAACTGAACTTAATATCTAGTTTTAAAAGGTGCATTATCACAGTCTGTTATCTCTCAAGTTTGTTTGTGCAGCAAAATAAATAAAAGGGATTGAGGTTAGGCTTGACTCATTAATGTTGCCAGATCTTTCTACGAAAAAAATAAACAAAGAACAAGTCCTTCATCAGCTTAAATTTAGAAATAAATAAGCCCCATTCCAAAATACTGTGATCTGCACTTTTTTGTGTTATTCTGCTTTATTAACAACATAAATTGCTTTAGTCCAAAAATGCTTAATAAGCATAGCTTATAAAATGTGGACAAGAGCCCAATGTGAGGAGCAGCCTTTTAAACATAAACAGAGCACAATGTCTCTGTGGTTAGTGGTCAAGTTAAATTTGCAGAGCAAGTCTTTTGAGCTTTATTACTTGAGTATATGGTCAGTGAGTCAAATAGGTTTGTCAAATTCATGAACATTGAGACAGGTTTTGTGAAATTAATCAACCAATTAGCTGAAAACTCAAATGTGTGTTTGTTTGTAAATTGGAAATGTTTTAACATACGCAATGTAACACTTTTTATATTACAATATTACACTTACGTATAACACTTATTCAAGTGACAATTCAGGTTTAAATGGTAGAATTGTCTAATTCTGTATAATATAAACAATTATTATTAGTTTTTTTAATTTAGATTTGTTTTGACAAATGTTATTCTTATTGTACAACAATCAGTCTTGGGTAAGTTACTTTTAAAAAGTAACTTTTTTTACAAATTAAAACTATTTGAATTGTGTTTCTAATTGTTTTGTCTTAAAAGTACTGTAGTTTAATTACTCAGTAATTGAATTACTTGACTCAATTCTACTTAAAATCTCTATACAGTAGATGTAAAAAAACAAGCACAGACAAGTGAAATATAATTGTTTTAATTTGAGTCGAACGTGACCTTTAGCTTTATTTAAAAATATAAAGTTTAAAACAATTAAGCTGTATATGTATCAAACCATGAAACATTTAATGTAATGACACCATATGTCATAGATAGCGTATACTGTCATTCATTTCTGACTCTGTTCATTGTTTCTTAAGCATGTGCTATTATTATAATAAATGTAACATTTATTCAAAAAATGTATCTATTCTGCAAAAAATACAATTGCTTTTCTGCTCTGAATTTACTTACAGAATTTAAAGGACCCATGGAAGTGCTTTGAAATATACATTATTATTCGATGTTTGACGTAATCTCAATCGAATAGCAATGAGAGGATGGGACATAGAGTAGGTCCTCCCCTTTCACCACAGCTCCGCCAGTGAGAGTGGTTGAGCTCAAGCTCATCATAAAAAAAAAAAAGAAAATTAAAAGTGTCTTGAAGGGGGCGGGGCATGTCAGATAGTAGAGAGCATTTGATTGGTTATGGTGTGATGAGAAACTTTAGTGTGAGTTGACCTGAGTAAAAACGTTGTTTGATTTGGGCAGAAGTGAAAAAGTACAAGCTTTAAATGTCTATATCAGTTTTATATCTTCTAAATGCAAATTTTGTCACCGTTTTGGGTCACACTAGCTAATAGATATTCTAAAAACGAATAATACTGATACTCACAAGTAAAAAACTTTATTATAATTTCATGGGACTTTTAAGCCATTATTGGTGTGTCATTTTAGGTGTGACTTTTTAACATTCTGTAAGGGGTCTGCAGATAGAAAAACAGCCATTCTTGGCTAATTCTGGCACATTTTACAGTAATGTTTATTAATGTTCATTGACCCTGTAAACAAATAAACTAAACCGAACTTAACTAAAACTAAATTATAAGTACCTGTAATCCAATTACCTAAAAATAAAGAGTAATCACTTATTTTACTTTATTGGAAAAGTAATTTATTTACAGTAGCTAGTTACTTTGTAACTGATTACACCCAACAAACCAAACAGTTGTGGAACCAAAACAGTTTTTTCAGAATGTCTACTCTCATATTCCACAGCAGAAAGTCAGTCACGCAGGGTTGGAACGACCTTAGCATGAATAAATGACAGCTTAATTTTTGGATGCACCATCCCTTTCATAGTCATTGCGCAGGAATTAATTTTGCATTCCACAGAAGTACAGTTACACAAGCTTTAAATGGTGCAGAGCTTAGGAAATAAGAACAAGATTTTTATTTTAAGATGAGCTATCCTATTAAGTCTACGTTCACTCTAGTCTTTTTGCTCTTTATAAACTTTGCGCTGTTGCTCTTTCCAGCTCTAATTTAGTAATAATCAATATTCCCTTTCTCTCTTAAGCAGGTCAGACTCAACCTACATCATTTTTCTCTTACCTTTTCCTCATTATTTCTCTCTGTCTGTCTACACTACATCTCCCTATCCATCTGTCATCCTGTCTTTCTATTGATTTACCCTCTACATTTAAAACCCAGGCTGTAGTGCCGTTGTACCATGAAGGCTCCTCTATTACACTCCAGCCTTAAAAATCTAGACTACAAGCTTAGAAATAGAATAAATATGGCCACGAGGTACAGTCCTCCTTCTTTTCTGTCTTTTTTTTGCCCTCTCCATCTCCGTCTGTTCAGTCAGTCGGCAGGCTGTTTGGCTTATACCAAGCTCTTTTGAAGGTAAATCTTATGTCAGCTTTTGGCCAGAGGGACTGAGCTGATGAGAGGTCTCTTTATCATCCTAATGGGACCCACATAGCTCTGGGCTTGCCTGCATGCGGTGAGGGACCACGGAAAGCTCTGTGCTGCCCCAATCTGCTCTGGAGACGGCGTCCATATGCAGTAGTGCTATCTAGAGAACACTTCTGCATGCAAACCGCTGACCCAGAGACAGCCTGTGATCCACACAGCATGTCAAAGCTGCTAATATTGATGCGCTGCGAGAGGAATGGTAAAAGTATGTAGATGCTCGGAGGAAAACTTTGCAAACAACACATATACAGAGATACTTATATTCATAGAATTGAAATCTCAGCACATGCCCTTACAAATGGGGTCACAGTTTGGTTGGTTAGCACGACCTTATTAGCCTCTACTGATTAGTGGCGTGACTACATCATCTTTCTCCAATTAACGGCTGTTGAGATTTAGCTGTTAATTCTGACAGGTTGTTTTTTACTAAAATACACTAAGGTTCAAAAGTTCAATAAATGTATTATGTAGCATTGCAAAATATTTTTGGAGATAGAAAATACGTATTTTTAAATATATATTTTATAAATGAATAAATTTGAGTCATTTATTCATGTGATGGCAAAACTGAATTTTTTAACAGCCATTACTCTAGCCTTCAGGGTCACATGATTTAATAGTTTTGAATTGAAAAGGAGCATTTGAAGTAGGACTTTTTTAAAAAGACTGCACGTTTCTTTGCTGTGATTTTTATCCAATTTAAGGTTTCCTTCCTGATTAAAATATACAGTTCATTTAAAGAAAACAACCTAAACTTTAGAACTGAATTTACATTTATTAAAATTTTATATACATTGTAAGAACAACAACTCAAAAAATAAAAACCACAAGAATCTAGGAATGTCTGCTTGCTCATATACAGTTGAAGCCCCCCTTTGATTTTTTTTCTTGTTTAAATACTTTCCAAATGTTTAACAGTAAAATTTTCACAGTATGTCTGATAATATTTTTTCTTCTGGAGAAAGTCGTATTTGTTTTGTTTTGGCTAGAATAAAAGCAGTTTTTAATGTTTTAAAAAAACATTTTAAGGTCAAAATTATTAGCCCCTTTAAGCTATATATATTTTTTCGATAATCTAAAAAACAAAACATTGTTATACAGTAACTTGCCTAATTACCCTTACCTGCCTAGTTAACCTTATTAACCTAGTTATGCCTTTAAATGTCACTTTAAGCTGTATAGAAGTGTCTTGAAAAATATCTAGTAAAGTATTATTTACTGTCATCATGGTGAATATAAAATAAATCAGTTTTTAGAGATGTGTTGTTAAAACTATTATGTTTAAAAATGTGTTGAAAAAATCACACAATTTGGGGAAAAAAATAAACGGGGCTAATAATTTTGAGGGGCTAACAATTCTGACTTCAACTGTATATTTGCACAAATAAATGTACAGTCAACATTCAGAGCATGTAGGCTCAAGATCTAATGATCTGTACTAGTAAACAAATCCAATATTAAAGTATTTGCTAGAAAGCAATAACAATTCAAGTTACATTTTGAAAGGTAATTATGTGAACGTAGTAAAAGCAACACAGGCTCATTTTGAAAACGTCCCCCTACATTTCTGGAGATCGCAAATTATGTAGCCTGAAGTATGTATGGCTGCATTTTGTCTTTAAAACGAATGTCACTGGGTGGTATGACACCCTTTCTTTTTGTGCTTAAATTTGTGTGGTATTATGTGTTTGTTTTTGGTAATTTACTTCTCTGAATATACATTTTTATTCAATGTTTGATTTAATCTCAATCGAAACACAATAAGAGGGTGGGGCATAGAGTAGCTCCTCCCCTTTATTAAAAAACATAAATATTAGTAATTTGATTAATTTATGTGGTAAAATAAAAAAATGTGTTAAAAATCAGGGCTTTTTCTTTTTATGGATTGCTTTTTAAAATTGTCGGTTGGGTTTAGAGAAGTGGGTGGGCACTGGTCAATCGGTGCTTTTGAAAACACTTTTGGTTGGGTTTAGGGGAGAAGGAAGGTTGGGTCAGTCAGTCAATCAATCAATCAATCAATCAATCAATCAATCAATCAATCAGTCAGTCAGTCAGTCAGTCAGTCAGTTGACAGAGGCCTGGTGGATTTACGCGAGAACAGCCGGCACGAATTACACTTGTGAAAGAAATTTGAGATCTGAAAAAGTGTACACAGCGACCACTGGTGGATTCAGGAAAACAAAAACTGCAAAAAACAAAAAACAAAAAAAAAGTGTCTCCTGGGACATATTTGGCTGGCTCCAGAAATGTATATATCGGTACGTTTTCAGAATATAATTTTCTTGACATCTATGCAATTGTTGTTGATGATGGATGAGACTGCTAACTGATAGCTTTCTTCAGCTATTATTGACCTGCAAAACACACCAAAAATTCCCCTAAAAATCGACAGACTGTTAATGAACCATCACACAGGGCTGTGATAACATGCTCAGCATGATTTCTCAAACTGAGTTGGCATTCACTGCCACTGTTACAGAGACTCAACTCCTCGCCCAGTGGCCTGGCTGAGTGGAAATGAGTGGAAAAAGACACCGTGAAGGAGGGAAGAGCAGCTGAAGGAGACGAGAGAGAGACAGGGGACGTCATTGCTTGTTATCGTCATAGCAGACATGAGGACTCGTCACGCCAGTCGCTCTGTCTCTGCATTAGAGAGGAAAACATTCAAGCCCAGGGCCCTGGACATGTGACAGGACCAGTCTTTCTTTACCACAGCTCCCAGTAACACACTGTCACTCTCTGTCCATCACTGATTTCACACAACATGCGCTTCGCTGTATGTCAGGCGGAGGGCTTTCATTTCATGGCCCCTGATAATATGCTTCCGATTAATAATGCAGCATAACAGTTTCAATTGATCAAACCCTGCTGCCAAAATATAGTTAGTCAGAGGAATCAGATCAGCCGTGACACATCAAATGACTGGCGTTCTATGAAGATTTGGAAGCCGATTACAGTTTAAGGATGTTTCATTCATCAGAGGTCCACAAGTTTTCCCTCAAGTACAAATTTTGTGTGATTTTGACTTTCAGCATGAAACCATGCGTTAACATGCAGTTTATTTTAACCCAGTTGGAGAGTGGGTTAATTGAATGTTTGTGTGCTGTGTGTTTCAGAGTGAAGTGCGGAGCTGTGTAAGTTTATACATATAGCTCGCATGATCCACTTTTCAGTGTTTTGATGCAGTGGTTGCATTGTAAATCTTTAATATTGCTGTTGACATTTAGAAATTAATTTTATCTCTATTAGTTTCAGGCTTTTATATAACTACAATAAGAGTCACTTGTGTGTTCGGTGAGTCATGAAAGTTGACTTAGATTTATGTAAACAAAATTTACTCTCAACACTCTTGGAAGTCACTTAAACCTTACCTAACTTTATAAATGAATATTTTAGGGTCAAGTGGTATTTGTAAGGAAGTGGATGCAAGCAGAGTATTACAGCGTGTAAAGCGTAAAGAGAGAATAGAGATGCATTTTGAACATTTCAGAAGCATTTTGTTTTTTTGCCACAGTTCTAGGCATATTTATATAATTTAAAAAAATGCCATATAATAATTTTAAAAATAATGAATGTATAAACAAATAAAAAAATATGAATAAACTAGTGCTGGGCAAAGATTCATCAAGATTAATCAAATTCAAAATAAAAGTTTGTTTTAACATAGTAAGTGTGTGTGGATTATATATTCATTTTGTCTATGCAATACACACACATACATAAAACAAAACTATACAAGCATTTTTTTGTTACATAGATATATAATTTGTGTCATATACATATAGATGTGGTCAGAATTATTAGCCCCCCTGTTTATTTTTTCCCCCATTTCTGTTTAACTAAGAGAAGATTTTTTTCAACACATTTCTGAACATGATAGTTTTAATAACTCATTCCTAATCCTAATTTTATCTTTACCATGATGACAGTAAATAATATTTTACTAGATATTTTTCAAGACACTTCTATACAGCTTAAAGTGACATTTAAAGGCTTAACTAGGTTAAGGGTAACTAGGCAGGTTAGGGTAATTAGGCAAGTTATTGTATAACGATGGTTTGTTCTGTAGACTATTGAAAAAAAATTGCTTAAAGGGGCTAATAATTTTGACCTTAAATGGGTTTTTAAAAAATTAAAACTGCTTTTATTCTTACCGAAATAAAATAAATAAAACTTTCTTCGGAAGAAAATTTTCACATACTGTGAAAATTTCCTTTCTTAAAAAAGAAAACAAAATCCAAAGGGGGGCTAATAATTCTGACTTCAACTGTATATTTTATATCTAAATATAAATAAACATTTTCTCAAGTATATGCATGCATGTGTGAATTTATATATTATAAAAATACACAGTACACACACACATATATATCTCACAGCAAACTTTTATTTTGGATGTGAATAATCACAACTAATCTTTGCCCAACGCCAGAATAACCATTTTATTTTTCTCAGATCTTGCACCATAAGCTTATCTAGTTTTTGTATCATTTTGACATTAATTTGGTGTGAAAGGATAATGTAGTTTGTAGCCTCTAAGGCCCCTTCTACACTTTCAGGTATTGATGCCCAATTCTGATTTGTTGCCTTTATTGATTTGTTTTGCCTGTCCGTTTACACGTTCATTTAGTTGTGACCCATATCTGATTCATGTGTTTACACTTGCCATACAATCTACGTCACTGCACACGCGTAAAGGCGGGTTCTAGCATCTGCACCACACTAGCCATGATAGAAGGAACTGTCTTGCTTTTAGCTTTGCGAAGTTCACTTAACTTTAAAATTGCTCTAAGGCAGAGGAGGAGGGAAAGGGCCGTCATCGCAGCTTGCGCCTATGGTTTATATATTGTGTTCTCCAATGGGTCATCTCCCACAGCGCAGGAAAGCAGGTAACTTCTGCCGTCGACCACTGACCACTAGGCATGGGCCGGTACAAGATTCTGACGGTATAATAACCTTGGATAAAAATATCATGTTTTCACGGTATGACGGTATTGTGGTTACTGCTCTAAAATATATTCTTTTTAAATGTCTGGCTAAAAAACAAAACCTTTTTCTCCTTTGAACACAATATATTTTATTTTGAGAAACATTTAAAGTATTTTGGGGCAGGAAACATGGCAGGCTAAATGATTACAACGAATCATTGGCTTCTGCTGTCATCATTTGTTTCAAAAACACAGATGTCTTTACAATTTACACCTAAAAAAACTTTTTAAAAAAATAATTTAAATAAAAAACCTTACACATACCTTAGGAACGGTTTAGCAGAAAATTTTGGCGGTATGAAAACCTTGACTTTTACATACCGCAGTATACCTTGAAAACGGTTATCATCCCATGCCACCTGACCACTTTCCTTCTCCATGTTTCCTCTGTTGTTGTTGTTTACTGCGTCGGCATCTCCACACATGCTCTTCCTTCTACGCCATTAAACCACGGAGAAGTACCACGTTGTCGCAAGTTTAATGACGTACAATACGGAATGCCTCAATAAATCCAATCTGCCTGTTTACATGACAGTCGCATTGTCACATGTCTGATTTATATCTGATTTATTTCCACACATGAAGGAGGCCTGAAAACGATCTCTGAATATCCGAATGCATGCGTATGAGCAAAATATCAAGATTGGGTCACATTTAACTGGCAGTGTAAACGGGGCCTAACTGTGGACATTTTTCTAGGTTTTAGACCTCTGACAGTTTACTACAAGTCAAGACTAGCACAAATGTGGCTAATTGTTTTTATTAGTTGTAGCACTTTTTAAAATTTGAATCTCATGTTTGAACTCACCTGTTACTATCAAACAACGGCAAAACGTGTTCACGCTCACTCCTGTCTGCTTATAGTGAAAACACCATCAGCATGTCAGTCGTTGTTTTTGAATAATTTAAATCTGACTGCTGAGTCACTAGACTGGGAAATCAACCAGTAATGTGAGTGAGAGGCATTACAGCCCGTAAGAGCTTTTTTACTGTTGTTTTAATGGAGATGCAGAACAGGAACACGGCGCTGTCTGCCTACAAGGTGAGTGCAGGAGAAAAAATGAAAGGTTGTGACTTATGATGGGGTTTGGGGTGACAGGTTAAGGTGAGACACTGCCGGCAAAAGCATAGTTTTTTCATGCACCTGTCAGTTTTGAGATTTTAGATCTTTTGGCTTTTCATAAAGTATTTTTCAGTCACAAATGTAAAGTAAACATTCGCAATAGGCTTTATGTGTTTATTTTTCTCACACTTTATTGATTTGTGTCTGTAGATTTTAATTCATAATTCATAAATCTGCACTTTAGAAGAACTTTTATATACCAATCTTCACAGTTTATTTGCCTATTTGCAGTATTGTATGTCAACTGGGATAGTATTAGATATTAGTTATTATTATTTTTTATTTTTTACTAATTTAATTTAATGGTAGATTTTTATTTAGTAGATATTACCTGATAGTACTTATTATTTTATTTACCCTATTCTGCTGCAGTGTCTTACCTCATATAAGTTAAATTTAGAAGACGGATAGCTGCATTGTGGAACACCCACGCACACCTATAAAATAAATAAATAAATAAATAAAATCAGTAGCAAATGGCAAAAAGCAGGGTAGATAAAAGATGTAAACAGCATTAAGCTTTGCTAATCTGAGCACAAGACATATTCACTCAGCCAAAGCCAATGGAGGGTCAGGAGATCGATGAACCGCTCCAATTTTGTCCTCCTTCTCGCTTACTCTCTATCCATTTCATCGGCCTTTCTTCTTAAGTAAACTTTTAGTCTCTCTGCTAATTTCAGTTTGAAGCCTCTTTCCATTTCTTGTGTTTTTCAGTTTCATTGCTGGTGTTTGCACCTGGGCAAGTTAAGCCAGCTATAAAATATTTACATTTTATAGTTCACAATATAATTCATGTTGTTGTCTGCCATTAATACTTTATATTTCCCAATGGAATATTAGATTAGTAATATGTTATATAATAATAATAATAATAATAATAATAATAATAATAATAATAATAATAATAATAATAATAATAATAATATTAATAACAAATTATTATTGTTTGTTTTTTTTCATATTTATGTAACCCCAATTTATTGGTCAGTATACATATAAAAGCATTTACACGTTTGCTTAATAATAATAATAATAATAATAATAATAATAATAATAATAAAAACTGGAAAATTGTCTTTATTGTTGTTTTATTTAATAATTTATAATATTATTTTAAAAACTTGTTTATATTTTTCTTTAATACATTTTACTTGTTGCAACAGTAATATATTTATTGGATGATGATAATGCTATTAATAATAATAATAATAATAATAATAATAATAATAATAATAATAACAATGATAACAATAAATCAGTAGCCTTTTAACCTCTATAATCAAGACAACCATTAAGTAAACTTTCGATCTGTTTGCTTATTTCACCCAGTTTGTGCGCTCCATGTGCGCATGTATATATTTCAGTGAGCATTGCCATTGGTGCTCTTTGTACCTGTTCTTGCCTGAGCGAGCACCAGGGGAGCACTCTGATGCAAGGGGACGCAATGACAGAGCCGAGTGACGCCAATCCCCTTGCTTGCACACGCTCATCCTGGTGTGTATGTGTGAACTTCTGTGTAAGTCTGCCTGTTTACACCCAACACATCGCATCTCATCCATTCATGGGCATCAGTGATTATGCCAGTCTCTCAGCATCTGTTATGCACAAAGCATTCGGAAGTGAAACCCCATCTATTCTTACGGCTGTGCATCTGTGCATACACTGATACTCAACCGTGTTAGTCCATCCCGATGTGTCGACTGACTTTCACATTTCTTCATTAACATGACAGTGGTGCGGCATCGCTAAAGCATATTGTCAAAAGATGCCGGGCTGTCACAACAAATTGTATGAGGCCCAGCACACACCCCTGACTGCATTAAACTCGTCCGGGGAATTGCATTAATACCTTGTCTCTTTATTTTCCTCTCGCTTTCTCTTTATGTCTCGCCTCTTGCTCTTTCTTTCCATGCTCCAGCCTTATTGCTTGGTTACTTGGACACGGCACACATGTTTTTGCGCCCTCCCTCTTCCTGGTGCTGTCCTTTTCTCCTCCTCTTTCTCTCCTCCATAGTCTGTCTCTGAAAACTGAAGGATGATATAAAACAAAACAAATGTCAATACCAGAAATAACAAAACACACTCTTCTGCTTTCTCCTCGGTTACTTGAACAATCAAACGTCTTTCTGTCATAGTGTGAAGTGTAATTTCAAGCTTTTGACTTTTTTATGTGTGGAAGAAATGTTGATAGGGTTAGTCAGTGTGTGTTTCTCATAGTTTTGCCTTTCAGTCTTTGCTCTGGATCTTGTGCGCATCTTCTCTCGAGTCCTGATGTAATTTTGCTGAAAGGCTCTTCTAATTGTATTTCTCTCTAGAGAACTGAGACACAGATACTGTACAGTTTCACTAGCACTCAAGTGTTTGCTTTTTATTTTAATTTTTTTTTTTCATATTTTTATTTAATGTTGGTTGCAACACGCTGTAGGCTAAGTCCCTTATATACATTTCTGTAGATCGCAAATGATGTAGCCAGAGGTACGTATGGCTGCATTTCCTCTTTAAAACAAATGCTATGGGGCGGTATGGTGCCGTTCCTGGACAGCGTTTCCCGCTGTTACCAGTTTGTCCAGTTAGCTCACCGTGCATGTCAGCGGACTTGAAATGCAGAGAGGATTGAACCGTGATGACGGGGTTTGAGTCCGGCGAAGAACGATTCCAGAAAGCAGGTAGGACAAAAACAAAAGGCAAAAAATTTAATAAATTACAAGGTTGTAAATAAACAATTAAATAACAGGTTGAGAATGTGGTAAAATCTGAAAACGCTGCCTCAAAGACTTTCCTTTTTCTGGATTGCTTTTGAAAACACTGTCGGTTGGGTTTAGGAAAGTGGGTGGGTTTATCGGTGCTTGTGAAAACTGGGTAACTGTTTGGGTAGGAGGGGTCAGTCAGGGGTAGGGAAGGAGGGTTCAGTCGATCGGTCAGTCAGTCGACAGTGCCTTCTGTCGGATTTACACGAGAACAGCAGGCTCGAATGGCACTCGCGAAAGAAATTTGAGATCTGAAAAAGCATACACAGTGACCTCTGGTGGATTTGCGAAAACAAAACTGCAAAAAAAAAAAAAAAAAAACGTACCTTCTGGGACATATTTGGCTCTGTCCAGAAATGTATATAGGGGTTGGTTTGTTTTTGAGCAAATTTTAAGTTTTCATTAATTCGTTTTCTTTTTTTTTTTTCGGCTTAGTTCCTTTATTAATCAGGGGTCGCCACAGCGGAATGAACTGGCAACTTATCCATCATATGTTTTACGCAACGGATGCCCTTCCAGCTGCAACCCATCTCTGGGAAACATCCATACACACTCATTCACACACATACACTGTGGACAGTTTAGCTTACCCAATTCACCTATACCATGTCTTTAGATCCGGAGTCCCCTGCGCCACCCCATCATGGCCTTTTATTTTCTTGTTATGTATTTATTTATTTATTTATTTAGTTAGTTAGTTAGTTAGTTTGTTTTTTTGTTTTTTTATTTTTTATTTATTTTTTCATTTATTTAGTTAGTTAGTTAGTTGGTTAGTTAATTTTTATGTTTTGCTTTGTTGTTTGGGTTTCGTTTTGCATTTGTTCATTTAACTTTCTTTCCTTCTTTCTTCCTTCCCTCCCTCCTTCCTTCCTTCGTTCCTGTTGTTTCATATATTACTTTATTATGGTCTCAGCTTGGTTGCTCTCCCATTCCCCTCTTCACAGGGGCGAAGCCACAAAATCTCAAAGGCAACACTGGTATTTTGATGATGCAGCACACAGACACACAAACACACACACGCTCGCTCTCACACCCAACTAGGCAAATTCTCATTAACTGCACATGCTGTTATAGAATTTATCATACTTATTAAGGTGAACATTGTATTGTTGTGGTATTTTTTTTTTTTTTTTTTTGTGGTGATATGTATGAATAGAATTACAGTGTACAAATGTCAGCTTCTGTGTTCTTGGAATGACTTTGTGAATGATAAGCAGTTCATCACAGTCCTTGGTTCTGCAATGCGCCATGCTGGGTTTAAGATTGATAAAAAAATAATAAAAATTTTAAAAAGTAATTATTCCCAAAACATTTGCGCAGAGGTTCTCAAGAAAGGTTATGATGCTTCTAATATGCAAGTCAGCACAAATGCTTCAAACGACTGAAGTAGAGTAGGCTAATTAAAAAAGTTTAAAGATCACCCATGCAAACTTGACCACTTTTATTCTTGTCTGAATCATAAAGAACTAAGGGCTGCCTCTGGGCATGCAATGCTGGATTTATTTATTTATATAGGAATCAGGGCTGAACAATATATTGTTTGAGCATCGATATCACAATGTGTGTATTCGCAATAGTAACATTGTGGGATTAGTTTGAAAGATTAAAATATAAAGGCATTATTAAATATTATTTTATATTTATGCATACAATTATTTATACAATGAGGACTATGTTATTTTTCATTTGATTATTAAATTTTTGTATTTAAAAAACTGTTAGACTCCCCAGAAAACCATAAAGTAACTTCTATTTTTGCTTTGTTGTATTAGACGGTCTGCATAGAAAACAACTTAATCAATCTAAATCCATGAAATCTTTTAAAATAGAGATATATGAATAATCTAGTGACATTATATTCATATTGCAATATACAGTTCTCAGTATAATTGAGTACACACCATTTTCAAAATGAATATTTTCATCCTCAGTGAATAGGCAATGTAGTTTGGTGCATTTAAACAAAACAGATTTGTTATACAGATATATGTATTCAAATAATATTTTAGTCACCAAACATATAAAAAAAGAAAGATAATACAATTCAATTCAAGCAAATATTGCAAAAAAATATTTACAATCTACAAAATTTCAACTATTTTTTTACTTTTTTTTGCTTCTATTTATTTTTCCTCTTTTTAAAATTTGTATTCAATATTTTTCTATAATGAAAAAGGTTTGAGTGTACTAGTTTTTGGACCCATTATCGTAAGTTATTTTTTTTAGATAAGCTACAGATTTTGCTTCGATACTGACTGTAAAAAATGGCCGTGATTTAAAAAAAAATGCTATAAATGTAAAAATGCTACAGTAAAAATCTGTTACCTGATTAACAGAATGTTTCCTTAATACATACGGCGAAAGGCACATCACTTTTTGTTGGCATTACTATGAATCTTTTTAGTTGTTTCCCCATCAGTTATGTACATTAGAGATTTATCTTACATCTAATGTTGATAAACAATGTTTATTTCATGATTTAAATTTTATGCCTGTTACCATACTGGTGTTTAGTAGCTGTGTGAATGACACTGAGCACCTTCTAAACACTGATCCACTTTTTTGCTTGTGGGAAATGTTGTTTGTGATGAGTGTTGGTTCTTTACTGTATGTAACTTTCTCATCACCATCTGCGTATGACATTGTTAATTTGTCTATCTGTGTAACAAAAGATGTGATGTGTAGATGTTGGTATTTCAAAATACAGACATATTACCTCTTTATGTTTGATTAAATACGGTAGTTTACTGTAAAAATGAGAAATTACTTAACGGTGAAATACTGGCAACCACAGCTGCCGTTTTTTTACCATAAACTTTACGGATTGATTTTTATTCACAAATATAGTATTGTATAGCTTCCTATTAAGAATATTAATTTAAAAGATAGTTTTGTGAGGGGTGTGCTGGTAAATGCTGAAGACTGTATATCTTTGCAAAACAAAATATCGCAATGTCAGATTGTTCAAATATCATGCAGCCCTAATAGGAATATATTTATATTTGCTGTCTTTTTTTCTCTGCGTAAAAAGCTAATATCAAGCATGATACACAACTTAGTTACTATCGACTATCTGCAATCCAACACAATCCATTGGCTCTGAATCAGAAAACTAAACTTACTCCAGCCAATTTCATGAGTCTAATGTGTCCTAAAGGAATTCATCATGATAATGATTTATTATTGTTATCATTAGGGTTTCTTCTGGAGAATACACATGATTTATTATTAGTATTTGAGTATACACGTGCATACACAGACCGTTTTATTGCTCTTCGTTCTGTGTAATAGTCTGCAAATGATTGGATACAAGCGATAAATGCTAGAGTCCCTTAATGAATGTTGCAGAAATGAGAGGTTTGAAAATAAACGTTTTAGTCTTTGACTCTGAGCACAGAACAAGACTGAATGACTCACAGGTTGCTCTTCATTATAATCCGCAGCAAGCGACTGAGAGAGCGTCTCTCAACATACCATTTTCTATAATTACAACAGTCCCTGTGATATGATATATTGAAAGAAAGACAAAGAAAGAGTCTGTGTCCGTGCTTTGAGATGAAGGTGAGGAGGAGGAGGGTGGAGTTGCTGAAATGTTGGACATCACGCCGTCACTGCCCGAGGCTTGTGTCTGATGACATCGGGGGTCAGAGGTCGGAGCGTTCAGATTGTCTCTTCAAAATTGGGGTTTTAGGTTTGGAGTGGTTGTGTGTCGTCCTCTGTACGTCCTTGCACTGAGTGGTAATCAGGTGGAGTAGTTTGTTGAGAACATTCCTCTGTGTGTGTGTGTGTGTTTGGAGTAGAGTGGGTAATTGTAGGGAGTCTAGAGAGGGCCTGTAATCACCCTGCCCTTAGGAAGGAATGCTGCTCATCTTCTCATCTAATTACACCCATTTAAAGCAGCCTGGCTCCGCAGCTCCACTCGGGGAAGGGGGTAGGGTTTGTGTTGGGGGTAAAGGTGCATTAAAGGAACTCTTCAAGTGCTCTCTATACAGTACATGTGAAATAGCCTGATGTTTAGGTGGGGTCATTGCTTGAACACATACAAAACCTTGCTCATGGATACGTCTAGAACTAAGGGAAGCATTTAGTGAAGTTTTGAATTCCTTTTTGTCCGTGGTTAAAAAAGGTAACGACAAACTCCAACTAGAATTTTAGTTTTAGATTTGGAAGAACTGTCATCAGAATCAGAATCAGAATCAGAATCAGAATCAGAATCAGAATCAGAATCAGTTTTATTGCCAAGTGTGCTTCACACACACAAGGAATTTGCTTTGGCTACAGAAGCTTCCAGTGTACATAAAGTGACATAGTGACAACACAGAATAAATATTATAAAAGACAATAGACATTAAACAGAGATGCAGTCCAACGATCTGGATGTTGAAATGTATGTACAGATTTGTTATAAATATACAGGTTATAAGGTGCTGCGTGCAAAAGAGTAAGTATTGCATTATATGTTGTTATAAGGTGCTGTGTACAAATGCGTAAGGAAAAGTATTGCATTGTATATTATTATTAGGTGCTGTGTACAAGTGCGTGTGAGAAAGTATTGCACATTTACTGCACAATAGGAGAAATATTAACTGTTCATGAGGTAGATGGCCTGAGGAAAGAAACTATTCCTGTGTCTGGCAGTTTTTGTGCTCAGTGTTCTGTAGCGCCGGCCAGACGGTAACAGTTCAAACAGGAAGTGTGCTGGGTGCGAGGCGTCCAGGTTGATTTTGCGAGCCCTTTTACTCACTGTGGAAGAGTACAGTTCTTGAAGTGTAGGAAGGGTAGTGCCAGTTATTCGTTCAGCAGTCCGGACTATTCGCTGGAGTCTACGGAGGTCAGATTTGGCTACGTCAGTAACGTATGAAGCAAAAATGAGCTTTTGTTGAAAGCACAGTCTGTATGAAGTTTTACTTGAGTAATCTACAAATTACCAAATTTATTTTACATTAAAGAAAAATTCATTTCAACTCAATTCATCTTTATTTCTATAGGTCTTTTACAATGTAGATTGTGTCAAAGTAGCTTAACGTAGATCTAGTAGAAGTTCTAGTAAGTTGTTTTCAGAGTTGATGTTCAGTTTATTTTCAGTTCACTGAAAGTCCAAAGACAATAAAGAGAAGAATGAAAGAGAATAAAAGAAGTACAAAAACAATCCTTGATCAAACGCACCTCTAACTGAAGAAAGAAAATATATGTTTATAGAAATCTGTTTATTTAAAAGGTATTTAAAATGCCATTAAAACAGATTTTGCAGTGTAAGTTACTGTAGAAATACAAGTTCCATTTTAATAACAAGAAAAAAAACATTATATTTTTTTATTTATTTCACATTATCAAAAATATTTTTTACCGTATTTTAATTGATGCGATCCTGGATCAAACCCTGCATTATGATGCATAGGCATGTTTTTGGCAGTAGCCAGTTTAGGCAGATTAGGTCAGAATTGTTGATTTTTCTTTTATACCAAAAATCATTAGAATATTAAATAAGATCATGTTCCATGAAGACATTTTGTAAATTTTCTACACTAAATATATCAAAACTTTTTTTTTTGATTAGCAGGATGTATTGCTAAGAACATATTTTGCACAACGTTATATCAGGTTTTCTCAATATTTACATTATATTCATTCATTCATTCATTTTCTTTTCGGCTTTGTCTCTTTATTAATGTGGGGTCGCCACAGCGGAATGAACCGCCAACTTATCCAGCACATGTTTTACACAGCGGATGCCCTTCCAGCTGCAACCCATCTCTGGGAAATTTACATTTTATTATGTTCTTCAAATATTTCAGGTCCTAAAAAACATGCATCAGTGGAAAGCTTCTGTTTTTAGATGATGCAATTTATTTTTGAACTTTTGTGGTCCAGAGTTTCAGATTTAAAAAGCAGCAATTTTGGAATTAACTTAAAAGCAAAATATCCAAACACATAGACATGAATGTGGCACAGGAGCTTTGCTTGACTCCAAGATGGAAAATGTCTCCCATCCTGATATGACACTGAGAAGCACTTCCTTATTTTGTGCTTCTGCAAAATAATAATAATAATTCATTCATTCATTTTCTTTTCGGCTTGGTCCCTTTATTAATCAGGGGTTGCCACAGCGGAATGAACCACCAACTTAACCAGCATATGTTTTACGCAGTGGATGCCCTTCCGGCTGCAACCCATCACTGGGTAACATCCAGACACACTCATTCACACTCATACACTATGGACAATTTAGCTTACCCAATTCACCTATAGCACATGTCTTTGGACTGTGGAGGAAACCGAAGCACCTGGAGGAAACCCACTCGAACAAAGGGAGAACACGCAAACTCCACACAGAAATGCCAACTGATCCAGCCGAGGCTCGAACCAGTGACCTTCTTTCTATGAGGCGATCATGCTATCCACTGTGCCACCGTGATGCATAATAATAATAATAATAATAGTAATAATAGTAATTATAACTTCTCTAGAGAGAAAGCAAGAAAAGAGAGGGGGTTGATGGAGAATTCAGTGCTGCTCTGTTCCATGGAGATCTGTGTATCAACTAAAGGTCCTCTGGGAGATCAAGTCCATGTGACTAAACGTCATGGCAACCAGCCACACACATGCAGAGCGATCGGCACCGGTGCCACCCTGCATTCAGACACACACACACACACACACACACACACACACACACACACACACACATGAAGTACCAGTCTTGACTTTGACGTTAAGACCTGTTTGTTTCAGTGACTAAAAAGCACTCACATGATCTCCCTCGTTCTTTCTTTCTCCCCCTGATGTTTGTCTGGGGTTGATTGATGATTTGGGGGGTCTCTGTCTGTTCCCATGCAGTAGGTGGTGTTGGGGGAGAGAGGTTTGCGCTGTGCAATGGGGCAGTTATTGATGGGGGCTGATAAATGGGCTCAGTGGGGGGTGGCGCCCTCTAGCTGCGCCCCAATACAGAGTCAGCAGCTCAGGAAGAGGAGCACTGATGGCCTCTCCATCTTCACACCATTCCCATGCAATGTGCCCAACACCCGGAGACACTGTAGGTACTCACAAACACCTTATTTAAAGGGATAGTGCTCCCAAAATTTGACAAATGTTGCTCAGAATACTCATAGGGGTTAAATGGACAACTTATTCTGTTGTGTTCTCTTTGAAACTATTTGAGTTCAGTTTAGTCAAAGATGAAGAGGGATGTTCATGCATCAAAACATTGAAAGTGTATTTTTTTCCACACACACCAGTGGATGTGTTGTTTAATTGTATTTTTAAAAATAAAATAAATAAAAATAACAGCTGTAATAAAAATTATTGTATGATTTACAGAACATGCCCAGCAAAATGGCATTCAGTGTGACAACATCATACTTTAATGTTAGGTATTTATTTATTTATGCTTTAAGTAAAAATCATTCAGTGGCAAGGTAAGAAATAATAATAGATAAACCTTTATACTTTGCAACTTTCTTTCAAACCACACATTTTTTACCCATTTGTTAGTTATGAATCATTTTAAATAGTACACAATTAGGTGTGACTTCCTATTTTTTATATAGTTCAATAATTCTGAAAAAATAGATTTTTATTTTTTTAATCAATATATGTTACAAGAAATGTTTTTTCCTACATAATTTTACATTTTTACTGAATTGCTTGCATTAGCTTGCGTTCTATGTATGTCAATTCACTTTTGTCAATTTAATTTGACGCAGACAACAAAATGAAATCTCAAATATAATTCAAAATTAAATTAAATGTGTTTTAGAATATTTAATTACATATATATATATATATATATATATATATATATATTCTCTATTATATATTCCATACATTGTATTTATACTTACTTCCAGGGCCATTTATACCGAAGTTGATATTTAGCTGCATCATGTTGTGTGTTTCGTAACATCAATTTGTTTTTTTAAAACTCAACCCCTCCAACCTGGAGGATCAGGACGTATACATACACACACACACACACACACACACTACGGACAATTTAGCTTGCCCAAGTCACCTCTAGCACATGTCTTTGGACTTGTAGGGGAAACCAGAGCACCCAGAGGATACCCACGTGAATACGGGGGGAACACGCAAACTCCACACAGAAATGCCAACTGACCCAGCTGGGGCTCTCGAACCAGCGACCTTCTTGCTGTGGGGAGGCAGCGCTACCCACTGTGCCACCCCATATTATCCCCATATTATATATATACTCTTTAATATATTTGTAATTTTCTGTTGTCAAAAACCATGACGGTTTCGATGGACATTATTAGTAAACATTTGATTTACAGTATGTTTAGTCAGCAATGCGTAAAATGCAGGAAAAAAGCTTCTAATTTGCAAAACATCTTTTTTTCTATGTTTAAATAAATTTACTTTTAATACTGTATAATAATATGTCAATCTAGGTGAATTTA
>CAIGQQ010037872.1:5785906-5800360 GCA_903798035.1 Danio albolineatus | reverse complement strand
TATTATTATTATTATTATTATTATTATTATTATTATTATTATTATTATATTATAATACTAATACTATGAATACATTTAAATAAATAAATAAATAAATAAATAAATAAATAAATAAATAAATAAATAAATAAAACATATATTTCCATACAATCATAAATACATATATTAACATCATTTAAAAACATACGAACAGTTATTCCAAGGCTTCCAATACCAAGAGTGGTACTTAGTATCACTTAGTATGGGATCATATTGAATCTTTATAATTGTATTTCTTTAGATATTCACTCGACACATCAAATTACACTTGAATTTTCTTTACACAGCATGAAAAGTGGCAATATTATTATGTTATACTATGTACAGCATTATTGCTTTTCTACCGGTTTGATATGCTTCTGTTGCACTTGTTTGTCAGTTGCTTTGGATAAAATCATCTGCTAGATGTAGATATAAGTGTAGTTTTAATCTAACATAATAATTCTGTTAGCTAATTCTAAAGCTAATTCTGTTAATACATGCATTTTATGTTCTGTTAGCTCACGCATTAACTCATCGTAAATTGTTACTGATTCAAATGTATGTTTTATTTTTGGTAGATAATCCACACCTCCTGCATCCGACAGCTCCACCTGACCTGACAGCCAGTGCCGGAACCTTCCGTGGGCCGCTTTTCTCCTTACAGCAGGCCACTTTGGACTCGCACCACAAGATCCCCATGACCACATCTCCCTTGCTTGACCCTCTTCCCAGCCTGAAGATAAAGGTTTACAACTCTTCTACCATGTCCTCCCTGGAGCTGCCGACCGGCCCAGGCTCTGTTGACGGAGAGATCATGAGCCTGAAGACTGTTGGCTCTGGACCTAAAGACTATCATGGCCACACGCTGCCCAGGGAGCCTAGTCACAGCGCCAGTGCCACGCTGGGCTCGCTGGGTGGCCGTCTCACCATCCCTAATACAGGTAACAGGATTTTTAAAAGCTGGATTTTACCCCTTTATAGCGTTTTTTGCCAATAATGTGAATAGGTTTCAGATAGTTTTATTAATATTAATAGTTTTAATCATTACAGAAGTTTAATTTTGCATGTCCTGATTCAGGCAAATGAGGTAAATCAGCTTTTACACTGTTTATTAAAGGGCCACGAAACCCCCCTGTCTCAGCAGCGTGTTTTCACACCTCTAGTTTGGAAAAGCTCAGGAAAGTGGGTGTGTCCAGCTCTGTTAAGGTGGGAGTGTCGGGGAGGGAAAGAGGGAAGGTTTTGCATAAAAATGGGAGATGTGAGAAACTGCTAAAAAAGTGCGTTTTAATGGAGTGTTTGATACTGCGCGGCATATGAGAGAAATAAAAAAAAAACTTCGCTTTTATCGGTAACTTAGATGCACTCGGTAGGTAGCGTCAGAAAGCCGTGTGTGTATAGACTATCCTGTCACAAAATGCGGTGAAAATACTACACGACAGTAATAGTTTGATACATGTTTACACTCAGAGAGCAGCATTTACAGATCTTTCAGTCTATAATATTGTAGTGATATTAATGTACTGTAAACTTAGTAACAGTTCAAATCATTTTCACCAAGGTATGTCTTTAAACACTGAAAGAGTACCACTGACGATACGAACTAACTTTGCCATCTGAGTAAACAAACAAAGACCACTGATCGCTTATTTACCAAATCTGTAGAGACAAGACAATCAACATAAACTGGAGCTGCGTATTTTTTAAAAGGAGATGAGCGGCAAATCTGGATTTCACCATTTCCAGAGGCGAAAAGCTCTCGGGTAAAAATGTTCCTTACAAACGTATTTAATGCAAAATAACGCAAAAACAACCAATATTCACTTTTTAGTGAAATATATGTGTCCTAATAGTGTTTATAGCAGCGTGGGACACTGTATATGACTGATATATGACTGTCAACAGCCCAAAAAATGTGTTTTGGTGTTTCGTGACCCTTTAAGCATGCATTTATTTGATTGTATTAGAGATAACACAATATTATAGATGTATATAATAGCATGTATATAATGAAATGTATATATCACCACTAGACCACTTTATTACAGGTACATACATTTATATAAAATAGACAAATTAATGTGCTACAAAAAGGATGTTTTTATTGAATATTGATTGTATATTACAGTCTATATTTCAGATCTATATTTCAAACCCCAATTACAATTATATACATGCATATGCAAAATTGCTTTGGTGATATTAATCTCAGCTAAGACAATATTTATTGCTGAAATGTGAATTCTATTGATTTTTTTTGTGGTTTGAAACTAAATTGCCTTTTCTGTTACTGTGCAGATTCACATTATTTCTAAATGCTTATACAGTTTTATTATAGTTACATTATGTGTTCTACATATACATGTATGTCATGTTTTTGTTCAGATTTATCTCTGTAAATTATTTCTTAAACATTATACTGTTTCAAACTAGGGCTTCACAATATTTTGTTTGAGCATCGATATCGCTATGTGTGCGTCTGCCATAGTCACATCGCATGATAAGCAATGTTGAGTTGAAATTATAGTTGACCAGAAACAAACATGAGATTCGTGGAGACACTGCTGAATTGAACCATAATAAAGTGAAAGTTTATCATAAGCTTGTTTTAAGGCCTTTGATTAAATAAGCATTTTAATATAGTTTAAAGCATTTTAGATGTGCAGAAGTTTTATAAAGATGAATTAAATTGTATTATTTATATGATCAAGACTATGCAATGTTATTTTACGTTTAATTATTGCATTTCTGTGCACAAATACTGTTAGACTCTCCCTAGAAAACCATAAAGTATGTATTAATTTTACTGTAGTATGCTCCTTTGTGTTTATGACTGTACTTATATGTATATAATAAATTACATTAAAATATATTTTATTTCACTCCTACAAAATCATCCAAAATCAATCTAAAATAATGGCTTGGCTAATAGAGCTATTATTTCGCAATATATCACAGAGAGGAAAAAAATATGGCAATTTCAGATTTTTCTAATATTGTGCAGCCCTATTTCAAACTATTAAATATATCAATAAAAGTAGATGTTGACAGAGCAGAGACCCATAGTTCAATTAACAAGTGTAAAATAAATGTAAATAAATGTAAATGTACACCCATGAATGACAAGCTTGGAGCAACTGTTAAATAAACAGTGTATACAACAATATTTAATAATATCTTGCATTGTTCTAAAATATCTGCAAACATTTTATAGCTTTATCGCTCACATTACAGTGCAGAATTAATTTAACTATTGAAACTATTTAGTTAAAAATACATGTTGTTTATTATTCTCCCTCTGCTCCCCTTTTCTGCTGTTAGGGGTGAGCCTGCTGGTTCCACCTGGGACGATTCCTCAGGGCAAGTTCTACGAGATGTACCTCATTATCAACAAATGGGAGAAAACAACGTAAGTAAGATGCTTTAAACCGCTTTTCAGTGCCATGCCCTCATCACACTGTCATTTCCCAACACATAACACTTGCATTTATCTGTCACTTTGAGCAGATGCAAACAATCCAGTTCAAAACACCCTGACAGCCCTTGCAGAGCAATATTGACTGCAGAAATATTGTGACCCCAATGGCAGCACTTGGGAGAAAATAACATTTCAAAACTATGACACAGCAGAAAAAACACAAACAAACAAATATGTCTTGAAAACAGTGAACGGTTGTCTGAGCTTTGACTTTCATGCTGAGGCTCTATTTTTTTTTAACAGTTTTTGTTTTTATTGTCAAATATGAAACATATAAATTTCACCATGCCTTTACAGCTTTCAGCTGCAATAGTGTTTCTCACTGTTTGAAGGTGCCATAAATTGTCCTCAAAACATAAATAATTTGTCACACATTCTAGTCTTTTGTGCTCATGTGGCCAAAAGAGTTTCAGTCTGTCTTGTAACATTTCTGTTCATTATCCTTCCTTTCCCTTCCCTCCATTATCTTTCCTTTCCACTGTCCTTGTAAATAAAACATATGGTTTTAACACTTTATTAAAGTATGTTTAATTTAATTTAATTTAATTTTACTTTACTTTACTTTACTTTACTTTACTTTACTTTACTTTACTTTATTTTATTTTATTTTATTTTATTTTATTTTCGGCTCAGTCCCTTTATTAATCTGGGGTCACCACAGCGGAGTGAACTGCCAACTTATCCAGCATATGTTTTACTCAGCGGATGCCCTTCTCTGGGAAACATCCATACACACTCATTCACACTCATACACTACAGACAATTTAGCCTACCCAATTCACCTATACCACATGTCTTTGGACTTGTGGGGGAAACCGGAGCACCTGGAGGAAACCCACGCGACCACGGGGAGAACATGCAAACTCCACACAGAAAATGCCAGCTGACCCAGCCGAGGCTCAAATCAGTGACCTTCTTGCTGTGAGGCGATCATGCTACCCACTACGCCACCGTGGCGCCCTTTATAATAAACCAATTCCAGTTGCGTTTGTTCTGGTAATATTCAGATTAAATGCTCTCATAAATTTTATTCAATGTTATTATATACAATATTGGTGTGTGTGCATGTGTGGGCATATATGGAGATTTTGAATGCATTATGATGGCTAAATATGCAGGATTTCAGTGTTGCAGTAAAGTGAAGTATACATATTTTTTTATTGAACTTTTATTGAAATTACATATATTCTGTTTTAAATTATGTTTTTAAAGAAGATGCAACAGAGTATGGTGGCATCTTACAACCGTTGCATCGTCCAAGTACATTTTGCGTGCTGAAAATCACCACGGCTTGAATGTCAATGTGAATTAAGACTGCTGAACTGTGTCCCTATGTGTTTTTGTTGTCAGGTTGCCATCAGATGGTAGTCAGACAGTATTAAGTCCGGTGGTGAGCTGCGGACCCTCAGGCATGTTGTTGAGCAGACCTGTGGTCCTCACTCTGCCCCACTGCGCACAGCTGGAGCCCCCAGACTGGACCCTCACCCTCAAAATGCAGAACCATCAAGGCGCTTGGGAGGTAAGGATGATGGGAGAGCTGACTTCATTGAAAAATGACAGAAATTTCGTAAAGAAGGAGGGTGGGAAATAAGAACAAGACGGAATGGTTTTAGTTAATAGTTATGTGAATAATTGATCTTATAGGGATAGTTCACCCAAATATAAACATTTACTCACTAATTACTCTCCCTCAATTGGTTCCTAACCTTTATGTGTTTCTTTCTTCTTTTGAACTCACAACAAGATATTTTGAAGAAAGCTGATAACCTGTAACTATTGACTTCCATAGCAGGAGAAACAAATGCAATGGAAGTCAATGGTTACAGGTTTCTAACAGTATTCCAAAATATTTTCTTTAGTGTATCTTTAGAAGAAAAAACTCCAGAAAAAAAGGTTTGAAACTAGTAAATGTTGAAAGAATTTTTATAATTTTTGGGTGACTCAACCCATTTAATAGATAATAGGATCAACAAAGATACACACTCGTCTAGGCTGGACTGAATAATGACATTTCAAGTGTTGATAATTATCATGATAAATGTCATATCTTTGTTTCTTTAAGTTCTCTCTCTATTTAGTTTATATATTTGTATGCCACTATGTAATTTTTGACCACATAATCACATCAATTAAAGGTGTAGTTTGATGACTGTGTGGAGTGTGGAATCATAGGAATTACCATCTTCATAACATCATACAGGACTGTAGAAACCATGTTCATGACTGAGCTAAATATGAAGCAGAGGAAGGCTGAAAGTCAAGCTCGACATTGCATAAAAGCAGCGGGGCTTTTGTTTACAGTCGACTGCTTCTGGTTCTTCCTTCCCTGATCATGTGGGAAAGAACCAGCTCTGTTTTAACATATTAAATACATTTTGTGGTACTGTTATGATGCTGCTCTGTGCAGTGTTGTAAAACACACAACATATTAAAGTGTCTTTGATGTTTCTTTGTTTTTTACAAAACCAAACTGGAAATCAAGGAAGTATGACATCATTAGCATGGTGACACAAGACACAGTCTGTCACTAGTTAAAGTTGCTTCTTTCTCTGTATTTGCACTTTCTTTAAAATGTTTTGTGATCATCTAAGAACACTAAGTCTAAAAACACACTTTTATTATTGTCAGTACATGTCAAACACTTCAGTAAGACATATACATTTCTATTTTTTGCTGTGCTTTGTTACTCTTTAGAGCTAGTCATATGTATGATTATAACATGTAAACATTTCTAAATGGGTAGCACCATTTAGTTAGCTTTCAAAGCATAAACATTACATTGAATATTTATCAAACACGTGTTAAGGATTTATTGAAAGAAAATTATATTTCAATGATTATCATTAGTGTTTTACTGCCCAGCCACACATAGTTAACATTTTAACAGTATTGCTTTAACTCTGGGTGACATGGTGGCTCAGTGGTTAGCACTGTTGCCTCACAGCAAGAAAGTTGCTTGTTCGAGTCTTGGCTGGGTCAGTTAGCATTTCTGTGTGGAGTTTGCATGTTCTCCCCATGGTCGCATGGGTTTCCTACGGGTGCTCCTGTTTCCCCCACAGTCCAAAGACATGCGCTATAGGTGAATTGAGTAAACTAAATTGGCCGTAGTGTATGTGTGCGAATGAGTGTGTATGAATGTTTCCAAGTACTGGGTTGCAGCTGAAAGGCCATCTGCTGTGTAAAACACATGCTGAATGAATTGCCGGTTTATTCCGCTGTGGCAACCCCTGATGAATAAAGGGACTAAGCCGAAGGAAAATGAATGAATGAATGCTTTAAGTCCTGTTTTCCTCCAATCTGTTAGGAGGTGCTGACTGTGGGAGAGGAGAGTCTGTCGTCGCCCTGTTATCTGCAGGTGGAGGAGCAGAGCTGTCATATCCTGATGGAGCAGCTGGGCACATATGGGCTGGTGGGACAGTCGGCTCCTCCTCGGCCGGCCTGTAAAAGGTTGCAGTTAGCCCTGTTTGCCCCTCGGGCCCCGTGCCTATCTCTGGACTACAGTCTAAGGGTTTACTGTATACAGGACACCCCACATGCCCTCAAGGTTAGTCTGTCTTCCCTTCTTAACCAGCCATCTCATGAGTATTTAACCTGTGAAAAAGCTAGAATTCTGCCTTGTTTTTTGCAGGAAGTATTAGAGGTTGAGAGAAGTCTGGGTGGGGTTTTGCTGGAGGATCCCAAACCTTTGCTTTTTAAGGACAGTTACCACAATCTGCGGCTGTCGATCCATGACATCCCTCATTCACACTGGAGGAGCAAACTCCTGGCTAAGTATCAGGTGAGAGACTTTATACTGTTATTGGTTACACGTGTATACAGTTCGTTTTTAGTTCATTAACTTTTTTATAGTACAGAATAAACAAAAATATTAACTTTCTCATTCTGTCACTTTTTTATTTTATAAATACCTCCATTTTTAAATACCTCTCTTCTAAAATCTTACTTCCTGTTTGGTCATTTTCCCAACCAAGTCCCACCCAACATTTTTTTCATATTATATCATATCATATCGTATCGTATCGTATTATATCATATATCATATCATATCATATCGTATCATTCATTTTTGGCTTAATCCCTTTATTAATCTGAGGTCACCACAGTGCAATTAACCGCCAACTTATAACTTACAGTATTACTTATACATAAGCTCCAGCATATGTTTAACGCAGCAGATGCCCTTCTGTGCACATCCATGCACACTCATTCACACACGTACACTTCGGAAAATTTAGCTAACCCAATTCACCCATACCACATGTCTTTGGACTTGTGGGAGAAACCGGAGCGCCAAGAGGAAACCCATGCGAACATGGGTAGAACATGCAAACTCCACTTAGAAATGCCAACTGACCAAGCCGAGGCTCAAATCAGCGACCTTTTTGTTGTGAGGCGATCATGCTACTCACTGCACCACCTTGGCGCCATCATATCATATATCATATCATATCATATCATGTCATGTCATGTCATGTGATGTCATGTCATGTCATGTCATGTCATATGTCTTATCATATCATATCTTATCATTTCATATAATATTATGATTGGATTATGATGTGATAACTTGTAAATGACATTCAATGTGATGATTTCCTTATCATTATACTTTAAAACTATAAATATATAGTTAAAAATAAAGATTAAGGGAAGCAAATAAGGTTACATAGTTTAATGATGTTATATAATTTTATTTATCAGAATTACATCAGAAATTAACAACAATACATCTTTGTTTATGTAATCAAATTAAATATATAACCAAAACTGTTTGGGCAATGTTGTGATCATTATTTTGGTGGATCTCAGTTACTAACCTCTCCCCCCACCACTAACCAGCTCGCTATATAAGAGCTTCATGCATATAAGAGTCCCTGATCAGTTTACTACCTGAGCATGGCAAATCTTTACTTGACTGCGGAAACTTCATTTGTGAATTCGTGCATAGAATTGCCTCTTAATCATGTGCATCGTATGTTGCAGGAAATCCCATTCTACCACATTTGGAGTGGGAGTCAGAGGCCGTTGCATTGCACCTTCAGTCTAGAGAGAGGAAGCCTGGTGGTTTCCCAGCTCACCTGCAAGATCTGTGTCAGACAGGTGGAGGGAGAGGGACAGATATTCCAGCTCAACACTGACATCCAGGAGGTACAGAAAAACTGCAGGGCGTAAACGCATTATGTATTCTGTCAACTCACTCGTGTGTGATTTAATAACCGGCTCCAACTTATTTCTCTCTTCAGACTTTGCCGCCCCATTCACCATTGCCAGCAGGCGGTTCGTGTCTGCCTTCGTCTCAAGTGGGCCCATATGCTTTCAGGCTGCCCGTCTCCATACGCCAGAAAATTTGTGCCAGTCTGGATGCCCCCAGTGCTCGTGGCTGTGACTGGAGAATGCTGGCTCGCAGCCTGGCCTTCGACAGGTATTTCTTTGGATGCACTAGGAATGGGCAATGGGCAATTCTTACCCCCGATAAGAATGAGTCTTCCAATGATAATAACAATAAAAACTATTTTCTGATAGTCTCTACAATCTGGAAGGTGTTTGGTCAGGGCTGTTGAGTGTGACAAAAAAATCAGTCTGTGCAGTGAATAAAATTTACTATACCAGCATGTGTTCCATACAGTTTATGAGCCTGTTTACAATCAAAGAAATTTACTGACATGCTTTTACTCCAAATTCACGCTACAACATCAGTCAAGTGTTTGAAACCCTTATCAATCTTTTGCTTCAAATCAGGGGTTCGAATTGTATATCAAATTGCCAAGTTCACATGATTTGAGTAAACTGTTTTGAAATGCATAGAAAACTCAGTGGTTCTCCACTGGGGGCGATCTCAGAAATCCAACTAAAGTCATGGTCATGCTACATATTTTCGTCCACTTGACTTGACACTTGACTTACTCACTCACTCACTCACTGTTATCAGAGGTCTCCCACAGCCAAATGAACCGCCAGTTACTCTGGACTATGTTTTACTGGCGAATGCCTTTCCTGGTGGAGAGTGCACTACCTTGTGAATGCCCAGTGTTGGGAAACACCCACACACTTTGTCATTCACACACACTTAAGGGGAATTTATACTTCTGTGTTGGTGCAGACGGACGGTCAGGCGGTGCCTTCACCTATTCACATAGATCCTGATGCACACCTCTCAAAAAATGTAACAACGAGTCACAGACCTCGATGCACAGCGTAAGAAATGTGATTGGTTGTTTTGTTAGCAGTTATGCGTGTGGGCGGGGCTGAGAGCCATGGAAGAGGAGTTGCAAGTGTTTAAATAGTACTGCATCTACTTCTGTGGAGGAGATCCAGATGCATACTTCTGTTTTGTGTTTACTTTATGATTAAAGCTTGGGCTAATTGGACAGTATGTTAGCATTACGTACATTTCCAGTGTAATTAGAACACGACAGAGCAACACAAACAGAACACAGAAGTATAAATGCACAGATGTGAAAGGCATGCATCATGGGTTACAGCAACCCCTTTGCGCAGAACTTTAATTCAGCCTTTATACACTATGGCCAAATTATTTGATCAAATTCACCTACATTATACCACATGTCTTTGTTGAAATTTTGTTGAACTCTGACTGGCGAATTTGTGTCACAAGACCAATAGAAGATCAAAACATGAGCTCAAGCTACAGAAATGTTAAATATGGAGGAATGGCTCATTCTAGTAGTCACATCATGCTATTTTATCCCACCCCTTTTTGCAGTCCTAATCGAACAAATTTGGCATGCTCAAAGTCCAGTGTGCAGCTTAAATCAGATGGGTTCCATGAGATCGCCCTCTAGAGGTGAAACACTGAACCAATTTCAGTGTTTTTAGCTGATCTTGGATCAGTTTTATGAGTTTGTTGACATTTTAAGGAGGCATTTGTAATATTATAACAGTCTCTTATTAGCTAGTCACATTTGGTTGAATACATAAAAAATGAAACGTTTGAAACATGTTTGTAAAAGCTATTTTAAAGAATGTTTACCTGATTTTTATGGCTTAAGATTGAAGGTTAAAATTGAAAATACAGGACTTTTTTCTCTCTCAGTGGACACATACTGTATGTATGTGATAATTGACAGATAAATAACTAATGAATAGGGACAGACGGAATCTGCGGACGTTTTTTGCTATTTCTGCAGAGTATTTTGTTAAAAATCTGCGGATTTATGCTGAATTATTTTAGGAACATCATAACAAAAAAAATTATATATAAAATAAAAAGTAATACCTTTTTAACTTTTTTTAATGTTTACAATGCAAATCCAATTAGATCCATTTATTTGGTAAACAAAGCAAGTCTCTCATATAAAATCTCTACTAAAAGACAGAAAATAGTACTTTACAAACTGTATTGTAAATAAATCATTTTAATATTTTCATATTAGTCAATATTATTACTGAAATTAATAAAAAAACTGAATAAATTTAAATTTACACACATTTACACCAGTAAATAAACAGAATCAATAATGGGCTCAAAATCTGTGGAAATCTGCGGAATTCTGCGAGCGCAGATTCCGTGTGGGCCTACTAATGAGTGATAATTCATACAGTGGACACATACTGTATGAATTATCATCGTTAATATAATTATAACAACTATCAACAACAATCTGCATATTCCTTGAACCCTGGTTCTGACTCTCTCCACATCTGTCCCTCAGATATCTGAACTACTTTGCAACCAAACCGAGCCCCACAGGTGTGCTGCTGGACCTGTGGGAAGCCTGCCATCAGGGGGACGCAGACCTGGTCTCGCTGGCGACAGCTCTGGAAGAGATGGGCAAGAGTGAGGTCTTGGTTGTCATGACGACAGATGGCGATTGCTGACAGGCCAATCAAAGAAGTGTGAAAAGGGGATATATTTGCCATCACAAACCTAGAATGAATGCAAGCGGATGGAAAGTGCACTCCAGTGCGTCGTTACAACTTGCCTTTTACCTCAGTTTCCTTCGTGCTCACGCAGAATATGCAGCGCCTATGAGCTGGGGTCAGGCGCTCTGGACGATCTTCAGATAATACATATCTAAATGTAGCAAACGTGACGATGCTGCAATCACAAAAACAGAGACGTCGCTTCAAAAGGACTTGCTGGTATACGATTCCGAGCAGCTCATGATTAAGTGATAGTTGCATCATACTGATACCCTCGCTGCACAGAGCAAGTGTGAAAGTACATGATCAAACGCCATTGCACATCGAGCCGCTGGCTTTGTTTCCTAGCGACCGTGAGATGCTTAAAGACACTGAGATTCTGCGTCCGGTAAAACAGCAGTGTGCCGAGCTCCTCAGGAAACATGCTCGCACACAAGTAAACAGGGGTAGAGGTGGAAACACGGATACCAATGCCAACCAACAAGGAGCTAAAGTCATCTGCACTAAAATCAGCTTGCTTAAAGCATTTTCATAATGAATTCTGGAAAAAAAGGCCAAATTATGCTGTTAGAATGTGCAACGGTGAGATATAAACTCACTTCTGAGGATTGTGAGAAGTCAATACTGGGTTTATATTTTGCAACTCTGACTTTTTTCCTCATAATTGTGGTTATAAATGTCAAAATTAAGAGGAAAATGCCAGAATTGAGTTGCAGTTTTGTTTTGTTTTTTTCTCTCTTTTTAAAGTTGAGTTTTCACAATTGTAAAGTCACAATTGTTAGTTAACATAGCTTCATTTTTTTCTTGCAGTTACAAGTTTATAAGCTTTCTTACCATCCTGATTTAAATATTACTATTTAATCGTTCATAACTACAATTTGAGGAAGCCTATAAACTCCACTTTAAACATAATTCCGAGAGAATTGACATACACTATATACAGTATCTCATGATTGCACAAGTGTGTAAATACACATTGTGAGACAAAATTCTGAGAAAAGACTCAAGTTGCGATTAAACTCACAATTGTTAATTATCTTAATTTGAACTTTTTCTTGCAATCGTGATATTTTTTAATGCGAAGTTACAGCCTGATCTCACAATCAAACTACCTGATCTCACTATTTTACACTACCTGACAAAAGTCTTGTCGCTCATCTAAGTTTTATGAACAACAAATAATAATTTTACTTCTAGTCGATCAATTAGAATCAGAAGTGGCTTATATGAAAGGCCTCTAGGCTACTCTTATTTTACCAAAATAAAATATCATCATGCCTTGATTTTTAATT
The DNA here is from genome assembly GCA_903798035.1 of Danio albolineatus. NCBI lineage: Eukaryota > Metazoa > Chordata > Actinopteri > Cypriniformes > Danionidae > Danio > Danio albolineatus. Next base: position 5,787,688 of record CAIGQQ010037872.1, on the reverse strand, counting down.
ATATACTGTAATGAGGACAGTAAGGTCTGACTTTGCTTAGACTAAAGTCTTTTCACTTAACAGAAATAATGTACAGTATAGAATATAAAGTCATGGTGCAGTGGAAAAAGAATTAATATTGTGTATGACTCCCATGAGCTTGGACAACTGCATCCATACATCTCTGCAATGACTCAAATAACTTATTAATAAAGTCATCTGGAATGGCAAAGAAAGTGTTCTCGCAGGACTCCCAGAGTTCATCAAGATGCTTTGGATCCATCTTCAATGCCTTCTCCTTCACCTTACCCCAGACATGCTCAATAATGTTCATGTCTAGGGACTGGGCTGGCCAATCCTGGAGCCCCTTGACCGTCTTTGCGTCCAGGAACTTTGATGTGGAGCCTGTGAAGTATGTGCTATCCTGCTGAAGAATTGTAAGAATCTTGGGTTCATACTGGTTCCAGTAGGTCTTCTGCAGTATTTGTGATGACTGGGATGCAGTTCAACAGATAATTCTTTGGAAAAATCTACATTCTGCCACTTTTCTGAATGATCAACTAGAAGTCAAGATATTATTTGTTGTTCTTACAACTTGGATCAACGACTAGACTTTTATCAGTTTAGTGGCGAATTTAGTCGTAAGAAAATGTACGATTTTAAAAAGGAGGTGAGGCACCCCTAAACCCAACCATTATTTTTGGATGAGCAAATCGTACTAAATTGTACAAACGAGATTGTATGAAAAAGCCACTAAATCAAAAAGTTACGAATTGCTGTGAGATTGTGTTGGAAGTTATAAGCTCACAACCGTGAGAAATAAAGTCAGCAGTAAAATCAGCCTTCATATTGATTTCAGCTTGATGCGTCGGAGAGCTTTAGTTCGAAGCGTTATTTTCTGTGTGTGTCTTCTGAATAAGCATACAGGAATGGATCTGTGTGTTCTCGTTAGCAGAGGACCGATCTTTTTTGCTGGATTTTTTCATATTTCTTTCTCTTATCGCACCTCCATTAGCCTCTCTTTTTTATATTGCTCATTTCTAACGCAGGAGAGCTTTCTGGTAAACTCATATTAGTTTCCTATAGGGAACGGGACTTTTTCAAGTTATTATCCCTATTTGTGGATCATTGTTTTTCACTCTTCTGCATGCTTGATTTTTTTAAACTGCTGCTGCGTTGTTGATTATGTTTCTCACCAAACAGGATCGCAGCAGAAACGTGCATTTTAAAGGTGTCGCGATGTACTTTACAAGTGAAAGCTGACTTTTTTTGGTCACTGAAACTGAGACGGGATGAAATTGGGATGTTATGCTGAGGTTAAATGTGCTTTGATCCTCCTTGGAAAAAGCAAAGCGTACTGCAAATATGCTGCGCTGCATTAAATAGGATGAAATTGCGTGGATGGCAGAAAGCCCTTTTTGGGGTTTGATGCCAGTCAGTCGTGCTGTTTAAATTATAAATAGTAGCCTTGAGAGGTGGCGTAAGTGCTCTGTTGATTGCAGTATGACCCACTTGCTCTTTATTGTCTGTTTTGACTTTCGGGTTTTAATGGGTTTCCCTTGAGTAAGCCTGAAAGCCATCTACCGCTTATTGTCAGAAGTCAAATAATCATTTGAAGCGGATGTTGCTCCATTTCTTTTATTTTTCTTGACCTTTTCTTCGCAAAGTGTTCAAAACGTCTGGCAACAAGCAAAAGGAAAATGTGCAGTATCTGTCCATGCCTGGAAAGGTGTGGATTAAATGGTCGGGGTGTGTGTGTGTGTGTGTGTGTGTGTGTGTGTGTGTGTGTGTGTGTGTGTGTGT
>CAIGQQ010037872.1:5753435-5777146 GCA_903798035.1 Danio albolineatus | reverse complement strand
TATATACATTTTTTTACCAGAAATGACACAGAGCTCTTCCAATGACGATGTACAAGAAGCATCATTGTGGAAAACAAATATATCTCTCAGATTTTATATACATTAGAACTTTGTCAGAATTTGCCAGGGGTATGAATAACTTCAGACATGACTGTGTATATATTTTACAGCTTTTTATTTCCCTGATATTTTCAGTCAAATTATATTTTCAGTCTGAACTTCCAATGTCATCTGATTATAAAAATAAATTCCCAATTGATTTAATGGCTAAGTAAATGCAAGTGGCTTCAAATAGTTTGTTTATGTCCAACTATTGATACTATCTTTATGTAATAGAAACTGTGGCAGAATTAAATAGCTTCTGCACATTATCCACTATTTGGTAGAAATATCCTGATTTCCAATCATGAAAACATTAGTTTTTCTGAAAAAGAGATAGTGTTATAAATTACATTTTATTAGACATTTGAAAGAAATAATAGGAAATATCAGACCTTAAAAATAGGCATTTCACTCAAACACATGTATAATATCCTACATTATAAGGCCTTCTGCAGGCAATAAAGAGTAAGAAGTGGGTTTTTTCTCCACCTTATGAAGTCCTTTTGGAAAACGCAATTAGACTAATGAAATATTCTGCCACACGGTGGAGCCCGAGTACACATAGGGTACTGTATTGTTTAAAGAGTTTCTGTGTTTGTTGTGTTTAATAAAGTTTAGAAAGTGTGTGAAGAAGTAAATTCAGTGCAGTATGACTGTTGTTTACACTTCGCCCATATAAATCTAAATCATCCTTACAAGAAATACACCCTTTTTACAATATAGGTAACCCAGGTATTCCTCACCCCTCGAGACACACCTTCAATTGGAGTTATCGATTTCCTCAGTGCAAAAAAGCCTGTAAAACTATATGTAAATTCTGAACCGCTACATAAAATTACTCTAGTCTAAAATATATTAAATATGAACAGGAATAAAACAGTTATGAGATGTTGGAGTTCAGACTCTGGTCCCTCCTCTCATTCAGCCCGTCTCATCTGTCTGACTCGCGCTTCCTTCGCTGATGGAGCGTCAGCAAATGTTTCTGCTCTTCATCAAGTGAATCGAGTAAGTCGATGTCTTCAGTGCAACTCTAAATAACAACATTTGCTAACATGTTGAAGGTGGTTGTTGAATCCGCCAAAGGAATTCCTAAAAAAACAATTGGAGTTCCAGATCCTATAGCAGGGATCGTCTTTAGGGGTAAGTCGACGATTTTCCATTAGATGTTTTGTTAAAAGTTATTTTATTTATGTTTTTGTTTTACACTTTTCAATAGTTCCTTTATAGTTTTTATCAATGTTTCAATAGTTCACGTGCATAACTGAAAAGTTCGATGTCTTAAATGACGTTTTTCAAAGCAGTTTATCATTTTATCATAAGATTCATGTTTTTTTTTTTTTTTTGGATTTGTATCAATGATTGTTTATATGGAAAAGAACAGCAAATGTCCTTATAAGGGATTGGAATGGCCCGTCGTTAAAAAGAAAACTCGTCCCTCCCCTACAGTGAAAATGTGCAGTTGTTGAAATAAATATTCTAGGTGACCCTTAAATGATGTGAAGTGTCACAGCCTAACTAATGCATAGTAATAATACATGTTTTACTGCATAAAGCACATGGATGCTTTGTAATCCTCGTTTCTAAACTAAAATAAATGTACGAATCAAAATAATATCATTATATTTTGAATGGTGTGCTGTGTTAGTGTGTTAATTATGTTAATGTCATAATTGTTACTTGATTGGTCATAAAAAGTAGAGGCTTAAGATTTTTTTGTTTAACTTCCAGGTGAAAAAAAGAAAACAAAAGCAATTGACAAGGAATTAAACCCTGTTTGGAATGAGGTCAGTTTTTATTTTGGACACCAACATGTTTGTTTAAATCAACGTGTCTTAAATGTGGCCAACCAAGACGTGGTATTTCCCTTTCAGATCATTGAGTTTGATTTGAAGGGTTCCCCGTTGGATTCCTCATCATTCATTGAAGTGGTTGTGAAAGACTACGAAACCATTGGAAAAGACAAGTACGTTTGCATCCACCAATGCTTTGCTGTATGAGCCTTTTTGATTTCATTTGAAGTGTAATAATGGAATTATACTGTTTGAAGATGGTGTGGCGTAGATGGTATTCTACATTTGCTGAGTGGGTGGGTGTGGTGGGTTTACCTTGCAAATCCCTTCTCACATGCTTATGTACATAATGTGGCTGTACTGTAAATCACTGCAGTGTAAAGAATACACCTGAGGAAATCTTTGGAGGCATGAGACAAAATGAACATTTGGTATGCACTCGATTAATGAATATATTAGTAACACGCCATTTTAAATAGTTTTTCTTAGTTAAAAGTACTAGCTAGACATGAAAATCTTTAAAACCTCAGTACCACACCCAGGCACCTTGTCTAAACTTGCAGTGTTATGCTGCAGAGACTCCTGGCAGTCCAAAGTTGCACCTTAGATCAGCCATTTAACAAGCGTTTTGTGTTACACACTCGTGTAGTCAACTCAAGCTGGGTCTTCAAACTAGTGAACATTTGGTTTGGTTCAAAAGGCAGTTTGTCTTCCATGTGGCAAGTTTTACTGCAAAGTCTGCCATGATAATGAACTTTCCATGAGTCACACAGACGACTTCTCCTTGGCTTCCCCCACCATCTGCACATACTGGATTTAGTTTGTATTCCTTGTTGCCACAGGCACAGTAAAGAGTATCATAGCTCTAGAACGGTACTGTGAGCTTGCAAAAACTTGTTTGATTTCAATGTTGACATTATTTGAATCATCAGTTTATTTGCAGGGATTTAGGAATGATGAAATCTACTTTTTAAGCTCGCCTTTGCCCTTATTTGGAATTTTTTTAATAACTTTTGTAGAAGAATTTTATTCAGAGGAAATTCAGGAAGTATCATGGTAGAGAGATTTTAATAATAGTTTATGACTCATAGGTAAATCATGTGCAGTTTGCTATCTTATTTGGACTTGGTTTCTGGGGCTGCGTCGAGTCCTTTTCAGAGGACCACAGTGTCTGTATGACAAAGGAAATGCCAGAAGATATTTCATCAAGAAAAAAAGACAGATTAAAAAGAGTTTGGAATGTCGTTTTAAGATTGTAATTATTGAATATATACAGTGAGGGTTTGAATATTCCAGAGTGTGATCCAGAACAGACAAGCTGATGCCAAAAGCCCTACAAAGTATTTCTCTCATGCAGTAAGCAATGGAGTATGAGCTATTGTTTACACTTATGAATCTTTATCATCCTTGCTGTACATTTGTCTATATACATTAGGTATTTCTAAGACCTTGAATGGAATATACCACATTTTTTGGTCTTCCCTATACAAACAAACATGCATAGGCTTTGTATTCATTGTGTGTCAGATAAAATTAAAGTAAATTAAAATTATTGTAATGTAGGGATGTGTTCTGAAACAGACAATCATATATCCTGTTAAGTTCACTTTGTGTGACTAGCATACTTTGCCTATAAAATGATATACAAGAGAAAAACATTACAGCGTTGAGTACATTCAGTGTCATAAAAAATCCCCCATTAAACAAAGTTTCTAAAAATAATTAGAATAAAATATTCAGTGACTGGATATTTCATGGTATTTTGAAGAACCATGATTTATTGTATTATCAGCCAGGTTTCCATTCTAACACAAAGCTAAATTTTTCCATCAAGCTAGAGTGGCTGACTGTAGTATTGGTAACCTAGTAACCAGCAGTAAACAAGGCAAGCATACAGAGACAGCTGATTAGTCACGTGGGTGGAATGTTCGATGCATCAGAGTGTATTCGGCAAATGTGTTTGCATCTCACATTATTTTCATTTTTCAAACAAGTCCAAAATCACCTCAGGTAACCATAAAAACTTTTTTTTTGTTGCAAATTAAGTGATTTTTATTTGAAATTTGGTGTTTCCCCTTGTTTCTCATGCGATACTTCAAAATGTGCATTAATAGAGAGTGATGGAAACCCAGTTAGTGAGTATTCTGGCACATGTCTAGTACAATCGTCTGGTAATTATCACAAATTATAAAACAGATAGATCCAGTACACTTCCCCATCATCCAATTTCCATGCTGGAGATGCTAAAAAAATTCCATAGACTGTGAAAAAATTTACAAATTTGTGTATGGATGGAAACAAACAATGTTTGTGACATGCAGAGGGAATATTACTTACAAGTTTTTTTAAGGTGTGGGGCTTTCTGGATTAGCTCGTTTGACCATTGTTTCGTTTATGAAGTCTTTTATTATTATTATTATTATTATTATTATTATTATTATTATTATTATTATTATTATTATTATTATTATTATTATTTGTGTTATACTATGGATCAATAACATTTGGATACAATATTGCTTAGTTGGTGGTCTTTAAGATGGTGTTAGTACAATCAGATACACTGTTTTAGATGTAAACACTCATCTGTTGTGTAATTCTGAATCTCCTGGCTTGCCATACAAGTTTAAAAATATGCAATTGTGACTATACATATTCCACATATTACACAAGATGCTGGCTAATAATCTCCTTATGATTCTGAGTACACGTGGTGAATGTATCATCTGTGATAGTGAGCAAAAGGAAGTGCCTCATACCAATGTCTTTGCTTGTGATCTATGTTGCTTATATTATACTCTTACAGCCTTCACGTTGTGAGTGTCTTCGCAGAAGTTGTATGTAATCCCAGGCAGTACTCAGTTGTGTTCACATGTGTCTCTTTTTGTGCCTGTGGGACACACAAGTCCTTGGTCTGGTATAATTACTTCCAGCTGTTTGCCCCCTGTATACTATGTTCACAGTACTTTCCACATTTATAAATATGCTTTTCCATCTGCTGTACAGTAACCAGGATTTAAAGGGGATGTATTATAGACAACATAAACACACTGTAATGGTTACAGTACATTTATGTAATGATCTGTTGACAGTAAAATAAAAAATAAAAAAAATCCAAATTCCAGTGCCAACATTACACCAACATTTAAAACAAAATAATCCCAAAAATGCATTAGATGGTGTCACGATCACCAGCAATCCGGTCTATTCAGATCGCTGGTAAACACACAGTATTGAATAGATCTACAAATCCACCATTAAATGGACTACAAGATCCAGTCATGCACCACTCACACACCTGGCCTAGATCCCCATGATTGCAGACAGACACAGCTAAAGCTACTCATGAACTGATTACTAGGACTATTTTTACAGCACACACACACACACTTCAGTGCTGAGTCTTGTTTATCTGTTACTGTGAACATAACGACGCGTTTTCCTTGCCTTGCCTTGTCTTGCTTTGTGTGTTTGGCCCTAGCATTGTTTGTTTGTTAATTTCTGTTTGCTGCCTGCCTTTTGACCATCTGCCTACCACGACTTTGGATTTGCCTTTATATGTACATCTGTTTGCCTCTGTGTTGACCGTTGCTTACCTGACTATTCTTAATAAATCTGTGTTTGGATCCACACCTCCTTGTACAGAGTCACTTCACGTTACAGATGGTTAGTTAGGTGGTTAAAAATAGCTGAAAAGATGATTTCTGAAATTTAGCTCTTTCATCGCAGAAATAAATGACATTTTAAAAAATATATTTTGATAGATAGTTGCTATTCCCTAGCCATTTTGAAGTGTTATTATCATATTAATTTGCAAGACTTTAAACATTAAACCTTGTATTTCGCTTTACCTTGTTTTGATCAAATGCAGCTTTTTTGAGCCTGATATTTTCTTTTAAAAAGACATTTAAAAGTTACAGTAATGTACAGTATGTATTTTTATAGATAATAATTGAGACATTGACACAAAGTCACTGCACGTTTTGAATCATTTTTGAAGGCTGTGGAAAAAATATAATGGGTCTGTATAAATGAAAGGATGCTGCATCATTCTTGCCATCTGTATTTGCCTTGTGTTGAAATCTGGTGGTTGAGTCCACCCAAGTCCTTTTGCTCTATCAGCCTGATTCACCAGCCATTGCACAACTGTTTGAATGGTCTCTTTCAGGTGTCATTGTGGCTTCATAGTCTGAAAGCTCTATGCGGGACGATGAGAAAAGCTGAAATGAAACTTAAAGATGTAATTACATTTCTGAAATTGCAACAATTTCCCCAGGAACTGTTCATTTGAAGTAGTGAAACAATGTCGATGAAACACTAAAGTGAAAGTTATTATGTTATGAACTCCATATGCGGTCCTCACCACAAATATTGGCACCCTTGGTTAATATGAGCATAGAAAAATGTGTTTATTGTTAATCTTTTTCATCTTCTGTTCAAAATATTAACAAACAATCTCTGCTCTCATTGGGAAAAAATATTAAAGGCAATATCATTTAGCTTCCAATATATTTAAAACAGAGCAAGGAGATTTTCACAGTATTTTTTATTATATATTTTCTTCTAGAGAAAATCTTATTTAGTTCGGCTGGAATAAAAATTAAGGTCAACATTATGAGCCCACTTAAGAAATCATTTGTTTTGGCTACAGAACAAACCACTGTCCAATGACTTGCCTCATTAGCCTATTGTTAAACTAATTAACCTAGTTAAGCCTTTAGACTGCACTTTAAGTTGAATACTAATACTAAGATAAAAGATATCTTGCAAAATAACTAATAAAATTTGATATACTGTCATCATGGCAAAAACAAAAATAATTAGTTATTAGAAATTAGTTATTAGGACTATTTTGTTTCAAAATGTGTTCAAAATCCTCTCTCTGTTAAATAACATAATTTAAGTTTCACCAGAGGGCTAAAACTTTGCCTTTAACTTTATTTCAGTATTTTCGAGGTATAGTGCGTTTCCGGTAATTTCTATATTTATTTATTTGACATTTTAATACACCAGGGTCACTAAAGCAAATTGTTCAGTCATGACCTCCTATTTCACAAGGGTATAAATATGCACTGTAAAAATTATCCATAATTTGATGGTTTATTTCAGACAGCTGGGGTGCCAAAAAAAAAAAAGTAAAATAACGGCTGTTAAGTGACAGAAATTTACTGTAAAATAACAGATATTAAATTACAGAAATTTACCAGAAATTTAAATTGAAAGAAATTTCTGGAATTTAATATCTGTTATTTTACGGTATATTTCTGTATTTTAATCTCTGTTTTTTTAAGGTTTTTTTCCAGCACCCCAGCTGCCGGAAATAAACCGTAAAATTACGGATTTTTTTACAGTGTGAGGACAAACTTCCCTGGTTTGAAAAAAAACTAAACAAACAAAGAGCATACCTGTAGCTGTGATGTGCAATAAAAGGTTGTTTAGCTACACTGTAAAAAAAGGCTGTGAATGATGCGTTATTGGCAATTTTTGTTGCCAGTAATTCTGTAAAATTGACAAGTGCAATGTAAATTAACAATTACAATTGTGCTGTAAAACTACTTGCATGCAAATAGGAGAGAGTGTGTCATACAGGTGTTTTTTTCAGGCTCATTCCCCTGTGTGGGGCACATTCAAAATTGCACATTGTTTCCGAGAAGCGTTAGATTTTCACACGAATGTGTCTTTTGCATATGGAGAGGAGAGAGTGTTTCTCCTACAGGTGGTTTGTTAAGCTCGCTCACTTGCGAGAAGCACACTAAAAATGGTGTGACATTTTCCAGAAACATGGAGTGTTGATAATGTGTCTGGTTGTGCCTCTATTCTCATCCAAAATCAAACTCTTCATTTATCCCAAACATTTACAAAAAAGCAATAAACCCATTTTTTCACAATCTTCTTTACTCATTTCTACCAAGTGTGCCAAAGAATAATCCCAGAGTTGCACAAACCCTCTAAAAAAATTACATTTGCTTCCCTGTTTAAAATTGTTTTTGTTCTGCTTTTTAGATTTATTGGTTCTGTAAAGATATCTCTCAAAGAGTTGGCTGCTGGTCAGACCAGATCTCTTCCTTCTAAGAACACTCCTCTAATTAATGAGAAGAAACAGGAAATTGGGGTAAATATTTTTGTACAGTGTGTCCTAAAACCAACAAAAGAAAATGATGCTGCCTAACTTATAATAACTCTACATACTCTGCATTTTCTACATCAGGCAACTATCAATTTAACAATTGCCTATGAGCCTCCTGCAAGTACCGTCCCTAACCCGAATGATCAAAACACTGGAGATGCTAACACTGGAGATACTGGAGGTAATGTCCTACATACTATAAATGGCTCATTTTTAACCAGTTGTGTTGCGCTGCGCTTCAGCACTGCAGAAACATTGTAGACCACAGGTGTCAAACTCAGTTCCTGGAGAGCCATAGCTCTGCACAGTTTAGCTTTAACCCTGATTAAAAACATCTGGTCAAACTAATTGAGTCCTTTAGGCTTGTTTTAAACCTCCAGGTAAGTGTATTGAAGCAGAGTTAGAGCTCTGCAGGGCTGTGGCCATTCACGAACTGAGTTTGACACCCCTGTTGTAGACGTTTGTGTTTACATACTGTATGGAAATAGCTATGCAAATGGAAGACAGAAAATGGATCACTCAAAAACAAAAAGGGCCTGCATACTATTAGAATGTGCTCATTGTCTTTGTGAGCTTAACAATAAAAATCCTTCACAATGTACTGTATAACGAAATGGAAGACACAGGTCATTTGGATATCATCACAATTTTAATGTCTGAATTTCTATATTATGTAGCCACACACATTTTCATATCAACACCTATATAGAATCTAGCAACTTGGCGGACTTATATCTTATAAAATATATGATAATATTTTTAAATATTGCAATATTTATTTGCAATTCATACATTTAATAACTATATTTTACAGAATAATAATTTCAGGACTCCACCGTGGCGTAGTGGGTAGCACGTTCGCCTCACAGCAAGAAGGTCACTGGTACGAGCCCCAGCTGGGTCAGTTGGCATTTCTGTGTGGAGTTTGCATGTTCTCGCCATGGTTGCGTGGGTTTTCTCCGGGTGCTCCGGTTTCCCCCACAAGTCCAAAGACATGTGGTATACTGTAGGTGAATTGGGTTGGCTAAATTGTCCGTAGTGAATGAGTGTGTATGGATGTTTCCCAGAGATGGGTTGCAGCTGGAAGGGCATCGCTGCATAAAACATATGCTAGATAAGTTGGCGGTTGATTCCTCTGTGGCGACCCCAGATTAATAAAGGGACTAAGCCCAAAAGAAATTGAATGAATGAGAATAATAATTTCAATGATTTATTATTTTATCATTTATATTAAATGCTACAAAATTTCAGAATAACTTTATAATGATTGTTTAATATTGTGATTTATTGGTTATTGTGTATTACAGATATTATATATACTAGTCATTATTTACTCAAATCTTCTGATTAAGCATTAGTTATGTTATTGTTTATTTCTTTTTTTATTAATCTAAAATTGTTCATATAAGTAATATTAGGTCACACTTTAGTTTGATGGTCGGTTTGTTGAATTTAAGTTACATTGCAACTAATTCTCATTAGATTATAAGTAGACTTTTAGGTTGGGGTTAGGGTTGGGGTTAGGGGTTAAATGTCTGTTGAATGTCAGTATCAACAGATATTAAGTAGACGGTCTACTAATACTCAAATGGACCATCGAAATAAAGTGTTACCTTTATTTATGTTGTAAATGTATCTGTTGACTTTTTCCTTCTAGCTGCTGAAGAGGAGAAAGGTGCCGACAGTGATGAAGATGCGGGTGAAGTGGCTGATTCAGGGACACCTGGAGTTTCTCCCTCGGGACAGCCTGGAAAAAAAGACTCCAAAAAGATGGTTCGTACGACTCGAAAGCGGCAGAAAGCTCTGGCCAACAAACCCCAGGATTTCCAGGTGTGTATTTTGTTAAAATGTCTTAAATAACTGAAGGGTTTGGTAAACTTTTAGGGCTTTAATATAGAGATTTTTTTTTACTCAGATTCGTATTCGAGTAATCGAGGGTCGACAGTTACCCGGCAATAACATTAAGCCTGTTGCCAAAGTAAGTGTGTGTGGACAGACACACAGAACGAGGATTCGAAGAGGAAACAATCCATTTTTTGATGAGGTATTTAACAGAAAAGGCACATCATCACTAAATGCTGTTTTATCACACAGAATCCCTCCATTCTTTGGTCTGTTTTGCTCTGAAATCCCGCTGACCCACTTTGTTCCTTTTCTGCTGATATTTCTGTCACTCTCGAGTCCACAATCTCCTCATTTCATATTCAACTAAGGCATCTTTAGCCGAAAGTGCTATTTGTATTTGCATTCAATTCTTTTAACACTGTTTTATGAATATAGAATATTTTATTTGATCGTTTTCACAGATTTTCTTCTACAATGTCAACATGCTGCCTTCTGAGCTTTTTGATGAGAGCATCATGATCCGGGTAAGATAAGGCAGTCCACAAGTTGACTTTAATTCTTAATAAGTATTTTATGAAGCAAAAAGCAATCATAAACACAAATGTGAAAAGCTGAAGCATGATGACACTAACTGATTAACAATAAGAAACATGTTTTTGTTGTAAAACATATTTAGTAAGTATCAAGGTTAGAAATTAATGACAAATTAATCAAATGGCAATAAGAAAATGCCTTAAGACATTCATTTTGCAGTTTTGTAGCTATTTGTGAGAAGTAACTTGCAACCTGTAGCATTATGAAGTTACATGTTTTGACTAGGGCTGTGCAATATGATGATATACATGTACAGTACTGTATATCACATGGACATTATACAAAGTCTATTCTTTCATGTTATGCTCTCATTTACATCATGATTTTGTAAAATACATCCTTTACGATAATACTTTCATTTGTGAGTGCAATATTACAAGCCATTATGAGGATGCAGAAAACATGAATACATGAATAACATGAACATGAAAAACATGAATAACAGCATCGTGAGAAAGTACAATGTTTACATTTTGCATTTTATTTAATGCTATTTTATGTTGGGCCTGTAATCATGAGTTTTTGAAGTGTTTTATCATTCATTTTTGTTTTCCTTTGGCTTAGTCTCTAATTTATGTGCTAACCACTGAGCCACTGTGCCACCTAAAGTCTTTTATATTTCCTTAAAATTTATTTGATATGTTTTTAAAAACTTTTTATCGAACATTTGCCCTGGACTTCTAAAAAAAAAGTGAGAAATATGATCATATATGAATGACCATGGCGACACGGTGGCGCTGTAGGTAGTGCTGTCGCCTCACAGCAAGAAGGTCGCTGGTTCGAGCCTCGGCTGGGTCAGTTGGCATTTCTGTGTGGAGTTTGCATGTTCTCCCTGTGTTCGCATGGGTTTCCTCCGCGTGCTCCAGTTTCCCCCGCAGGCCAAAGATATGCGGTACAGGTGAATTGTGTAAGCTAAATTGTCTGTAGTGTATGTGTGAATGAAAATGTATGGATGTTTCCCAGAGATGGGTTGCGGCTGGAAGGGCATCCGCTGCGTGAAACAAATGCTGGATAAGTTGGCGGTTCATTCCCAAACATACACTGTATATGTATAACTATTAATTTATTGAATTTACAGAAAAAGTTTTATATCTATGATATACAATTTTAACAGGATATGTGATAACTTAAATTGTCACATGAGATTTTTGTCATATCACCCAGCCCTAGTTTTTGGTCTGTGAATAGAACATCACACTGTAATAGTATGCAATATTGTCTAAACATAAAAATCTTTTTAAATAATAAAAACTTTAAATGAAATTGATTGGCATGGTTTCAGAAGAACCTTTAACGTCCACAAAAACTTTTCATTACACTAAAAAAAGGTTACTTTAGATTATTTACACTATGAATAAATGGTTCTTTGAAGAACTTTTCACTAAAAGGTTCTCATCTCTTGCTTCTTCCTGGCACCTTTATATATTTAAGTGTGTATTCTGATTAACTGAACTAATTGGGTACACATATTTTACATTAAGAAGTAATTATAAAACAAGGCAAGTACTGTAATATCATTTTATATTTTCTGCTGAGAGAGCTCATACTTGTATCTCTAGTTCATAGTAAGGCTGTGTTTACAGTACATACAGTTTGTACGTCATTGCGTTTTATTGTCAGTCTAATAATAGAAACATTTCTCTCTTAAATATAGGTGTATAATGCCTACTCCCTCAGAGCAGACAGTCTTATGGGGGAATTTAAGGTACACGCTTATATAATTCATACAATCCTTATGTCAGTTTGACTTTATTCACAAACTTTTGTGCAGAGTACTTTTATGTTTGTGTTCTAACAAACCCTATCAAATGCTCTTTTAACAGTTGGATGTTGGCTATGTCTACGATGAACCTGGTATGTGAATGCTGGATTGCGAGATGTAAATTGCCCAACACAATGACAATAATGTAATAATTAAACAGTCACACCGATACACACTGTACTGACGTTTTTGATTTATGATAACGTTTGCTGTGTCTCTGAAAGGTCACGCGATCATGAGGAAATGGCTACTGTTAGGGGACCCAGATGATGCTGTCTCTGGAGCCAGAGGTTATCTGAAAGTCAGCATGTTCATAGTAGGAACTGGAGACGAGCCTCCGGTAAGATCCCGAATGCATGTCAAGTTTCAAGGAATTGTCAGGAAGAGTTTATTGTGACTCATTCAAACTGTGGCGACATGTGATACTTTAGATTTCACCTGAATGAATTAAAATCATTCCATACCTGTTAGAGTTTCTTTCCACTTTTGAACACAAAAAAATTAGAAAAATGGCTACCAGAATGAAACTGATAGCCGCTGACTTAAAAATAAATCTGTTATGGATGTAATGGCTTCACACTTTTTTTAGAGCCACCATAGGAATAGACCCAATAAAGGTCTCTAACTATTTGAGACAGTGTAAATGATGAGCAAATGTTCCTCATTTGGTGAACTATGCCTCTAATATAAACCATTTTATCATGAAACAAGCTGCTCTCCCGTCACCTCTTGGGTGTTCCACTGTATTTCCTGTCAGGTCTATAAATATATGGATTGTAATTTTCACTTCCTCAATGAATACATTTAAAATGGGGAACTTATGGAGAAAATTCACATTTTGAGATCTAGGTACAATATGTTAAAACATTGACATGTATACTTTAGAATAGGGGTCTCAAACTCCTGGAGGGCTCCTGGAGGGCCACAGGCCTAAACAGTTTAGTTCTAACCCTGCTTCAGCATACTTACCTAAAACTTGAAGGACTTAGGGTTGGAACTAAACTGTGCAGGTTGACATCTGTACTTTAGACAGTGAATTCTGAGACTCATTCTGTCTTAAAAAACAGGTTATTTGTAAGCAATTGTCATGTTACATATAGTCTCACATTGTCTCATATAATATAGTCTATACCAGTGGTTCTCAAGCTTTTTTCAACAAATACCACCTCAGAAAAAATTGTCTCTCCAAGTACCACCATAACAACCGGTATTGAAGTATAACAGCATAGTAGGCCTAATAAAGCAGCTACAGCATTGGACAGTTCAAAAACAAGGCAGATTAATTCTTCCAATTAACAATATTTATTATTGTCAGCCACTTAAATAAAAGGTTTAGCCTATTAAAATCAATTTACTGATCACATCGGTGTTATCGTATGCATCAAAGGGTTATAAGTTTGTTCATTTTTAACTTTAATTATTCAGCGATTCCTCCGTGTACCACTAGAAGGAAGCTTGTGTACCACTAGTGGTATGCGTACCACATTTTGAGAACCACTGGTCTATATGATACAATACTTCAAATGAAATCATCAAATTATCTGTTAACATGAATGTGCTGAAGTGCAGTGCCTCTGTAAACATGTTGAAGTTCTTATGGTCAGTTGCTTTTCGAAGCTGCTGCTTTTACACTGCTGTGATTTGTGTGTGTGTGTGTGTGTGTGTGTGTAGTGTGTGTAGTGTGAAAAAGGTGGTAAAGTTAAAGTGAAAAAAGAGCAGCTGTATGCTACGGTATTGAATGCTGACGGCAGATCACTTAATGGCCACCGGTGTCAATACAGACTTTTAGAAGTCAGCACAAAACCCTAAAATGTATTAAATAAATATATACAACATAGTTATTTTTAGATACAGTAAGGCCCAATCCCAATTCTATTTTTGTACCCCTACCCCTTGCCCTTCCCCTTGGCCCTTACAACCGAGGGTTATGGGGAAGGGCTTCAAAACTTACCCCTAAGAATTGGGACAGCACTTCAACACCTGCACACGTCATCATATGTCATCACGATCTCTTGCTTCATATGAGATCAGACGATGGCGACTGCTGGAGTTATTCCAGTTGTGTTATTTTTGGTGTTTATCTTCAGGAAATCACTGAAGGCGTATATTATGTTATCATAATGATGTGGCAATAAGATCGTAACTATACTGTGTATTTACACAGTGGCCATATTTATGTAAACACACGAAAACAACATAAACATTACAGCAGACACTGTAAAAAGCTCATTCCCAGCCACTAGACATTACTGACAGGGTATTCCAGTGTCATCGTGTGTCAGAATGTTGTGGGACAGCTGTACTTGAGTTATGATTATGGATTATAGATCATGAAATTTAGCAGGGTTTTTAAAAAAAAGCATGACGTTAGAACACGAACGCGGTTATGAATATATTAAAACATATGTTTGTTTGTCGTAAAAATTCGTAAAAATGACAAAAAAATTCTAATTTGTGGATCTCCTTACTTCCGGGTTCAGCTATCCTGCCGCTGTGACAGGAGTATTCTGGGAAATTTTCTTACGCCTCCGTTTTAAGTGTGGTCCTGAAAAATCTTTGTCCGAAGGGGTGTATACCCCTTGCCCTTAGCCCTACGCCTTCAAGCTAAAGAGAATTGGGACACCACTACCCCTTGACGTGAACGTGCAAAACGAGGGGTAGGGGTAAGGGGAAGGGCTAAGGGGTAGAATTGGGATTGGGCCTAAGTTAAAAAATATTTTATTAACAGAATTGATGCATTTTTACTGTTATTTAATAAAAATGAGATTAAGACGAATTCAATTATTGCCCAAATTTATTTTTTATTATTATCATTCGTGGCATTGATGATGAACTCATTGATCAGGTGGAAAAGCGAGAAGCCAACGAGGAACAGGATGACATTGAAAGCAACTTGCTGCTGCCAGCGGGTGTCGCTTTACGGTGGGCTACACTGAGTCTGAAAATCTACCGGGCAGAGGACATGCCACAGAGTAAACATGACAGCAACACACCACTGCAATTCTACACACTTCCAATTCTACTCTAATAGTCAGTAACATGCTTCTTATCTCATCATTTTAGTGGATGATGCCTTTGCTCAGACAGTAAAGCAAATATTTGGTGCAACAGACGACAAGAAAAATTTGGTGGATCCTTTTGTAGAGGTCAACTTCGCAGGCAAAAAGGTAAAAACAACTACAAAAAGATGTTTATTGTTGAAGAAAATGTGTAAATGGTATGGTAAGGGGATTGTGATGATTTGCTTCATTTTGTGCTTCTTAAGGTGTGTACAAAGATCATAGAGAAGAATGCAAACC
This sequence comes from Danio albolineatus, assembly GCA_903798035.1. Classification (NCBI taxonomy): domain Eukaryota; kingdom Metazoa; phylum Chordata; class Actinopteri; order Cypriniformes; family Danionidae; genus Danio; species Danio albolineatus. Next base: position 5,761,627 of record CAIGQQ010037872.1, on the reverse strand, counting down.
CAGAGTGGAATCAGCTGATTCACCTCCAGGTTAAGGTAAGAAGGCTGATGATAACTATGTTAAAGGTTCACGTGAAATTAGATGTTAGTTTTTAATCTGTTTTAAGAATATCTATAAGCTAGTGTCCTCAAAAACAGCGACACATTTCACGTTTAGAAAATACAAACATCCAAAGCTTCAATGATTTTTTTCACGTCACCTCATACTTTAGTTTCTCATCCAATCTTGACCAATCATATGCTCTCTAGTATCTTACATGCCCCATCCCTTGCAAAACACTTCTCACTTGCCTTTTATTTGATGCGCTTGAACTTAACCACTCTCATTGGGAAAGCTGTGATAAAATCGAAATGCTATTGGCTGTTTTTTTTAAAGGGGAGGAGCTACTCTATGTCCTACCCTAAGTTCACTTTTCAGTTGAGATTACGTCAAACATCAAATAAAAAATGCACATTTTAAAGCACTTCACTGGACCTTTAACTATGTCAATTAGTTTGCAAAAGTGAGCACATATTGAGTTAATCAAAACAGTGACAATTTCCATATAACTGAATTATGACTATTTTAGAACAATTGTAGTCTGATGTACACAAAAGAAATGAATAACGTAATAACTGTTAAGTCTTTCATTTCAGTTCCCTTCGATGTGTGAACGAATCAAACTCACTGCGTTTGACTGGTGAGTTATTGATTGTTTTATGTTTTTTTTTTTTTACATATGCAGTAGGCAGTATAGATGCTCACAGTAAACAGTGTGGTGTGCATATGCTCACAGAGGCTTCGTTAATTTGACCAGAAAAGCAATGAAGAATGTTTTAAAATAGTATTATGATTTTAAATACAATTATTTTAAACCTGAATTTTCACATTATCACACGATCTTAGTTTATAATATTGAAGACAGTACCATTTAATTTTTTTTTGGAAACTGTGATAGTTTATTTAAATTTTTAAAATTCTAAATAACAGCTTTTCTAAGTAGATATATGTTGTAATTATTGTTAGACTTTACTTTCACTTTTGCTAAATTGAATGTAACCTTGTAACATTTAACTGTTGCTTTTTTGCAGGGATCGACTGTCAAGGAATGATGTCATTGGGACCACTTACCTTAATCTGACTAAAATAGCTTCATCTGGGGGAGAAATCGAGGGTAGGGATTTATGTTTGTGTCTCCTAAGGTGCAGATGGGAATTCATTCAGAATTCGTGGTTAAATAATAATGTGGCATAATTGAATCGCTCCTTGTAAATTTATTAGAAAAAAGCTTGCTGTTATTCAGTGTATATTTTGATAAAAACTCATTTTTGTCACCAGAATCACCCTCAGAAAATGGACTGCCATCTTCCTTTAACGGTAAAGGGAGTATTTATTTATTTGATTTTTATTTTTATTGAGAAACCTTTTTCAAAACAAGAAAAAAGATCTTTCATTTATATGCTGGTCATCTTTCTTAGTATCTGTAACTGATACTTTTTTTCAGTGGACACTACAGAAGCCGAAGTTGGCTTTCTTCCAGCCTTTGGGCCTTGTTATATTAACCTTTATGGAAGTCCCAGAGAATTTACTGGCCTACCTGACCCATATGAGGATCTGAATTACGGCAAGGTGAGTGTAGTAAAGAAAAATGTTGTGCTATGGGACTGACTGCTGAGAGCTATGAGAAAGAACATAATAAATACTGTCCAACCCCAGCAACAGCCTCTGAAGAAAAATATTTCTGTAACACTTTGCCTTTAAGATACTATTGTTATGCAGTGTTTGCTTTGCAAAAAAAAAAAAAAAAAAAAAGAGCAAACATTTCATGCAGCCATTTCACATTCACTCCAGCAGCTGCCTGTTGCACAGTTGTCATTTGTCAGATCAGTTATTGTAGATGTGTGTGTCTCAGGGTGAAGGGGTCGCATACCGGGGAAGGGTCCTGATCGAGCTCTCCACTCAACTCAATGACAAAACTGACAAGAAGGTGGAGGACATTTCCAACGATAACATTTTAGTGGCGCAGGTAACAGCAAGCATTTTTTTTTTCACTCTGTGGCTACCTGAAGTCTGAATATAAAATACGATATATGATATAATATTCTCCCCGTGGTTGTGGGGTTTCCTCCGGGTGCTCCGGTTTCCCCCACAAGTCCAAAGACATGTGGTACAGGTGAATTGGGTATGCCAAATTGTCCGTAGTGTATGAGTGTGAATGGATGTTTCCCAGAGATGGGTTGCGGCTGGAAGGGCGTCCTCTGCGTAGAACAGATGCTGGATAAGTTGGCGGTTCATTCCGCTGTGGCGACCCTGAATTAATAAAGGGACTAAGCCGAAAAGAAAATGAATGAATTATGATATAATATCTGATATGATTCATTCATTCGTTCATTCATTCATTCATTCATTCATTTTCCTTCGGCTTAGTCCCTTTATTCATCAGGGGTCTCGACAGCGGAATGAACTGCCAACTTATCCAGCATATGTTTTTACACAGCAATGCCCTTCTAGCTGCAACCCAGTGCTAGGAAACACCCATACACACTCAGACGCACTCATACATGACGGTCACCTGTACCGCATGTCAATTCACCTAAACTGCATGTCTTTGGACTGTGGGGGAATCGCAACATCTGAAGGAAACCCACACAAACATGGAAAGAACATGCAAACTCCACACTGCGGCAGTGCTGACCACTGAGCCACCATGCCGCCTATATGATATAATATATGATATAATTAGTTTTATCATAATATATGATATAATTAGTTTTGTCACCTTCTATCTTATATTGTTCTGAGATATTTATTCTGAGAAAGAATATATATATTTACATATTCATTTTTATTCGCATATTCATAATCAAAATCCGTTTTCATGAGAAGGTGAACCAAAAGATGCAGCATTTACACACACATCACTATTTAGATTATCTACAATTTTTATATGCAGAGCATTGTCCATTTTCTTTTAGAAGGAAAATTATCAAACTCTATTTAGATTTTTTTTACCAAGATGCTAATGGTCAAATCTGATGCAACTCAGTATGCTAACCTAAGGTAATATGACTAAGCTAAGCTAATATGACTAAGCTAAGCTAATATGCTAAGCTAAGCTTATATGACACTGCCAAAATAAGAAATTGACTGAATGGATTTAAAAATCTTTTTTAAGTCAGCTGTTTAGCTCTAGGAGACTTGTAAAACGACACATTTCCCCCCAAAAGGTGGAGTGTTCCTTTAATTACAATAAATGTTACCATGTTGTTTTAGCCATTATGATATCTACAGAGTAATTGCAGTTAGTTACAGAGGCTGCTTTCTAGTTTATACTAATAGTTGGTGCAATCATGTGTATAATTACCCACAATTTTCAGAAGCTAAAATAAACATCTGCACTGGACAAATATTTAGCACTGCATTTTACCTGTACATTATGCTTAACTTGATCTGCTCAGAATGCAGATACTAACTGCCCAGGTGATTCCTGAAAATATGAGAAATTGTATTAATATGAGATTATTATACAGTAACAGAACTCAAAATGTTTTTATGTGCTTTAATTGTCCAGAAATACCAGCGGAGAAGGAAATATTCTTTATGTGCAGTGTTTCACAGTGCCTGCATGCTTCAAGAGCCTGGAGAACCGATTCAGTTTGAAGTCAGCATTGGAAACTATGGAAATAAACTGGACTCCACATGCAAACCACTGGCCTCGACTACTCAGTTAAGCTGTGCTGTTTTTGATGGTGAGTTTTTCATTATGCCAGAATGATAGCAGATACAAACAGTTCAGATTTGAGCCTTTGAGATCTGCATTGTTTTCCTAATTTTTTTTTTCCAAAGGAAATCACTATTATTACTTGCCCTGGGCTGATTCTAAGCCTGTTGTTATCCTCACATCTTTCTGGGAGGACATAAGTCATCGTTTGGATTCAGTGAACATCATTCTGTATATTTCTGATCGACTGGTAGGATTTTAATCTTCGTGCCGTTCTGCAATTCAGTGAGCTGATAAATGATTCAGAGCAATCTCCAACTTGATATGTCACTTTCTTTAGCAATCCAACATCATCTCTCTAAAGACGGCCATCTTAGGGAAAATGTCTGACTCTCGCCTGGCTGAGATTTGGCTGAAACTTGTCACCCAAGTCATCGATGACCTTTCTAGGTAAATGCCAGAGGGTGAACATTCTTATCTTCCTCTGTTTAGAGCTTACACTTGGAGCATTGTTAGTGTTCAGAACAAAAGTGTTTATTGACAGTTTTCTTTTTCTTTTTTTTTTTTTGGCAAATTAAAGAAAGAAATATATTATCATATTTAATTAAAGAAAGTTAATCATGCTGTTGATAAAAATATGACAACATTTAATGCAATAATCTGTAAAATATAAAAAATAAATACATTTTTGTTTATAAAATTAATTAATACATTTTTATAAAGCAGTATAAAGTCAGTATTAATTTTTTATCAATGTATATATATTTTAAATGTTAATTTTTATCATACGATTCTGGGTATTCTCAAAATTGTGACGGTCATGTACTTAAGTTCTATTATTTTTTCAGTTTTTTAGATATAAAGTTGCAGTTGTAAGTTAATAGCTTGTTAAAAACCTCTTAAGGCCCAAGGTGTTTCATTAAATGCCTTTTTTTTCTTTGATATTTGGGCTTTTTTGGAACCTAATTAGAACAAAAACCTAAGTATCATCTTTTGATATGATGTTCTTTTTAGAGAAAAATTATGTCCATAAATGTGGACTCGTGGTCCGAGTTTACAAAAAAGACTTTTTCCTGACTGTTTTTTAATGCATTAATAACACATACATATTTTTTGAAAATGTTTTGACTATCAGAGAGTACAAACAAATTTTTTTGCCCATTTTAAACAGTTAAAAATAGTGTTTAGGACATTTCATATGTTGCAAAACAGTTGGAGGATGACACTGTATGTCTGTAACAAAATATAAAACATTCAAAGTTTTTTAAATAGCCACTTAGGAGCTAGAATTTGCTGTCCATGTATGTGACCACCAAGCCCTATGAGGATAATAAATATCAGTAATAAAAGATGTCAGCAATCAGAGCAATTAAATCCTTATATACATCCTAGATAATGTTTCACAATTCTGTGAAACTTTCTCAATTTTCTCGAGATTTTCTTAAGAGTAAAACAGTTGTGAGATTATACTGTAACTCAAAACTTTAAGATTTAAGCATGTATAAATATCTAAATACACCTGCAATAAAAAATCACAATTGCTTGATAAAATGCTGCAATTTTTTCTTTATTGCTTGCTTTATTGCTATTAGTTACCAGTTACCAGATCTTGAGGGTAAGCCAAATCTGACAGCACTTGATATTCAAATCAAGAACCTGCGCGACAAAACCATGGCCAGTGTGAAGGAGGCAGCCATTCGCATGAGGGAGGAGGCCGTCAATGTTAGAGCTACAATGGCCGATATAGAGGACTGGCTTGATCGACTGCAGCAGATCTCTGAGGAGGTTCGCCATTTGTCTTTTTCTACTAGACTCAGTTTGGAGTTGATAGAATGTATCATTAAAGTTAAATGTCCGACCAATAGCTTTTTTACACATTTGATTAATTGCAGCCTCAGAACAGTATGCCGGATGTCATCATATGGATGCTGAGAGGAGAGAAACGTGTGGCCTACGCCCGAATCCCAGCCAATCAGGTGCTGTACACCACCCACAGTGAACAGGCCATCGGGAAATACTGCGGCAAGACACAAACCATCTTCATGCAGGTAGGAAAGTTTGATCTGGAATTGAACGTTAGATTATGGTTTACTGTATATATATTCCTTAATCCTTTGTTTTGGCTTGTCCCGTTCAGTGCGTCACAGGATCAGCAGCTAAATTCAAATCTGTTATCCCGCTATGGTTTGCACCAGCAATTGTGATAAATCAACAATCATTCATTCATTCATTCATTTTCTTTTCGGCTTAGTCCCTTTATTAATCCGGGGTCGCCACAGCGGAATCAACCGCCAACTTATCCAGCATTAGTTTTACGCAGCGGATGCCCTTCCAGCCACAACCCATCTCTGAGAAACACATCCACACATTGTCATTCACACACATACACTACGGACAATTTAGCTTACCCAATTCACCTGTACCGCATGTCTTTGGACTGTGGGGGAAACCGGAGCACCCGGAGGAAACCCACGCAACCACGGGGAGAACATGCAAACTCAACACAGAAATGCCAACGGGCCCATCCGGGGATCGAACCAGCGACCTTCTTGCTGTGAGGCGAACATGCTAACCACTCGGCCACCGTGGCGCCCAAATCAACAATCAAGCAACAATAATTATTTTTAAACAATATCAGATTATGTGCTTTATTCACATCAGACACACTGTTCACATTACTAAAACGTTTACTCTATTCTCCTCCCAGTTAAACAGCTACTTACTTTCATGTATTCTTGCGAGAAGTTAAAGGGTTAGTTCACCAAAAATTGGAATTAGCTCATCCTTTGTTTTTCTTCTCGTGGTTTTAGCCTTTATATGTTTTAGATGTTTTCTGTTAAACGCAAAAGAAGAAATTTTGAAGATTTATGGTTACTGGGACCCACCAACTTTCATAGTATAACAAATAATTACTATAGAAGTTACTATTGAAATGTATTCTTCTGTGTTTAATAGAAGAAAGAAATTAAATAGGTTTTGAAAAAGTGAAGGCAGAATTGTAATTTTTGGGTCATCTCTTTCATTCATTACAGGGCACCTATTTTTACAATGAATGTAATGTAAGTTTTTGGTGTCCCCAGAATGTATCCGTGAAGTTACGCTTCAAATACGCTTCAAATTATTTATTATACCCTGTAGAGAAACAAGCTGCGTTTGTTTTGTGTGTACCTGCGCCCTTAAATACAAACAAGCTGGGTCTCCTCACCCCATATTAAATGTAGAGTGGTGTTTGGGCATGTCCGCTTTCTATCAAGTTTTTTTTATTAACACACTGTTAAAAAATATGTTGCTATCTATTTGACACATTTGGGAAAGTGACAAAAAAAACAAAATAATCGTCATTATGTACATTAAACATACACATATTGTTTTCAGTATCCAATGGACAAAAATAAAGGCCTCAATATCCCGGTGCAGCTGCGTGTGAACATGTGGCTGGGCTTATCTGCGCATGAAAAGAAGTTCAACACCTTTGCAGAGGGGACGTTCAGTGTATATGCAGAGATGGTTAGTAAGAGAGAAACTCACAGCATATATTATATGTGTAATATCTTCATTGTACACAACCATGGTCTCTCTCTGCTCTCCTATGTTAGTATGAGAACCAGGCTCAGGTATTTGGGAAGTGGGGAACCACCGGGCTTGTAAGCAAGCACAAGTTTTCAGATGTGACAGGGAAGGTGAAACTGAAGCAGGAGCGATTCATGCCGCCCCGGAGCTGGGATTGGGAAGGAGACTGGTTCATTGATCCTGAGCGTGGGTGAGCTAATGATAACTGCAAAATATAATTATTCTGCTGAAATATATATATAAATATATGTACAGTTTAAGTCAGAATTATTAGCCCTGTATATTTTCCCCCAATTTCTAAACAGAAAGAAAATTTTTTCAGCACATTTCAAAACATTATAGGGTTAATAACTCATTTCTAATCACGGATTTATTTTATCTTTGCCATGATGACAGTAAACAATATTTTACTAGATATTTTTCAAGACACTTCTATACAGCTTAAAGTGACATTTAAAACCTTAACTAGGCAGGTTAGTGTTAGTAGGCAAGTTATTGTATAATGATGGTTTGTTCATTCATTCATTCATTTTCGGCTTAGTTCCTTTATTAATCTGGCGTCACCACAGCAGAATGAACCACCAACTTATCCAGCATTTGTTTTACACAGTGGATGCCCTTCCAGCTGCAACGATGGTTTGTTTTGTAGACTAAAAAATAGCTTAAAGGGGATAATAATTTTTACCTTAAAATGATACTAAAAAAATTAAAAACTGCTTTTGTTCCAGCCAAAATAAAACAAATAAGACTTACTCCAGAAGAAAAAATATTATCAGACATACTGTGAAAAAATCCTTGCTCTGTTAAACATAATTTGGGAAATATTTAAAAAAGAAAGAAAATTCAAAGGGGGGCTAATACTTCTGACTTCAACTGTATATATATATGTATATATATATATATATATATATATATATATATA
>CAIGQQ010037872.1:5716397-5743435 GCA_903798035.1 Danio albolineatus | reverse complement strand
CTGGACCATATGCAAAGACCTCAACGGCGTGACGCAGCCACAAAAATTTGTTTCAAACCGGAAGAACGAATTTGCTCGAAATAACGCAAAAACAACCAATTTTCACTTTTTAGTCAATTATATGTGTCCTAATAGTGTTTATAGCAGCGTGGGACACATATATGACTGTCAACAGCCCAAAAAATGTGTTTTGGTGTTTCATGGCCCTTTAAGAAAAGAAAATTTCTTTTTTACATATTATTACTTAAAACAAGACAATATGTTTTGCCTGTCTTTCATGAATCATTGAATGCATACTTGTACTGTACTGTAAACAAAAGTAAGAATCACTTTTATTGTAATATTATCCAGAATCAGTGAATCTAAATGAAAAGAACAGTCCTTGTTATGTCACTTATATTCCTCACATAAAGTTTTTGTGTTTTAGTGGCAATGATGGCAGCGGCTCCTCGAGACGTTGTTATTGATATGGGGGACAGAATCCCCAGCCCTTCCAAGCAGGTACAAAAACATTTGCTTAAAACTCTTCTAAAAATTATGAAAATGATATGACGATAATAATAGTTTCTATCTACTTTTTCACTTCTACATTCGGCAAGTTTTCCATAGCCTGCAGAAAAGAAAATAAATAATTCTTTATCATTATATAACAGTCTGAGAACTGTGCTGTTATGGCACAAAATAGCTGCAGACTGACTTTTACAGCCGAACTCACTTCTATTCTCTCACCACCTATTATAGGAAGAGGACACGGTGGACTGGTGGAGTAAATTCTATGCCTCCATTAACGAGCATGAGAAATGCGGCCCTTATCTCCAGAAGGGATATGACACCTTAACAGTAAGTTTTTGCCCGGTCTTGCCATCCTGTGTGGATGTTTGCATCCTGCTTATGTTTTAAAGCAGATAAGGTATGACCATTGTTATGTAAGTGAACGGTGGTAAAAATATGTGTCCATTTCAGGTCTATGACACAGAACTTGAAGTGGTTCCTGAATTCAGAGGACTGACAGATTTCTGCAATACATTCAAACTGCAGAGGGGCAAATTGGAGGACGACGAGGAAGACCCGTCTGTAGTAGGAGAGTTCAAGGCAAGTCTGTGCCAGTCAGCTATTCACAGAGCTTCCTTAGCTGTTCAGATAAGTGGATTTTTATAAAGAGAGGTGATTTCCTTGGCATTAAATATCTAGGCTAACATCACAAAGATTAGAAGTCTAGGTTGAGTCCAACTAAGAGACGTTACGGCAGTAACAAATCAGCAACATTTCTATTGTGACCTTGTTTAAGGCATTTAATCTCAGATTGCTAATATGCTAGTGTAAAATAACATGTACTACTGTATTAAAACATTTACTAACAGGGCAGGTTTCCAAAATAGAGGCTATTAACTCTGAGAACACTCAGAAAAGAATTTGCCCACAAGCAACAAAAAGAGGATACTTTATATTAGACTGCCATCTTGTGGTAGACGTCTAACAAACCAAGCTAAGACGCTGGGTCAGATTTATCCAAGTACAAGTCTCAGTCAAAGATGATATCATTGTTGATATCAAGAATAAACATTGTTACTAGTTGAAATGCAATCTTGATATGAACAATCGGTGTTCTTGATATCAAGAATTTAAGCTTTTCGCTTTTGCTTTTTCGTAGATTAACAACATTTTGCATAAGGGCATTAGCAAAAAAATAAATAAAAACTAGATTTACTAGACATTCACTAAAGAATCGATGGTGAAAAGACCTAGATAAAGTTAATTGTAGCATTTTACTTTATCCACCCATTTGCTCTATGTAAGTAACTTTGTTTATATTGTAAACAATATGCATATCAGGACCACAAAGTGTCTTACAGTAAGTGTCATTTTTTATTGAAATTTTAAATAAGCTTACTGTTAACATATAATATGCTAGTATAGGACAATAGTCTGTCATGATACAACTACAATATTTGAAATCTGGTATCCGAGGTTTCAAAAAATCTAAATACAGTACTAAGATAATCAAAGTTATCTAAATTAAGAACTTAGCAATGCACATTACTAATAAAAATGAGTTTTGATATATTTACAGTAAGAAATGTACACAAAGATCTTTTTTTAATGCTCTATTGATTTTTGGGATGGAAAAATCGATACTAGAATAATCAATCATTTTGACCCATATGATTTTTAGGTGTCTATTGCCAAAAATGTACCCATAAAAGTTTTGTGGTCCAAAGTGTGAACTTGCTCTATGTATGTGATATTTTCAGAAAATAAACTACTTGATTAGAAATGATTTGTTTCTTTTAAATTGGTTCTTCCCAAAGTTACAACTGTCTCACATGATAGGTAGATTGAGATATTTATTTTTACACAATTTTCACAGCCAAAAAAACTATTAAAAAAAACATTTGAGCATTTAAATTACTTACACAAGGTCTGCAGTAGTCAGTTCACAGTTATTTGTACCAATATTTATATAATATCTCAACAAGCACACATTAACCTATTGGGTTCCTGAGATGTTCTGATAGTTGCTACAGGAGTGTGAATGTAGAGAACAGCGAGTCTCTGTGGAAGTCGAAAGATCATTTTCTGTACTCATGTTTATTTGGAATACTAGAAGACAACATTACTGGATTATACCAAGCCACAATTTTGCGTTTTGTTGGTTTTTATGGAGATAATCTGTTGTGTCTGTGTTCTTCAATGAGCATAGTAATAATAGAAATATCAACAAAAAGGTTTGTTGTCATCTCATTCATTTTAGGCACTTTAACTCTTTAATGCAGTAAATCTGGCCCTCAGTAATATTTTTTGACTGCATTGACAGGGCTCGTTTCGAGTGTATCCCTTGTCAGACGACCCAAACATCTCAGATCCACCTCGTCAGTTCAGAGAGCTGCCTGAAAGCTGTCCTCAGGAGTGCCTGGTCAGAATCCACATCATACGCTGCCTCGACCTGCAGCCCAAAGACAACAATGGCATGGTGAGTTTCCAGTGGTGTAAAGAAACAAATACTGAAATTACTGTAATTGAGTTGGGTTTTTTCTCTCTGGAATTGTACTTTGCTTAGTAGATTTAAAATGTGTACTTGTACTACTTGAGTACATTTTTAGTGCTGCATTGGTACTTTCGCTCCACTATTTTCCCGTAATCAGTCCCGTAATTCTTGTCCAATCAAACCGTGCATAGAAAATCGCATAAGACAGACCGTCCTGAAGAATGTCCTCAAGTGTGGAAGAATTAGGAGTGTTTAAGAAGATGCAAAAGGCATTGCACGCAACCAAGAGACTGCATTTCACTGATGAGAAGATGCCTATTGCGTGACTGAAATTATTCAGGGCTCAAAGTGCATAACCTAAGCATTAACATATGGTCACAGCTACTGTAGATTAGCATTAGATTACACAGATTACCCTCTGCATGTAAACTCATCAACATTAAGCTATATTTTTATTTTGCAGAGTATAAGGTGGAATAATTTTTAGAGCATAATACTCTTGAGCTCTTTTATAAGGGCTATTTTTTACTCATACTTTGAGTAGTATTTACACCTTTACTCTACTTGCGCTATAATTTTTAGCAAGTTCAGTTGAATTCAAGTTTATTTGTATAGATCTTATCACATTAATTTTTTGTTTCAACCCAGGTTTACAGTAGGTGCACATTATTGTAGTGCAATGTAATGTGTATTTATATAGCGCATTTATCGTGTATGGCCATTCACCCAAAGTACTTCACAATCATGAGCGGGGGTCTCTCCACACCACCACCAGTGTACAGCATCCACACATTATTACATTACATGCAAAATTTAAAAAGTTATTAGTTACTATATATTTATTAGTTACTAATAACTGTAACTAATTAACTTATAGCTAATTACTTATAACTTTATCAGTTAAAGATAGAATAAGTAAACGTAGTTAACCTGAAGTTATAGTGTGTATAGGTGATGTCTATGAGTAGACACTATGTGTATAGGCAATGTCTATGTAAATGAAGTAATGATACCTTTATTTAAGTATGATTTTTCAGTAATCTTTCCACCACTGACCAGTTCACATGTAATATATATATATTTATATATAAAAAATATATAATGTATAATATAAAAAATATATATAATAAACAACATCAAGTCTTTGGATTGTTGAGTTTTTAATGTGTCACATGTGCATATTCTTTCTTTATGAAGTGTGACCCTTACATAAAGATTTCCCTGGGGAGGAAAACTATTGATGACAGAGATCACTACAAACCAAATACTCTAAATCCAGATTTTGGGAGGTGAGTACATGAGAACTGATAAATTAACTTGCATATAATTGTGTATTTTTCTGATATTTAATTGAGTGTCTGTTCACAGGGTGTTCGAACTGAACTGCTACATCCCACAGGATAAGGACTTGAAGATTTCCGTCTATGATTATGATCTGCTAAGCTCTGATGAGAAGGTTGGGGAAACGGTTATCGATCTTGAGAATCGACTTCTTTCTCGGTTCGGCTCTCATTGTGGAATCCCAAAATCGTACTGTGTGTAAGTGATTATCTTGCTTGCATTGTTTTCAGATTTTTTAAACAAGATTTATTCATGTACTTAGTGCTATTTAAAATGTGTTTGTAAAAGATCTGGAGTGAACCAGTGGAGAGACCAGCTCAAACCTTCTCAGATCCTGCAGAATCTGGCCAGGATGAGAGGGATTCCTGCTCCTCAGATATCAGATGATGGCAGTTTCCTGGCTTTTGGAGGACGAGAGTACAGGCTGGATGAACTGGGTATGTTCATTTTAGCCAATGTTTCTCAACCATGGTTCTAGAGGACCACCAACACTGCATGTTTTGGATTTCTCCTTTGTCTGTCACACCATTTCAGGTCTTTCAGTCTCTGCTAATGAGCTGATGATCTGAATCGGGTGTGCTTGCTTAAAGAAACGTTTAAAAAAATGTGCAGAGTTGGTGGTCGTCCAGGAACTTGGTTGAGAAACACTAATTTAAACTATTAGATCTTGCCTGGGTCTCAACATCATGTGCCATAATGTTTCCCCTAAAGGTAGATCAGATCATAAATTGACAAACAGTCTGATTACATAATTAAATGTAAATGAAATTGGACCAAACGGCAAGTGTGTAACATTTTTTCAACCATTATATCTCTTTAAAAGAATAATTGTAAAACATCAGAAAAATTAATACAGAAATATTATTATAAGCATTTTGAAATATATTGTAGTCTAATTACAAGTAGCCCCACAAACATTTCAGAATCTGATTACACAATCCAGATAACAAGATTACATAAATCTGGAAATGTGTATATAGATCCTAAGGCATTTGCAAAGTTTCATTTGCTTCCTAAAAACTATGCTATTAAATAATTTTTGTTTCCATTAAAAGCTTTTCTAATGTATTTTAAATATTATTGTGACCTTTTCTGAGTTTAAGACACTTTTTTCAAAAATGTTTTAAAAAACCAGTCTAATCCTAAACCTTTGAATGCTAGTCTATTAACATAAATAAGGGTAACATTTTTATTACCACATGTAGTTTTACTTGATTCAGCACATATACACCTGATACATATACTAAATTTCTACTTTGGTGCGAAACTTGCAGTGTATTTTTAACAAGTGTATTGCCAACTAAGCATTTTATAACACATTAAATGATCAATAATAAGAGAAACGGGTATCCCATTGCTTACAGAGGCCAATAAAAGCATTCATGCACATTTGGGACCTCCTAAGGAGCGTATCTGCTTGCATGTGTTGAGGAGACAAGGTCTCGTCCCGGAGCATGTGGAGACCAGAACCCTGTACAGCAGCTACCAGCCTACACTCTCTCAGGTCAGTCTACACATGAGAAAAAAAAGGTTGAAATTATGACCTAAATAAGTCACTTTTAAAATAATTGCACAATTCTGACTAACTAAAACATTAAAAGTCATAATTGTAGGATTAAAAAAATTGACATTATGCCAAAATTATGACTTAAGTCGAAATTAATAACATTCTAACTTACTAAGTAGAAATGATGACTTAAAATGTTAAAATTGAGATATGAGATTTAAAAAAAAATCTAAATATTATGACTTAATGACTTGCAATCTCTTTGGACAGGACACAACACAACATATGCAGTAATGATCTGTGAATCCATTAACATTAAGACATACTGCCTTTTAAAGTGGTTTTATTAAACAATGTCATTATCTTTTCACACATACTGTAAAGGAATAAGCACACAATGTATACAGTATTATGAATATTGAATCTTACATTTATTTAGCAGCAGGTTTAGCTATTAGTTTTTCCATGACTCTCGCTAAGTCAAGAATTAAAAAAAACAATTCAAATCACTGCTTAATGTTAATGTATTCACAGTTCATTATAGCTTGTGTTGTTTCCTGCCATTAAGTCAGAATTTTGCTAATAAATAAAAATAAATGACCCTAGTAATAATTAGGAATCTTTCTGAATTTGTACTTTTTATTTCATTTATAAATAAATACAAACAATTGTTCAATTGTTGAATAAATGTTAATATATTAAATTAAACATTAAATAAATGTTAAATAAAGATTAAATTCATCAATTTTAGTAAGTCCCACACTTTCAATTATGTATGTATTAATTTAATTTAATTTTTGTTTTTATTATGTAGTGGAAATAGGCTTCTACAGAAACACTCTACTTTGCATTAATTTAATTTCAGAACTACTGTTTGTGACACACAGTTTCATTTTGTCTTGGCAGGGCAAAATTCAGATGTGGGTTGAAATATTCCCCAAAAACCTTGGCATCCCAGGACCACTCTGTGATATCACTCCTCGCAGACCCAAACAGTAAAATCCGCTGTTCTTCACATTTGCAAAACCACTATGTGTGTGCGTTTACTGTTCTAATGCTACCTTTTCATTGAAGGTATTTCCTGCGAGCCGTTGTTTGGAATACAACTGAGGTCATTCTGGATGAAACCAGCATCACAGGAGAAAACATGAGCGACATCTATGTGAAAGGGTAATCCATTTATGATTATATTAGCACAATGATTCTGGAGTAAGTGATTTGCACTGCCATTTAAATGTATGTACTATGTATTTGAAAAAAAAAAGTAAAAGAAAAATTAAAAGGGACAATAACGGCAATGTAATGACAAATAATAGTAATAATAATATTGATAAACAATAATAATAAGAATAACAATCATCATCATAAATTATCAGGGCTTTTTACAGTTTTTTTCAACAGTAAGACATTAAGAGAAACGAGGACATTTTCAACAATAATATAATAATAGTAATTTCAACTTGTTATTTTTTCGCTTGATCACTGAATGACACTGAAGACAGTCACTGGAACTTATTACATTTAAAACATTAAAATAGACAATAATTATTTTAAATTGTAATATAATTTCACAGTGTTGTTGCATTATATTTTTCATTTTTTTAATGATAGCTTAATGATATTTTGATTTTTTTATACTGCACTATATTATTGTTGTGTGTTTTTCATTAACATGCTTTCTAAATATTTCTGACTCTAAACATTTAAATGGGTTTTCCTTTTTGTTTATTTGTTTGATATATATGTTTTTCACGTGTTTATAGGTGGATGCCAGGTATGGAGGAGGACAAGCAAAAAACTGATGTCCATTACAGATCTCTAGATGGAGATGGAAATTTCAACTGGAGATTTGTATTTGGATTTGATTATTTGCCAGCAGAACAGTTGTGTCTAGTTTCCAGAAAGGTCAGTGTTATGAAGAAGTGTATGAATAATATAATATAATATAATATAATATAATATAATATAATATAATATAATATAATATAATTTAATATAATAATATAATATAATATAATATAATATAATATAATATAATATAATATAATAATATAATATAATATAATATAATATAATATAATATAATATAATAATGTTTTCATCCATTGTCACAATTAACAATACATTTGATATCTAGGAACATTTCTGGAGTCTCGACAAAACTGAGTTCAGGATCCCTCCTAAACTCACCATTCAGATTTGGGACAATGACAAATTCTCCCTGGATGACTACTTGGGTAAATGTCTTCTTCAGATCAATGACTTTATGCGGGTTTTCTTAAAAATGCTCATGACGTATGCTCAGAGATCTAACAGAATGGCTTTTTCAAACAGGCACGGTGGAGTTGGATTTGCTTCACCTCATCCCTCCTGCTAAGACCCCTGAAAAATGCTCTCTAAGCATGCTAACACAAACAGGCAAAAACCTGACGCCTTCATCGCTCTTCTCCCAGAAGTCAGTGAGAGGCTGGTGGCCTTGTGCTATGGAGGAAAATGGCAAAAAAGTCCTGACTGTGAGTGTAGCATTCAGATTTTAAAACAAAAAAAAGATGAATTACATTTTGGCTGTGCAATAAAATGATAACAGTAATTGGTCACACTTCATCTTGATGGTCCGTTTGTTTAATTTAAATTACATTGCATCTACATGCCAACTAATTCTCATTAGATTATAAGTAGACTGTTAGGTTGGAGTTAGGGTTGGGGTTAGGATTAGGGTTAGTGTAAATTGACATGTACTTGCAAAGTTTCTTATAGTCAGTTAAATGTCTGTTGAATGTCAGTGTCAACAGATATTAAGCAGACAGTCTACTAATACTCAAATGGACCATCGAAATAGTGTTTAATTAGTGTTTCACTAATTAGTGAAATATAATTTTATGCTTGTTTGAGCCAATCAGACAGTATATAGGTTTGTTTACATGCTGATGGGTTTAAAAACAGTACACAAAAAATCCTTATTTGCACATATTTGGTGTAAAGCTCATACTGATTCTGAAATCAATCATGCGAGAATCTCAGAAGAGAAGCACTTTAATTTAGTGAAGAAACATGAATGATTTGCCATGAATGATTCTGTTAGAAGTTTATTCCACAGTTTTTCCATAATTTATTGTTGTATCAATAACTGCACAGTGGTTTTATAGCATAAATTTATTATATTGTTAATGTAAAAATGCATAAATGTTATTAAAGGAGTCATGCAATATAATTTAAATAATTAAGTAGTTTTATTAAGCCAAAACATGTACAGTATTTATTTGAATACTTCATGTATTCTGGCTAGTGTTATTTAGACTAAAAGTTCATCATAAAAGGCGAATATTGTACCTCAGACTTTTGAAAAGTTCATCTTTTGATGTGTTTGTCATGTTTTGAAAGAAAAAGAGTCATTTATATGAACAATTCTCTGGTTTTTATAAGTTTCACACAGAAGCATAAATTTTGCCTTTATATTTGAAATAAAATGAGATTTTACATGTTTATAGATATCAACTAATGTGAAAATTGTATATCTGATAAACACATGATCTTTTTTTGCCCATATAACCCAGGTTTACAGCAAGTAACAACAACAACATCAGTTTATTTATAAAGCACAAATAAAAACAGCTATTGTTGACCAAGGTGCTTTAAAGTCACACAAAAGAAAAAAGACAGACACCTGGCAAATCATGGCATATCATGACTAACCACAATTAAAAGCCAAAGAGAAACGGATTGTGAGTTTGACGTTAAACTTATGCAGTTTAGAGGCCGTTCTGATAGAAACTGGAAGGTTATTTCACAGTTTTAGAACAACAATAGCAAACGTTCGCTCACCTCAAGATTTAAATTTAGCCCGAGGAACGTTTTATGGTCTCTAGGTGGATGACGTGAGAGACCTTACAGGATTATGAATAGATAATACATCAGACAAATATACAGGAGCTAAACCATTCAGAGTTTTAAAAACCAGTAGCAGTACAATACAGGTTTACTCGCGCTCTAGTGGGTCTAAATTTTTATGGCCCTCTGCTGAACACAAAACAGGATATATGTGAAAAAAGCTGACATTAATAGTAGAAACAAAAAGTACTCTAGAAGTTTTTCCCAAACATTTTTCAGGATACCTTCCTTTGTGTTCAACAGAAGAAATACCTCAAACAGGTTTAAAACAAGTGGAGAACGAGTAAACGATATAATTTTTGGTGAACTATGCCTTTAAAGATGTTGTTGTTTGGGATGTCAGGGTAAAGTGGAGATGACTCTGGAGGTGGTGGAGGAGAAAGAGGCAGATGAGAGGCCTGCTGGGAAAGGAAGAGATGAACCCAACATGAACCCCAAACTA
The DNA here is from genome assembly GCA_903798035.1 of Danio albolineatus. Classification (NCBI taxonomy): domain Eukaryota; kingdom Metazoa; phylum Chordata; class Actinopteri; order Cypriniformes; family Danionidae; genus Danio; species Danio albolineatus. The sequence goes on along the minus strand of CAIGQQ010037872.1, from coordinate 5,733,271 downwards.
GAGCCTCCAAAGTAAGAACATCAGTGTTTGGTCGTTCAGCATCATGTTTCATTAAATGATGTGAGTAATACTGTATGCTGTACTATGTTCAAACAGCCGTCCAGATACATCTTTCCTTTGGTTCACAAATCCATGCAAGACCATGAAGTTCATCGTATGGCGCAGATACAAATGGCTCTTCATTGGATTAGTTATTCTCATACTGGTGATCCTGTTTATTGGAATCCTCTTGTATTCTTTCCCGGTAAGCGTTTTCCTGATATTGTAAGTTAATAAGGGAATTGATTAAGTCAGAGTACCTGGTAGGATCGCTACAGTCTATCATGTGCATTTTTAAATATTTGCCTTTTATTTTTTTTTTCCAGAACTACATTTCCATGAAACTCGTGAAGCCATTTTAATAGGAAAAATTCAAGTTTTGGAAACTGCAACCTGCAGTGGGACACAGTCAATGGAGAAATGCCATTTTATTCATTTTATTTCTCTACAAAAAGACTTGAATCTATTACAAGTGACAAGTGCTGTTTTTTCTTTTATTTGTAGACAACACTGGGTTGGCAGATTGCAATGCTGCTAGAACTTGCACTATATTTCTTTGTTATACAATCCCTGGCTGTTGCTTTTCTTGTTTATTTGTTAATATCCAGGAAAGTTGATTAAAGTAATACTAATGTCGGGGTTATTTTTGTTGTTATACAGTAGAAGTTGTCATTTACAGTACAATCATTTTTTATTCAAGTAAATACAGATGTATCTGTTCTTTGTTCATTATGCATTAAACAGCGGTTTCTTGTATACGTCTCTATTAACAGTAGCAATGGTGATTTTATGGATGAATAATTAAATGTAAAAAGTGATTAAATGTATATCTATGATTCATAAAAGGGATCTATTTAATGATGGCATTGATCAAATGTAATTTTCAAGAATGTGTAAATGTTTTAATGATTTAATATTTAAATATTACAATATATTTTTACTTTTTTACATGAGCTTTTTTTTTTTTTTTTTTTTTGTTAACACGTTTATTGAGGTTTTTTTCCACCCCTGGAAGACTTCAAAAGATTAATAAATAAAATAATAAATTTTTGCAAAGAAAATTTACAAAGATTTAAAAAATGATGACACAACATCAAAAGCTGAATGCCACAAACGGACAGTTTTCGCATTAGCATCATGTATACAAGAACTTGAGTTCCATCCTGAAAATGTCCAACAATAAGCAGGCCAGATTTGGTTTGTCTGTCCATTGTGTGAGGAGGATTCCAATGGTTGACTAGCAATTTTTTATTTTTTTTTTGCTGCTGTGAGAGCAGTTAACAGTAGACATCTCTGTTGAACGGACGAAGTGAGGTCTCAAAAGTCATTCATGATAAAATGGCATGGAGTCAAACATATCTCAGTGCCCAACAAATGTGATGTCTTTATGAAGTCTATATTTTCTGAGTTTTTATAGAAATTTAATGTTAAACTATGTCATTTTAAGCATTTTTTTAGATTGTGTGTGTGCGTTTGTGTCTGTGTTAAAAACTTCTCTACCTACATTTTTTAGGTTAATGCATGTACACAGCAGCGTTATTTTACTGTTAGTTAGAAAATATTGCATTGTAACTACAGCTTCTACTACTAATAGGTTGTCATTTTTATATTTGTAGTTTTCATTAAAAGCAGGGGGCTCGAATCTTGGTCCTGGAGGGCCGGTGTCCCTGCAGAGTTTAGCTCCAACTTGTCTTAACACACCTGTCTGGATGTTTCAATTATATCTAGTTTATTTTTGTTATTTTAATTGTTTTTGGTATGTCTTTATTTAATTGTTTATTTAATTATTTATTACTATTATTATATTTTTATTACATCAAGGGGACATTTTTTAGGGTTTTATTTAAGACTGTAAGTTCATCAAATACGTTAAATAAATACAGATAGACTCCTGAAGATGGCGCGCTTGGGCCCCAACAAATGGTCTATCGACTTTGATGCAACAAAAGATTAACATTACAAAGACATTAAAATGTCTGTTAAGCTGTAAAATAAATACATAAGTACATATATATATATATTGTCGCTAAGAATTTAAATAATAAAATAACTAATAATTATATTAATAATGTTAATAATATCTGATACCTATATAAAACTGTAACTGCTCAGATTAATTGACATTTTACAGCGAGAAACGATGTAAATGTTAGACTAAAACGCGTGTTTAAATTGAAATCACCAAATAAAAGCTTTCTTTCGCTCACGTGACCAGAATCTATCCAATCAGCAGCAGCTCTACGACCCGGAACTGATGCCTTTCTCTGCACTCCTTTCAGTGTGTTTAATGTTTAGTGTGTTCTTCTTTCTGTTTTGATAGTGAGGTAAATACGACACTTTGCATAAGTAGGTGCCGTTTTCCCGTCCGCTGGAAAAGAGCTCGAATATGTGTGTGAGCTGCACAACGACACGAAGACAAAGCAGAACAGGAGTGCAAGTATGATTGTTTGATCCGTGATCAAAGCGAGCAGACTGACAGTAGAGCAGACTGACTGGTAGACTAATATCGGCCTGAAGTACTGAAGCAGTACAGCTGTTTTTCTAGCAGTAATAATGGCGAATGTTTTAAAAATGTCCGCGATCATTTTATGTTGATATTCAGCTACAGTCTAAGATTTGTAGTTTAACGTCAGCTATTATTATATTTAACTGAACTGTTAGTTGTAATTGTTATGATACCTTGAAATAAATATGTTAATCGGAAAGGTCTGACATATAACATTTTGAATTTATTTTCAAGGCTGATCTATTAATCTGGAAAACACCCAAAAAACTGCCTTGGCTTTTGTTTTCAGTTAGCTAGCTTAGCCTTTCATGACAACAGAATAAATTAGCTGGCTGTATAGCTTATTCCGATACATTGAGTTAAAGTTGGTTTTATATTCGCACATTCGGACTTTCGCCTTTTTAATATAATTTCAGAAAAGAGTTCTTTGTATATTCAAATAGTAAAATCATATTAGCAGCAAATGGCTTTCAAAATACCAACATTGTTCACAGTTTAGTAATTAATTAAATAGTGCTATTGTTGTTCTGAAGTCATACTTGCATGCCATTTCAGACCGAATATTCAAAATAACATGCCACAAGTTGTCACTGTTTAAAAATGAACGAATGTGCGAATATAAAACCAACTTTATCCTAATTTTAAATGCGCATGTCTTGGTTTAAAACATACCAGCATGTCATAGCAATGATCTTGCATTTAATGGTATGTAAAGTTATGTAATAACCATATAAATTAATTGTTAAGATTGTATTTCACTTGCTATTTTATAACTATTATCATGATTAGAATTGATAAGTAACTTTGTATTATGTAATGCTAAAACCTGTGTAATCATCACTTAGACGATTAGTATGCATGTAGAATTATTCTAATAAATAAAAAAACAATATAAAAGAACCTGAAATTTAGTAGATTTTATATGCGCACAACTTGTGACATGCTTCCTATATTGTTTACCATGGTGCTTTGAATATTCAGTCAGAAATCACATGTATATGTGTCTTCAAAACAACGTTTAATTGATTATGAACTAATATGATTTCGCTATTTACAGTAGAGTGTGCATAGAATACTTTTCTGAAACAATACTAAGGAGAAAGTCTGAATGTGTGATTATAAAACCAACTTTACCCCAATTGCTTCTCTTTTTATTGTTGGAAAACACAATTTTGGAATGTCAGCATTCTTGTTTTGTGACAATCCTTCCACTGCTAGAAGATATCAGTTGTAGATTTGTTTTACTGCAGAGATAAGTAACTGTTTTTCACTTAAGTTTCATTTCTCAGTTTTACTTTTCTTTTTTACAGCAAGCAGTCTGGCAAAAAGTGTGCTTACGGTGAATATGGAGTCATGTAATACAGAACCTAACCTAAGGTAAATTTATCATATTTTAATTTTTTGGGGGTAAAAAAAGGGTAGGAGTGTATAACCCATTTTTTTGTTTTGGAATAATCAGACTTTTTGAATGAATTATTCAATAATTCGGTTAATCACATTAAGACAGACACTTGTATAAATTATTAACATAAATTAACAACGACTAGATTTGAATCTGCCTGATGCATCGATTCACATATCCACTCCCGTAGTCTTGTGAAATATAAGATGCACGATTCAAAGCCTTGTCACAATAGTAAGTCATCCCGGTAATTTACACCTATTGCTTACTGACTATAATGAATTTGAACTTAAAAAACACTTACAAACTCTTTAAGTATGCAAATATAGACGCTCTAAGGTACCTAATACTGTCTACTGGTGGATTATGTCATATTTATCAATGACATGTTTAAGGGAGAGTTCACCAAAAAATGAACATTTACCATTTACTTGCCCTCAAGTGAATTCTTATTTTATTTGTTGAACACAAAAGAAAATATTTTTGAAGAATGGAACCCAGCCCCACCCTGCCCCCCCACAATGGATTGAATAGCATTCTTCAAAACTTTTTCTTTTGTGTTCAATAGAAGAAAGAAGCTGAAACAGATTTAGAACAAATGAAGAGTGCGTAAATAATGGCTGACTTTCTGTCTCTTTAAACCAGCCAAGTTCCATGTACAAAATCAGCTAAATATTGTTTAATTATCATTATCCAGTTGAAATATCATTTTGGTCAATTATACACAATCTGCCATTTTTGTTTGTCTTTTTTCCTTTATAGACATGAGGTTGACGTTACGATGTCTGATGATGCAGAAAGTGATCATCATGGCACTTTTGAGCCTGAAATAAATGAAAGCAATCAGGCAGGCATGACGGACGATGAAAAGCTCTCTGAATTAACAAGAAAACGTAAGGAGCAGAATGAGGAATCGGTGGATCAGAACCAGTCCTCTTTGCCTTTTAACTGTAATATGGACACACAGGGCATAATTTATAGAGATACACCTGCTAGTAATGATTCAAGTAATCAGACAAAGCCAAGCAATGGGGAAAAGGTGTCTGAATCAAACTCACCGGATCCCAAGGTTGGCAAACTGACTTGTTTGTCTACAGAGAAATCAGAGAGAAACCTCAGCCTCTCCCTAGATACAAGTGATACACTTGTTGAAGATGTGGAGATGAGTCCAGAGAGTCCTGTATGCCAAGCACCTCAGTCCAGCAATTCTGAGGAAAAATCTGTCTGCTCTGACCTGCCAGAGCCCCATTTGAGAGAGGGGCCAACGATGGAGCCCAAACCCTCAATTCCCAGTCCAGAACCTGTTAAAGATAATGTAGAGGACGTCAAAGATGATTCTGATGTGGTACCTATGGAAACAAATGATACAGAGGAGCCAGATTCTGGTGCTGGTGCTTCTGTTTCTGATAATGTGCCCACCTCTGAGCCTGATAGCCAGACACAGGCATCTTCTTTAAAAAGGTATTGTGTGTGTTTTTTGTTGTTGTTGTTGTTTGGAAATGCAGTTCCTTATATCAAAACCATACTGTTTTTGAAATAAAATATAACTACTATAGACCATTTTAAGGGATCTAAACAAAAACAATGGTCCCAACGTATTTCCTGTTTTACATTTGTAATTTATAAAGTTTCCGAAAATCCAACAAGAGCCACATATTGATAAATAACGTTATAATAGCTGTTTTACATTAAGTTATGATTGAATTGCCTCTTGTTGCAGATATGAAATAGTTTAGTAACAAGCAGGAAATGTTCATGGGCCAATGACATCACCACATTGAAATGGTCTATAGATGAATGGATGTTAAACATCAGGTCGTTATTGACAATTACTTCTGTATAGTCATTAATACCTAAATCATGTGCTACTTTGTTGAAATATTTTAAGGTGTAATTATTGAAATGAACATTAATAATTACAATACACACATATTTTTCACGTTAAATTAGAATTTTTTTTTCAAATTATAAAATTGAATTTAAGCATGTGCATCATAGCAACATCCCGATTAATGCAAAATATATTTTGACATTGTGTTAGATTATTCTAATTATGCAAAAGTTTGGGTTTTAAATATTGTGAATTGTTATTCTATTTAAAAACTTGTTTCTGTACCCCCCCCCCCACCCCATTTTAATACATTTAAGTTTACTTTTGTGCATTGCTCAGGTCTTCAGTTCTACATGATCCTTCAGAAATTATTCTGACACTTTTTCTTTGTTGATAATAATAAAATAATAATAAGTTTTTTTCTGTTCTTCTGTTTCCCAGTGATGGGTTGCAGCTGGAAAGGCATTCGCTGCGTAAAACATATGCTAGATAAATTGGCGGTTCAATCCGCTGTGGTGACCCCAGATTAATAAAGGGACTAAATCGAAAAGAAAATGAATGAATGAATTAGTTGTTGTATTAGTAGTATCGTAAGTGTTTAAAGTGTTAATCTAAATAATCTAATTGTGCTTGTGCAATTAAATATTCAGCATCACTTGCAATGGTGAATTATGTACATTACATCTAATTTATCTTCATCCTAACCATATATTAAATCATATAATTAATTATTATCACTCACCCCTTAATGTGGAGTTAAACTGTAGACAGGGTAAGTGTAACCTAAATTATATTAAAGCAAATAACCTAATTTGTTGATTCTGCCCAGTGAGCAAGTGCCGGCAAAGCAGGAGGAACCAGATTGGCGCGGGACCCCGATAGAGGAATTGAAGAGAATGCCAAAGTGTGGACAGACCCTGCCGCACCTCAGGGCAACAGACAATCACAGAGTCCTCATCAGGGTAAGACACGCTAACAGCTCAGTCTCCACACTGTGATGTTCTCAGCCAGAGCCTCAGGGTCTCCTGTCAGATTGAGTCTAATGCTGCTCTGGAGGTCCAAGCAGCTCTACGCTTCACCCACATCACATACAATTCAGTGTTTTGATGTTTCATTCAAAGAATTTGGACTGAAGTGCATGGATTGCACTTTATATTGTCCCTACTAAAAAAATGTTTGGTAGCACTTTATCCTTATACACATGATCCATTTACTTACAACAGTAATAACAGAAAAAGAAATGGTATGTTGCAAAATTACATACAACAAACCATAAACATGACTTTCTTTGTAATCCTAAAAGTAAGTACATGTAGTACTGTTACAAGGACTTTAAAATAAACAAAATAAGTATAAACTATTGGTTAAATTGTATGTAAGTGTTTGAGTGTGTAACTGTATTTTTATTATAATAAATAAATACAAATATTGATATGTGGAATTACATTTATAGACAGATCTACTTAAAGAAGGTCAAGTCCCTGTTCCTTATCCGACCAAATTCAGAGATTCCTGGGATGATGTGAACGTAAAGATGCCTTGTTCAGAAAAGAACATGTTCCCTGTGGAGAATGAGGTAATGTCTGCTGTTAAATTTAATGCGTGCCTGAAAATTCATTGTTTAAATGGAGTATTTACATAGTCTTGGTAAAGTATTTGAGAGTAGATTTATGTTGAATAGCCAGTACTATTTATTAGACTTAATATAAAGTGAACGTTTGATGTTTTATATACATATATACAAAGCTCAGAATTGTACTTTTTTATTCATTTAAATTTTTAAAATGGGGTGTCCCATATATTTTTAGTTTCTCTTAATGTTTGCCCTTTTTAAATGTTTTATTTAATATTTTTACCTAACATGTACATTTAATCTACACATTTTTGGACTTTACTAATTTTTCTTCTAATTTTTTGAGATTAGCTCCAGATTTGGCTTCGGTACTGACTAATCCAATGGTTACACAATATAATTTTGTGAAGCATCCTATGGAAAGTATTAATTTAAATAAGAGATATGTGAGGGGTGTACTTGTATATGCAGAGCACTGTAGAATTTTTGTTTGAGAATTTTTATAGAAATATTTAATCAGTTATACCTCTCAAGGCTGTATTAAAATTTAAAAAGGTAGTTTATTAAATTGACTGATTATTTGATGTATTCTTATAACACACAACAGGTTTTAAGGTTAATAAGATTTTACTAATCTTTTAAAGAACTTTTAAAAAATTATTCAGTAACAGAAAATGCATTTCAGTAAATGTTTCTTTTTATCAATGTTGAAAGTGCAGTGCTGCTTACTATTTTTGTGTATACTACAGTACCTTTTGGGATCATTTTCTTTGTGTACTGTATGTTTTGAATTAAATGATCAAATAGCAGCATTTATAGAAATATTTTGTGAGATTACACATTTCTTCAGTCTCTTTTAATCTATTAAAAATGCATTCTTGCTAAATAAAGTAAAATGAAAAAAATAAAATAAAAATATTACTGTCTTACTGAACCCAAACTTTTGAACATAATTGTGTGTATCGTGTATAAATGATATCCGTTTTTCAGGATGGAAGTGGAGTGCAAAGTCGGTGGGACTTGATTTGTTCCGCTTTGGATGGAGAATGCAAAAGTTCACTTGACATTAGGGTAGGTTTTGTTTTATCTCTTGAGACATTTATGAAATATATGTCAACACGTTTAGGTTTAAACTAGGTAAAATATGTGCTGAATGATCAAGAGTTGAATCTCTCCAGAGGGTGGCAGAATTGCTCTGTGCTCTTTTCTTCCTGGCTTTAGCTCTTGTAAATGAAAAAAAGTAGTATTTATTTACTTTTGTATTTTATTGTCAGTATTATTATTTTTTATACTTATATTTTTTTTAAACCTTACAGGATGCAATATTGAGTTACAACACGGCGCATGCTAAACGATGGGACTTCACAGCTTTGAACGTCCTCTGCACTGAGGTAAGAAATATGTTTTTTGTTTTGTTTTATTTTTCAAGAAAACTATATACTTTAGTAAAATACAGAGATGCCCTCTTAAATGTTAGTGTCCACTGGATTTGTGCTGCTATTTCATCATGTGTTAATTTGCGAAACATTTGACTTACCCCATCTGGATGTAGTTCAAAGCATCCCAAATATTGTGCATGCAGATGGTTGATTTGCATTTGATAGTTTCATTAGTGCAAATGATATCTGAAAGTAATAAATTAAATCTACAACTTGCACAGAACACTAATGAGTTTAAACAAACTCTACATGCACAAACAAGAAGCCATTTGCAGAGCCAGACAGCATTTTCAGACATTTTTTTTGCTATTTCTGAGTGCAAAAAAATCTCCAGATGTATGCATAATAATTTTTGGGAGTATAGTAAATAAAAACATAAAACATGAAATTAAAAATAATGACTTCTTAACTTTTAAGTTTACAATGCAAATTCAATTGGATCCATTTGTTTGGTAATTAAAGCAAGTCTCTCATATAATAGTTCTACTAACAGACAGAAAATATTACGTCACAAAGTTTATTGTTACTAAATCTCATGCACATTTGCATATTAGTTATTAAAATGACTTAAATTTACCCAACATATATTTATATTAAATTATATGTTAAATATAATAATTAAATATATATTCACACATTTACATAAGTAAATAATTTTTTAACTGAAATAAATCTACATATTTCTGTGATTACGGATTCTGTGTGGCCATAGTCATTTGTGTTAACTGCATTACATTATGCTTGCACAGTAAAACAGTATTTAGCAAAAAAATAAATAAAACAATTATCAAGTTTTCAACCGATGCTAGAATAAACCACAATATAAACCAAAATAAACCGGCCCTGATCGGTGTATATATATAAACCACACTAAACCGGCCCTGATTGGTTACATTTCATTACATAATGCATTTTAGCCAACTATTTCATAACTGCAGCTGCCATAAAATGAAACCTCTAATGTTGTGGCGTTAATGAAACATTAAGTCTTTGTGATGTGTCACGGGTGCGACCAGAAGGCCCCATGATACTGAAAAAATGTTTCATCATTGTTCAGTCAGGACTGGTTTGAATTTACTGGCACACTTAAGGCATTACACTCTTCAGTCAAATAGAAGAAGCAGGTTAAGCCTCCAAGTGGATGCGCACCAAGCCGTCCGCGTCTGCCCCTTCTGCTGCCTCATCCCCGGGGGTCTCTTTGCATCCAGCAGTAGTCAATTAAGACAGAGGTGGGCACTCAGCATAACGAGCAGCAGCTGGCAGAGGAAGGCCAGGGAGACGAGGGTCCTGTTTACTGCAAATAAACACACTCAACAGATGGGCCACGCTCTTCCACATAGCCAGAAGCTGCTCTTAATGGTGGCTCTGATAGGGAGGTGACTTAAGAACGCTTGAGGTTGAGTGCTCTTATTTCATAAAGGTCTTGATTTAAACTCAGGCTTGTTGGCTGTTTTCTGGAGTCTTGGGTAATTCGGTGCAACGTTTTACACTTTTAGGTGAACTGTAAGATTGTGGAGGAGAAAAATCAAGAATGAATTGGACATAGTGCAGTCATGTTTATGTTGACAAAAATGATTTTGTTACCAAATGTGCTAGCAGTGGTCGGAAATATGAACATTTGGAAAGTCAGTATAGGCATTAATTTCTTTATTTTTTTAAATGCCAAAACTCTCAAAATATGTTGATTTTCTTGAAGGGACGCCATTATTTGAAATATTAAGCTGATACATTGTTTGACTGTGTCTGAGTGTCGAATTAATGTTTTAATTTTAAACATAAAAGAGACAACGATGAGATCCCATTTTGAGTGTTTATATTCATGGAATTTTTTCGTATAATAATTAGTATTATTATAACTCTTAACGTGCCTTAAAATGTTCATTGATCGTATCAGAACATCCATCAGTTTAAAAAAAAGGTTAAGTTTATATATTTATTATTATTTTTATTATTTTAGACTCCAAGACAAGGAGAAAAGAGAGAAAATCTTCGAATAATACTTCAATTGATATATTCATACTTCACTAACCTTCACCAATTCAGACCTAAATTAAGACCAATTAAGCTTACAATCTCATAATTCTAGAGGTTATGTTTAAAGCCAAGTGTAACAAATCCAGATCCCGCCTCAGATGAAATACATTTTTATTTTTATTTATTTATTTTTAAAATGTATTTATTTATTTATTTTTTGTGGAACACAGGTTAAATAATCGGTACATACAAGTATAACACTGTGCATACTGACTTTGTAGGAGTTTAAATGTTGTCCAATGCAGAAGAACGCATTTTCTTGCACAAAATATTAGGAACTTCCAAAGTTTGTTCATATATATCGCAGCATGTGTATGTATCACAGCCAATAATTAGGATAAAGTTATTAAAGGTACGTCATTTTAAAGGTAAAATCAGGGTTGTTTTTTTGTTTTTTGACAGAGTAAAATGTAGTTTTCAATAAAAATCCACAATATTGAGATTTTCATTAAACATTTCAGCTAATGCTCATATCGTGCATCAGTCACGTTTATTCACCTCATTGACCTATGGAATGCTTTGAAAGTGACTCCTTTGCGAGCTTTGCTTTTATACAAACTGCACTTGTAAGACAGTGAACATTTTTGGTTTGTTTGTTTCTGTGTTTATTTTGGTTTTATTTATTTTAATGCATCTTTATTTCTGACGATGGTGATTGCAGCAAGACCCTATCCTCACAGCGACATCACTTGTAGAGGAAGTGCATGTGCCTAAGAGTGCACATCTGCAGCCAGACACTATTGCTAGTCATAAAACTATAGTAGGTATAGAAAAAAATGGTCATACGGTGGATTTATAATACCTGTTGCCGGTATAGTACTTCTACATGTCTCATAAGTAGAGATGTGTTAAAGGTCTTATGAAAATCTGTCATTTAGCAAACACTTTCTTTCCAAAATCACAATACATTTCCAGGCTTCTCACTGGTCACGGAATGGGCTATATGCACAGGTAGTGTTTTTCAGCCAATTTCAACTTCCGTTCAAAGCTTTATGTAACTATTTTCAATTTCAAAAGGTTCCTTTTACACCATCGAAGTTATAATGTAATTGAAATGTAATAAGTTAAACAGAATCTCCTCATCCACCACCAGTGTGCAGCATCCACCTGGATGACACGACAGCAGCCATTTTGCGCCAGACTACACACCACACACCAGCTGATTGGTGGAGAGGAGACAGAGTGATGAAGCCAATTATGATATGAGGATGGTTAGGAGGCCATGATGGACAGAGGCCAGTGGGCAGATTTGGCCAGGATGCCGGGGTTAAACCCCTACTCTTTTTCGAAGAACATCCTGGGATTTTTAACGACCACAGAGAGTCAGGACCTCGGTTAAACGACGCTCACTGAGCAGTATAGATTCCCCTTCAGTATACTGGGGCATTAGGGTTCGGCGCCCCCTGCTGGCCTCACTAACACCACTTCCGGCAGCAACCCAGCTTATGGGAAATTAAAAGTCTGTGTGTATATACCCCATTTATCATGAATTTTCAAAAGGTCTATTTCAAACATCAAAAATCAAGGAATTTGATTTGTGTAATTGTTATTCTTAGTGTATTTTTCTAGGCCAGGGGTCCCCAAACTTTTTTCTTACAAAGGGCCAAAAACCAAACTTGATTAACGCTAGTGGGCCAATAGTCTGATATATATAAATATAGTTGCCATGGGTTATTTCCTAATTTATTTAATAATATTTCAAAATTGCTTGAAAACATTGCTTTATATAGTATGTTCTTTTACGTTTTATAATAAATTACATTAAATACAAAAACAATCTCATTTATAACACTAATTACACTAGTTTTTGCCATGATTTGCTCGCCGATATCTTCTGCATAGTTTTCTCTCCATCGAGTGACGGTATTTACATTTTTACAAATCAGACGCATTTACAATATTTAATTGAAACATTTAATTTCAGTTTGTATTTTATGTGTAGCTCAGCAATAGATATTTGCCCCCATCTTTCTCCCTCTCTTCTCAGATTGGATGGTGGGCCAAATCAAAGGTTACAATGGGCCAAATTTGGCCCGCGGGCCCTACTTTGGGCATCTGTTCTAGACTGTATTTTCTTTTCAATCACGTTGTTTCACACCTATTGTTATGGTGAGTCAATAACTAAGGCGAACATACCTACAGTATAATAACTGGCTTCAAAATGACCACTTGAAAGTTGGTGTTAAAAAGTTTGTTTGTTTTTTGTTTTTTTTTGGCGATTATTTATTTATTTATTTATTTATTTTTTTTTTTGATCTGGCGTAAATTATCCTTTGCTGTTCTCATAGTGTCTATTAACATGATGCAAAATGATATTCAAGCTCAAACCATTTTATGTTGTTGTTTTAACATTTTTATTTTCATTATTAATACACAAGTCCAGCATCAGACTGCTTTCCAGCTCATTAGATGTCATGGAAAATTCAACTTTTAAATCAGTGATAGTCTTGAATTTGATATTTATATAAACGCATAAAGGGCACCCTGCATTTAACACATGTACAGCTAGTGGTGTGGTAATAATATGAATTCTCAGTTCTGTACTCTGGTCTTTCCCAAGAGTACTATGATAGAAGTCTTTGAACTGTGCCGCATGGGTCGCATCTTAGATTAATAGTCAAAAGCCATTTCTGTATTACAGTGCTCTTCTTATTTATGGCTCCGGTCATGACGTCAGAATGTCCCCTTCTTACTTAAGATGATTTGATAAAATAATCTCAGGCCCTTGTAAATCAATAGCTGTCTGTGACTTTTTATGGCTATATCAAATTTAATTAACCACGGCCATTAAATCTATAAGAGAGCCAATCAAAGCCATTAGCAAAGTGCACTGTGTTCTAATGAAGCATGCTCGAGTGGAGCTGCTCCTTAAACTGTCCACTTAAGAGCCTGAGCTGGTTCTGTGCTCTTTGGTTCAGTCAGACACAATGTGTTTTGTACCTGTGCTTCCATCATTTTATTAAAGTAAAAAAAAAAACTGTTTGGTGAACCTACGTCAGCCCTCCAGGGTCGTCCCTATTAATGAGATGCATAAATGATACGATAAGCTCTTTTGCATTGAGGATTCTGTATGTTTTGATGTAGATATGAATTAATGGTGTCATTTTCAGTGCTTGCAGCTATTGTTAATATGCTGGTGCTCATATATACATCCCTTGTGTATTCGTTATTATGTTAGTGTGATTGAATATTGTGGTGTTATGTACATCTTTGTGGTATATATGTGCATAACATGCTTTCTTAAATTTATGCAAGAACGAGCTGTCTTGTTTACCCTGGATCATCAATAGATGGCACTGGTATGTCAGTTTGGAAATCTGGCTATTGATTTTCAGTTTGAGATTAAATGAAACATCACAGAACAGCAGTCAGTTAAGAGGCTTCGGAAGCGTTCATGTCAAATATGTGCTGTGGTAAACTGACTGTGTGTGTGTGTTTTCTTTTTACGTTATACAGAGCAACAGGACTATGAGAGTATAAAATCATTTTTACATACAGTATAGCTCGTGATCTGCTTTGGTTCTTTGTGAATGAAACAGAAAATCATTCATGAGTAATTTCTATAGTAATAGTAAAACTATGTGTCCATAACTCCATAAAAATGGCACACACGTTCACATTTAATCATAACTCTGTATTAATATTTTAATCATATCTGTGTAGCTAATATTAAATATATATATATATACATATACAAATGTATGTAAGACTAATCTAAATGCCTCTGATTTGCTCCTGCATTCATAAGTGCAACTGAATCTTGGTTATAAGGCTCAGCAATTAAAAAAGTGTGCCAAATACAACATTTGAAGATCTAAATACATGCCAATTTGCAGACTGGTTTGTTTAATTGTACGTTTATTAATAATTTGTGGGGTATTTTTGTTTTCTTTGGTGACATTTTTGTGACAAGTAGGTTAATTTCCAACACTGTTCTATATTGAATTTACATGTTTGTAGTTGTCCATTGGCTAGATACAGTATTTCTTGATGAATGCAGATGTACACAAATGTCACAAAAAAACATTTTTCTCATTTGCCAGTGTACACACACAAAAAAAGCTGATTCATCCAGTTATGAAAAAAGTGAAGTCGCTGAATCATTCATTTGTTTATTTAATCTGTTATTTAAAATTAATTAATTCATATAATTTAATTGTACTTGGTAGCAATAAATACATTTTCAAAACCAGCAGTACAAAAATGATTCCTTGGAATTCCTTTTTTTTTATGTTAAGTGGTTGTAAACAATTTAGTTGGGCTGAATTTAAACAAACAAATGAAGTTGAATATTACTTAATGTATTTATTTTTGTTTAAATCCAACACAAATAAATAGTTTTTTTCAGTGTAGCGTAAATACTTGCTTTGTTTAGTTATAGTTTATTCAACATTCTGTGAGAATAACGATCTCAATTTTTCGGGGCCACTTGAAGGCATGAATGGACATAGTTTTTATTCAACTCCCA
This sequence comes from Danio albolineatus, assembly GCA_903798035.1. Classification (NCBI taxonomy): domain Eukaryota; kingdom Metazoa; phylum Chordata; class Actinopteri; order Cypriniformes; family Danionidae; genus Danio; species Danio albolineatus. The sequence continues at coordinate 5,717,979 of CAIGQQ010037872.1, read as the reverse complement.
TTTTTATTCAAACTGAAGAGTAGAAATACTAATAATTCTCAATAATGTGATTGTCATTTAAATGGATTCACAAACATTCAATAATTCATTATGCATTGTTTTGTGTTCTGTTTGCTTGTGCTGTAACACGGGCTCGTTCCTATGAGATGTGCAAATAGAAAACTTCTTTAAATTGTATCTGTTACTGCAGGACTCCAATAATTGTCACAAAGTTGAGTGGCTGCTATAGGATTTTGATTGACAACAGAGGTGGAATGGCTATGGAAAGAAGCAAAATACAAATTAGGAGCTGTCTTGTCATAAATTGTAGTTGAGCCTCAGCTCTAGCCTGAAATGAAAGTGTCAGAGCAGTGGGCTCTGATAAATTCACACTGCTGGCTCAGTGCACAGAACTCCAGTTTCAGCCTCTAGTCCTCCACAAACGCCTTCGCCTACACAACCATCTCATCCCAGTGCCTCAGAATAGCGGGATTCCCTGCAGCCATCATCACACTGTGTGTTTGTGTGAGCATACTGAGACACAAAACAAAGCTTATTATATAAAATCATTTTAAGGGTGGAAATAGTTGGTTTTGGGTACACAGGACAGGTTTATTTTATTGTTTTGTTTTACTTGGACATGTTGTGAATTACAATACAATACAATTTTTATACATTTGTTCTCAAAGGTGCTGTATGGAAGTTTTACATCTATTGGTTGACAGATATTGCAGTCCAGATTCTTTCTTTCTTTCTTTTTTTTCCTCAGTTTTTTTTTCATTCTCTTCAGAGTTGCCAACACCAACAGCAAGCATGCCTGACAATACTAACAAAAAAAAAAAAAAAAAAAAAATTGCTGCTTGTTTAAACTGCTTATTTAAAACGAGCTGAAACAAAACAATTTACTTTGTCCCAAAAAAAATCCAAGAATTGCATCATGTTCAATATAATTAAATGTGTTAACTTAATTGATTTGTTTTTGGACAACATGAATGAATTGTGTGGAAGCCTGCATTTTTTACAGTTAACAGTGTAAGCTGCTTAGCTAATGTTTATGTAAGTAATATTTGTAGTGTTTCCAAATCAAACAAAAACACTTAATGTGGACTTTATAACTCTGAATCTGCGCCTCATTTCAGAGGCTGCTGCTGTTCACTGTAAAAAAAATTCTGGGTTCCACACACTCGATTTGTGTTGGGACAACCTGAAGCAATTAAGCTAACTTATTAGTTTTTACAAATTTAAATTGATTGAACATAACACAATTAAGTTGTCCCCAAAAAGCCTCAAGAATTGTGTTTCAGCTTATTTTTAAAAAAGTAGTTCAAACAAACAGCAAACGTCTTTTTTTTTTTGAGTGTTCTACACCAGTCACATTTTTGCCTGCACCAGCAAACGGCTTAAAAGACTCAAAAACTTGTATAAAATATAATTATCCTAAATGCATTATCCAAAATATATAAAATATAGCACCTTTTAAAGGAATTACTCGCCGCATTCTTTTAAAATAAAGCTATGAATATAACTTTTTTTAATCTCTAATCTCTAAAAGATATTGAAATAAGACATGCTTGTTTTGTTAATTAGGATACAAAAAATAATA
>CAIGQQ010037872.1:5700396-5715997 GCA_903798035.1 Danio albolineatus | reverse complement strand
CTATCTATCTATCTATCTATCTATCTATCTATCTATCTATCTATCTACATATTTTTATTATTATTGATAATTCATATGTTCTGATTGTATTGTGATTATTTGTGTATTTATCAAATATATTAAATAATTGCAGTTAATAAGAAAAATGCATTTTTAATCTCTTTTTTGCAGGGTATGGAAAATGATGAAGTGCAGCATCTGTTTAACGTCATATTGCCAAAGATGGTGAAGCTGGTTTTGAATACACCCAAAATTTGCACTCAGGTAAGGCTCAGAATCATGCTGTCCTTCACATTGGCTGGGACAAACTGTGATGTTTTTGGAAACAGATCAAAAGTGATAATCGTGTCTGGCCGGGAAAGGTCAATGGGTCCAGCGTGCCGTGGTGTTAAACCAGTGGCTAGTGAAGGACATTCTACATGACCACAACAGACTCGTTAAGATCTGGACTAATAGAAACCAATGATTCACGCCAGTCAGCCTCATTTCTGACATCAGAGATACACATCTGAGGATTATGTTCTTACATGTGAAATAAAGTTTTAGTTCACTCCCAAATTAATGTTATATTTGTAAAAGCACTTGAAGTTTTATTTGATTGTGTTGGTTTTTTATTCTTCGAGAAATTTATTTTATTCAGTTCATTCTTTTGAAGTGACTTAGCAGCGTTAATCCAAATACAGTTTTTAGCAAAAATAAAAATAAATTGTATAATATAATATAATATAATATAATATAATATAATATAATATAATATATGTCTTAATTTTGGCCATAGAAGCTGGCATGGCATTAAACTGAAACATACATACAAGCAAGCAAACAAACAAACAAACTACTTTTGAATTTGAATGTTCTACAACTGTTAGAAAGTACATTTATTTATTGTATGAATGTGAGAAGTATGAATGGAATTCAGACTTAAGCTGTGTCCTAAATGACACACTATGCACTTGTGCACTATGTACTTATGCACTTACACACTCAACAGCATAGTATATGTATGTAGTGCTGTCCCAAATGGAAAACTAATGCCTTTTTTACGTAGCGGAAGTTCAAACCGTTTTCTCGATGACGTTTGACGGTTGCCAAATTAATGAAATAAATGACTAAAATACCAAATAATACCTTGCATGAGAATAACCACATTCACCGTCGGGAGGCGCTATAATCACTCTCGTAGGAGACTTTTGCTTTCACAATCCAAAATAAATAAAGTAATCCAACATGTATGTCCGATAGCTCCGCCCCTTATGTTACATGCACATAGCTGCGGTTGTTGAGTGCGTGAAGTGTCCATCATTACTCACTTAATATTACCGGTGGAATGAGTGCATCATCTGGGTTATTAAAGTGCACTTATTATTTTAAGAGTTTTCAGTGTGAACGCACTACTTACACTATTTATACTACAAAATGGCGTAGAATAGTGCATAAGTATGCGATTTGGGACGCACCTATATACATCTGCCATTTATCTTTATTATGTCACCAAACCAAGTCAGTTTCGACACTTCACTCCTATTTATGAATTCTCAAATGTGGCATCATGGGATGGTGTGCAGAATTTCACCGGAAGTAGGTTATCCCTGTACTTCTCACCTACTTTTTTTTTAATACTATGAATTCGGACATACTTCTCTGCAGCCTAGATCTTTAGGTAAAAGGACACTGTTTTCCCTTCAGATAAGCAGGTACTTAGCCATTAAATTTGCGTTTAAGCAAGATCCTGCACAGATTTTATTTTAAGAATTGAAGAGTTTTTACCCTTATAATGTAATATCTCTTCTCGCTCAGCCGCACTCTTTATTTATAAACATTTTTATTAATGTTAGCATTGATTAGTCATCTATACTGCCCTTAAGAGTCTTTAAGTCCAATCAGTAGAGATGGATGACGCTAAATGTAAATGCTGCTGGCTGATGGTGGGATACAGCAGGGAACCTTAATTACTCCTGGCCATTTGCTTAATGTAATTCTGTCTCCCTGTTTGGTCAATTGCTAAACTAATTATCTTTGCCTCTCTCTCCTCTTCCACAGCCAATCCCGCTGCTTAAGACGAGGATGAATCAGTCCTTGACCATGTCACAGGAACAAATTGCCTGCCTTCTTGCCAATGCCTTCTTCTGTACATTTCCCAGACGCAACTCGCGCAAGTCCGAGTATGCCAACTACCCCGAGATCAATTTTTACAGGTACTGGCGTCGCACTGGAGACCTGTTACATATTTTGTAGGCCTAGTTATTGATTGTCTGAGGCTTTTAGTTTTCGGTCCAAATTAGGGTGTATGTGTAGGCTGTTAGGTAAGTCACGATTTGATTTAATTTTCCTTCCCATTATCTAGTAGTCGGATTCTATTAGATTCACTACGGGTTTTGGCTTGTTAATGTGGCACGCGTAGTCCTGGAGATTCAAATTTAATGAAGGCTCCTCTTTATCAAAATTACACTCCTACGGATAATCCACAATGTGATTTTTCATTTAGAGTGGACATTTGCACTGTTCTGACTTTGCCATCATTATATTTTCCAACATTGAAGTGTAGTTTCGGTTTTGAAAATATGTTGAAAACCCAATCGTTGTAATACGAACTATTTTACACTTTAAAGATTCTGTGGATAATGGTAAAAATGAATTTGTTTTTGGTTGACTTTGCAACTTCTTATTCGCTGATTTTTGGTTTGATGAATTTCTGTGGTTTAAAGCGTCTGTAGATGAGACAACGTGTAGGAGTTTTTCTCTCTTAAATTGCGGCTCTACAACAAAGCCACTCATGTGATATAGTACTTAAATCAAGCCTTTATCGGCTGATTAAAACAAATGAATAAGATGCTGGAGAGACTGATGTAAAGTACATAGCCATCCATCTCTTGTCTGTCATCATGCCTACTTGAACGTCTTCCTCTGATGAGCAGGTTCTCCCTGACGCAAGCGCTCATCTTGCACCATGGAGATGTTGTTGATATTCAACAGTATGTTTTCTGAGAGGAGAAAGTGATCCAGTGACACAGCTTGACACACATTAGGCGTAATCGAATGTCTACAAATCGACAAATTGAACGCTACAGTTTCAGTAGGAATAGAATAAATATATAAAATATATACAAAATAAAAAATATTACATTTATACAGTTGATCAGAAGTCAGAATTATTAGCCCCCTGTATATATTTTTACCTAATTTTTGTTTTACAGAAAGACTGATTTCTTTTATCTTTGCCATGATAACAGCACATATTATTTTACTAGATATTTTTTAAGATGCTACTATTCAGATTAAAGTCCAATTCAAAGGCTTAACTGAGGTAATTAGGCAAATCATTGTATAACAATTAAATAGACAATTAGAAAATATGTATTGCTTAAGGGGGCTTATAATAATGACTTTAAAATGTTTTTTAAAAGTTTAAAACGGCTTTTGTTCTGGTCGAAATTAAACAAATAAACTTTCTCCAGAGGAAAAAAAATTATACTGTCAAAAATTCCTTGCTTTTGTGCAAAAACATCTATTTTTAATGATTTTTGGATTTTGTTTTTGTGTTATGCATTGAAGACAACATGATTTGTGGAAATTACTAAAACTTGAGCTTTTTAGAAGCTTTCAGAAACAATGTTTTTTATAAGCTTATTAGAAATTATGAGATTATAAGATTTCTGAAAATGTCTAAAAATAGTTATCTGCGTTTGCAAATGAACTTTGTAAAGATCAGTAATCAGATTTGTTGTTTAAATACTTTAAGCAAAAAAAGTAATTCCACACAAGATACATGTATTTTAAATACATAAGAAACATGTTTGCAAGTCTGCTTTTAGATGGCCACAATCACTAGTATCACCTGTTCTATTTGCATATTCTGAATGTTAAACCTTTTCCTAACTAATAATGTGAATTATGTCTTCAGATGTGATTTCAAAATAGTCATAATATATATATATATATATATATATATATATATATATATATATATATATATATATATGTAATATATTTAATTTATCTTAATTTATTTAAATGTAAAACCTAATTCTGCAAATATTCAGTTTCATCATGAAAAAAATGTGGCTCCAGTTGAGTCACTGAAGACCTTTTTCTTCATTGCAAAACATACTGTAACGTGATGACAATCAGTAAGAAATCATGGTCCAAGTTTTGTGTGGTACCATCAGTTAGTTCAACTAATAGAGGATGAGAATAAGAGTTCAGGAAACCTGTTGGAATTTTTTTTTTGATTATGATAGCAGTGCAGTAATTAGACACTTCTTTTTTGATATAGCTTTGGTCACAGCATTTGGCTTGTATAAATGCCGGTCAAAGATGGTCTCTGGTGTATTAAAGTTGTTTTCATGCAAGTCAGAGAAGCAAAAGCATCCTTTAAAAGCTCTTTGGGAACACTGCCGGTGGTTGATCGTGCCGCACACTTGCAGAAGAACGCAGCCCTCAGTTTTACTCTGTCATGCTGAGATGGCTATTGATTCCCCAGGCACTTCAAGTACTTTTACAACCTCCAAGACATACAGAGGATCTAAATATAATACATTTGGCTTGTTTCTGCCTTTATCTTTCCTGCTGGACGTAGTTAAAGTGCTCTAGATAATGAAGGTCGGAGAGATATCAGCATTAAACCTAATTGGGTTTAACAGGTGAACGCAAGGTCACAGACTCTGTTCCAGCGTCGTATGCAAACAAACAAGTTTAGTTTTTATTGGAGCATTGTTCAGGACATCGTGGGCCGTGGATTTGGCCGTGCCGCAGAAAACAAGTTTCAGCAAGACCGCAGAGCACCAAGATGTGCGGATCGTTACGGTGCGGCCCACTTTAATTGAGTGACTGTCCATCAGTTTACTCATTGGCTTGAGCACTGCTGCTATCAAGCACCAGGCAATTTAGAGATTGCTTGTTTGGCAGAGCTGTCAAAGTCTGCCCTCTGGGAAATGACATATAGACTGGCTGAAGATATATTCACTTTAGTTTCAAAATGTGCACATCAAAGCAAGCTTTCCGACAGTGCACCTGCAAAATTGTGAATACAGATTCATCAATGAAGCCTCAAGATTGTGATTGATTATACAGTAGCCTGCTTTGGAGTCACAGGATTGGCTTCTATCACCAAGTTTGTCATATTTTGTTTACAGTATGTGAGGCTTTGTGTTGTACGTTGCACTTTTATTTAGGGACAGATGAGTATTTCCTCTAGCATAAATCATTGAGAGTCACTTATGAGCACCTTAACCCAAACCATTTGCCCCAAATTACACCACAGCCTTCATTTATTAAAAAACAATACAGTGATAAAAAAAAATCATAGTTAATCTTTAGCCAAAGAATTAACTTGGCTTGACAATGGAAATTCACTATTGAATTATATTATATGTTAAATTTCAACTATGGTAACATTTGGATATATATGTCCATAAATTTAAGCTACATCAGCTTTTTATACTCTTTGGCAATCCGGTAACCCTATTTTCCATGAATGTGACAATATTTCATGAGTGTATTAACTAAACATGGAATCTTTTGTTTATTTTCCTTGAGATTAAGTCTCACCCTTTTCCCATCACTTGCTTTTAATTACTATATCTTTTGCCGAGGTAAAGCAGAACAATGCATGACAGATACCTTTTCATTTGCACATTAATGCACATTAAAATGAATGCAGTTTTTTAAATGGAGGCATGTCAAGTTTACAGTGAGTGCAGAATTCTTAGGCAAGTTGTATTTTTGAGGATTAATTTTATTATTGAACAACAACCATGTTCTCAATGATCCCAAAAAACTCATTAATATCAAAGTTGAATATTTTTGGAAGTAGTTTTTAGTTTGTTTTTAGTTTTAGCTATTTTAGGAGGATATCTGTGTGTGCAGGTGACTATTACTGTGCATAATTATTAGGCAACTTAACAAAAAACAAATATATACCCATTTCAATGATTTATTTTCACCAGTGAAACCAATATAACATCTCAACATTCACAAATATACATTTCTGACGTACAAAAACTAAACAAAAACAAATCAGTGACCAATATAGCCACTTTTCTTTGCAAGGACACTTAAATGCCATCCATGGATTCTGTCAGTGATTTGATCTGTTCACCATCAACATTGCGTGCAGCAGCAACCACAGCCTCCCAGACACTGTTTAGAGAGGTGCACTGTTTTCCCTCCTTGTAAATCTCACATTTGATGATGGGCCACAGGTTCTCTATGGGGTTCAGATCAGGTGAACAAGGAGGCCATGTCATTAGTTTTTCTTCTTTTAGACCCTTTCTTGCCAGCCACGCTGTGGAGTACTTGGATGCGTGTGATGGAGCATTGTCCTGCATGAAAATCATGTTTTTCTTGAAGGATGCAGACTTCTTCCTGTACCACTGCTTAAGGAAGGTGTCTTCCAGAAACTGGCAGTAGGACTGGGAGTTGAGCTTCACTCCATCCTCAACCCGAAAAGGCCCCAAAAGCTCATCTTTAATGATACCAGCCCAACCCAGTACTCCACCTCCACCTTGCTGGCGTCTTGAGTCGGATGGAGCTCTCTGCCCTTTAGCAATCCAGCCACGGGCCCATCCATCTGGCCCATCAAGACTCACTCTCATTTTATCAGTCCATAAAACCTTAGAAAAATCAGTCTTGAGATATTTCTTGGCCCAGTCTTGACGTTTCAGCTTGTGTGTCTTGTTCAGTGGTGGTTGTTTTTTAGCCTTTTTTTACCTTGGCCATGTCTCTGAGTATTGCACACTTGTGTGCAAAACTTGTGGCAAGTGGCATCTTGGCAGCTGCACGCTTTACTTTTCTCAGTTCATGGGCAGTTATTTTGCGCCTTGGTTTTTCCACACGCTTCTTGCGACCCTGTTGACTATTTTGAATGAAACGCTTGATTGTTCAATGATCACGCTTCAGAAGCTTGGCAATTTTAAGAGTGCTGCATCCCTCTGCAAGATATCTCACTATTTTTGACTTTTCGGAGCCTGTCAAGTCCTTCTTTTGACCCATTTTGCCAAAAGAAAGGAAGTTGCCTAATAATTATGCACACCTGATATAAGGTGTTTATGTCATTACACCACACCCCTTCTCATTACAGAGATGCACATCACCTAATATGCTTAATTGGTAGTAGGCTTTCGAGCCTATACAGCTAAGACAACATGCATAAAGAGGATGATGTGGTCAAAATACCCATTTGCCTAATAATTCTGCACTCCCTGTATTTGTATAGTGCATTTTACATGTGCCAGTAATTTATAATGTAAGTTATTCAATTGATCAATGTATCTTTAATATTTTGCATATGCAAAAGATAATATTCTTAAATGCAAAAAAAAAAGAAATGCTGTTGTGACCTTTGTTGCTTTAGACCATTAAGAGAAAACATTAACATGAAATTATTAGATTTAAGTGTTTATTGTTATATGCACAGTAAGACACAGGTTCCCTATACAATGAAACTCTTACTTTGTATACACACTGAATGCCAAGTAAAGCCAAGTGTATATAAAAAAATATAAACAAAATGTAATTTTAAGATGTAATACTAATATATATATATACAAAATGTGCATGCAAAAAAGCAAACGTATAAAGTATAAAAATGATTCATTAAAAAACGTTTTCTATATACATGAATGTGTAAATGTTAGACTCTTGTGCTAGATTAGATTGATATTAGATTAGATTGGTAATACAACATCACACAGTGCAAGTAGTCTACTGAAGGCTTGCATACATGACTAATACTTGACTTGGGAAATCTGTGCATGGTGCGGCACATTTTCAATTAAATCAAAATAACACCGACACATCTTACCCTGCATCCTCCTACTGTTTTTTTTTTCCCTCTCTATTATTTTCCTTAGCAATTCCCAGCTTGTCATGTTATTAAAATCAGCTGAATAAAAATTCCTTTCATAAGTGCTTGTCCTGTTAAACCAAATCGTATTTTCTCATACATTTTACTCATAAAGGTCAACAATCAGTTTTCTAACTACAAAAAAAGCACCTATTTTCTGACAATAACAGTTTACCCTCTGGGTTTCATTACATAAAATCAGCTCCACCATCAAGAAGACTATATATAGGAGGCTTCAATAACTCCTGTCTTCCTTCCCAAAGGGCTTTTAGTGCATCAGCTTTCCCTCTGTCATTTTCATTTGTTCCCCTCTTTTTTCCCTTGCTTATTCCATTTAAATCAAGTGAGAGTAAGGATGAATGCAAGTGGAAGATGGCTAGTTTGAGGACTTCAGCCTTCTAAATGGAGAAAGCCATTTGTTGGAAGCATCGCGGCTGATCACTGTAAGGCTTTTGCTATTTGGGACTTTTAAAAGCAAGCCTGCAGTTCTTTAATGGTCTTTAAAGGAATGAAGAAGTGTTCCTCTCTTTGTGAAATGGGACACGAGCACAGCGCTGAGCCCGCAGGCAGGGCTCCGTATCATTGTTGTCCTGACTGAGAGGCCATCACAGGCAGCCGTGCTGAGCAGACAGGACTGGGGAGATGAAGCGGCAAAGTCCGATCACACGGAAGGCCTTTTTCTCCTCACGTGTTTCCAAGAATGACGCACTAACCTGGTGCTGAAGCCTCTCATACATCACATTGACTTGACAAACTAAACGTCTCCCTCTAATGGTTGTCTATTACCGAGAGATAATCTCGGGCATCTTAAAGTGAGCGTTTGTGAATTTATTCTAATACCTAATCAACATTTCTGTCTTGATTTTTTCCACAGACTGTTTGAAGGCTCCTCTCAACGCAAAATTGAGAAACTCAAAACCCTGCTGTGCTATTTCAGGAGAGTCACTGAATCTAGTAAGCCAAATCCCCACTAAAATAAATGCAAATGAGTTTTATTTTATGTGTTATATAATTTATTTATTTCACATTTTCAGTGCCCACTGGCCTTGTCACATTCAAAAGACAAAGCTTGACTGTTTATCCTAAATGGGAAAGGTATGTGCATTTAAAGAAATACTTTACGTCGTTGTTGGTATATAGAGTGCAGTATAGTGTCGACTTCATATTCACATATATGTACAAAAGCGTATTAAATGCTAAATTAATTGATGAAATAAACTGATTGAAAATATTTTGCTGACAAATGGGTAAAATCTAATGGCGTAAAGGGTTGTAGCAAAATATAAAGATTAAAAATTAGAACTATTATTGTTTTGGGTGTGCTATGTGATCCTTAATTTTTAACTTTTGTCATGTGCCATATGATGACATCAGATGTTGACTGAATGACAATTTAGGTTAGAATTGAATCTGTAGATCATGGTAAAAAAATATGATGGTTAATTAGTTTATTAGTTAGAATTTATTTTGCTCACTTGTATGAGTAGCATTTTTTTTTTTTTTACTTCTATTTGTGCTTCAATAAAGTGTGTTTTTGTTAATCTTTATAGTTTACAAATGAATGTCAGAAAAACTCCCACCATCAAAAACACACCTTGACATACAACATTTTATTTTTTTCTAAATAGAAAAGCTATACTAGTTTAAATCTTCCTCATTTACAAAAAGAAAAAAATGTGTTTTTGTCTCTGTGTGTGTGTGCGTGTGTGTGTTATTAAAAAAATATATTTACTTTCAAACAAATCCTTCATTTATTTGTGAATGTGCTACAGCTAGAGGGCTCTCTGACATTTAAAGTAGTTCACAGAGATCACTCTGTCAGAAGGCGTCATGCTTGATAAATGAACTTTGGCTCCGTGGAGTCACTTCGCCCAATTGCTTCCTCTGGCAGTGCAGACGAGACCAAACCGCTTCTGTGTTTTACTTATTAAGAAAAAACCTCATTACTGAGATGGTTGTATTTCAGTTTGCTTAATTCACGATTGTAGCCCTCCACTTCTGCTTCACAGTAGCATTTTCAGACCATCACTATTGTGATGCTTGCATAAACGTAAATGTATGAATGGAAACTTACATGTAAAATGTACTTGTACTAGTAAAAAAGGTTTTAAAGAGTGCTCATTCCATTTGTAGTGTTTTATCATACATTTTTTTATTATTATTATTTTTTATCTTTAGCTCGAAGATTCAGCTCAGCCAACTCCACATCACCTGTAAGGGCACCATAGAGGATGAGGGCTACGGGATGCTGCAGGTGAGAGTCTCACCAGTGACTAGTTTTTACTGTGACGTCTGTCAGATTAGAGATTACTTTGACTGATGTGGAAAACCTTTTGTGTTGTCCTTCCTCTCTCCTCAAGATGACATGTCTGCGAAGTTCTTAAAATATGCATATTTTTTATGGTAATTGTGGTTATTCTATTCCAGCTTTGAGTCAAGTGGTTTATCTTAAACAAGAATGCACACACATGCATAAATAATAGAAGTATTTCATTCTGTTACATTGGATGAGATGAGGCCCTCATCTAGTTTGACATACATTTGTCTATACTTCATTGCTAATTAAAAATAATAAAATAAATATATAATTTTAAAAAATCTTATATAAAAAAAATCTTAATCTTAATCTAAAAATAATATTATTGTTTATTATTAAAAAAATAACTACGATTTCGCTCAATGCTATATCTAAAACAGAATTTTGTTCTCCAAAAAATAGTTCTTAATAATAACAATAATAATTATACATTTTATTTTTATTGCACTTTTCTCAGACTCAAAGCACTTATTAAAAATAACAGCAGTAATTTGGTGGCGTGTTATTTTATTCGTTTTTTTTTCCTCTTTTAGTTTTCTCAGCAACTTACTGAAATGTAAGTTAGTTTTTTTTTATTTTGAATTGACATTTATTTAATCAAAAAATAATAATTATTAAATAATTATATAACTATAATAACCGTTTCCATTTTAGACAATTCTACAGTATGTGAAAAAACAAACAAACAAATAAAAAAGAAATATATATAAACACCAACTACAACTCAAATCTCTCAGTGTTGACCCATCCGCCTGAGGTTTCAGCAGATCGGTGGGCCGCGCTGCACCTCTTGAGTCTCTGCCCTGCTCTCTTCTGGCCGTCTCTCCTCAGTCGGGGCAGGGCTCACCCTGACAGCTGACGGGCACACATGAGCAGCCCCGAGAGCTCCCAGGAGCCCGGGGTCCTGCAGCCGGATTGACGGATGTTTCCGGAAGGGTGGGACGGTCTGACAGCCTGTCAGTGGTGCTGAGGAGAGGCGGAGCAGCCGGAGCTGGAGTTGAGTGACCTGATCAGAGAGATCATCTGGCAGCCTGACAAACTCCCTCCTCTTTCCTTCTGCGTCTCTCAGTGAGGAGGCTGTGGCCCAGAGCGGCCCTTCTGACAGCCCGCAAAACACTGCCTCCAAGGGTCATACGCTTTCCCTGTTTACCTTTTTAGAGCTGTCCTGGGCCAACGCTAGCCCTCCTAGCCCATTAAATACTGAAATATAAAAATGCATGACACAGTAGGAACCAGTGCTGAAGAAAGGGTCTTCTGTGGCATTTAGCAGTGTCACTTACCATATATGTATTTGTACATGTATGTGTATAGAGATAATAGTTGCTGTGAAGTCAAAATAAAGTTGATTTTAAAATAATGATGAAGGTTTAATGCTAAATAAATAACTGTTTTACTATTATCAGTATCTACATCAGTATCGGTATCTACGTTTAAAACATTTTCCAATGAAGTAAAACGGAATAAATGATGATGATAATAATAATAATAATAATAATAATAATAATAATAATAATAATAATAAAAAAAATGCATTGCTGAATTGATGAATATTTGTTTATTATTACCATAGATAATTTTAACAGTTTGATTTTGGACATTCTAGGTTGTCTCATTTGTATCTACTCAATAACGATGACCCACCTAAATTTACAGTAATTACTGCCAGGCTGCTCTTACTATCAAACATATTTTGTTGGAATGTGGAGGTTTGAATACAATCTTAAATTATTTATCAAAAATTGAACTGAAAAATAATATTTAACTTTGAATATATTTTTGTGTGAATTTTATTTATTTATATTTTATATATTTATCTAAGTAATTTTTTATTGTAGAATGAATTTGTTTTTATCATGTTATATTTTTTATGTGTATGCATCTTGCCATAAAATAGCCATAAGTTGCTGATGTGGCAATAAATAAATAATAAATAAATAAAATGTATAATTAAAACAATTTTTATGGACATCTTGATAAAAATAAATAGAAGGAAATAAATAAATAGATAATAGTAATAATGAGTGCACAGTTTACTTCTTTATATACAGAAAAAGAAAAACACGCTGTTGTTGTTGTAATATCTGACAGAAGTTTGCCTGAAAGCAGTGAGTATATATACTGATTGGTTGTAGTGATCTGACCTCCATGGCTAATGGGCAGTCCATAATAGATCCATTATTCAGAACGGGGAGTGAAGTTTGGCCTTGCAGGAACCTGCAGGATCATAGTGGACACAAACTGTAACAGCCCATGCGTTTTACGTCATTCAATTATACTTTATGTATAATTTAAAAAAACAAAATTCATTACTATTATGGTTTTGTTACAGTTAAAACTATTAATACCAGCAGTTTTTGGTATAGAATTGTATTTTACTTCAGTAAAAAAATATTTTGTTTTGTTTTTATCACAGTTCATGACGGATAATAGTTGCCTGATAATAGTTTTTCTCTTGTCATCCTCCATCAGCAGGTGTAGCGAAAAGTTTGGATTTGTACATGCATCAAAATGAAGATCGAAAATTCTCTCACCTTCTGTGGTTTTACACATAGCTGTACTCTATTTTCTACCCCTTTGCATTTTATTTTTAACCACAACCTGTAATCTCTGGTGACAAACTGGACAAAATCATCTCCATGTTTACACAGACATCCTCATAGATCTCTGTACCGAAACATCATTTCACACCATGTTCAGGGATTAAATTGTTTGTTTGTTTTTTTTTTAGCCTGTAAACCAGCTGAACAGCAGGCGCATGTGTGTTTTTGTTTGTGCTGCAGGTGGACTTTGCGAACAGGATGGTGGGTGGAGGGGTGACGGGTCTGGGTTTGGTCCAGGAGGAGATTCGCTTCCTCATCAACCCGGAGCTCATCGTATCTCGCCTCTTCACCGAAACCCTGGACCACAACGAGTGCCTCATCATCACAGGTCAGCGCACACAACCACACACACTCCTCCCAGCCGTCTGTCACACACACACACCTCATCTCTGTCTGATTGATGTCAGCCACTATTGAAGTGTCTTGTTCCTCCCTTCTAGCTGTTACAACACCTGTTCTCTAAAAAGTATGAACACATTTGGGGATTTGGAGGAACCTGTGGCTCTTTATATAATAGGCTGGCATGAAAAACATGAGGAATTTAATGATTCTGCTTCTGTAATGCAGAGGAGTGATGTACCTTAATATTCTTTCATTCATTCATTTTCTTTTCGGCTTAGTCCCTTTATTAATCTGGGGTCGCCACAGCGGAATGATCCGCCAACTTATCCAGCTCATGTTTTACGCAGCGGATGCCCTTCCAGCTGCAACCCATCTCTGGGAAACATCCAAACACACACACACATACACTATGGACAATTTAGCTTACCCAATTCACCTATACAACATATCTTTGGGCTTGTGGGGGAAACTGGAGCATCCGGAGGAAACCCACGCGACCACGGGGAGAACATGCAAACCACACAGAAATGCCAGCTGACCCAGCCGAGGCTCGAACCAGCGAACTTCTTGCTGTGAGGCGATCGTGCTACCCACTACGCCACCGTGGCGCCCGTACCTTAATATGTAAATTGTTAATGAACTTTTAAATATGTGCACATACATTTAAGCTGTACTTAGTACAAATACTACATATTTTTGTATGAAAAATCAAATTATCTTTGTATTATAAAAGATGTTACTGTATTATAAACATATTTATAGAATATAGTAGTACTATTATATAGTACTTTTCACAAAAAAAGAAAGAATAATGAAATCGTACTTTTAGACTTTGATATTTTAAGAAATTAAGTATTCTAATAACATTTAATTTATTAAGTTTATTTTTGTCTAAACTAATTCACTCATTTATTTCAACTTTTTCATTTTTCACTTTTTAGCTAATTAATTTGTCTGTCATTAGTGAGTTTGCATTGTATTTGTTTTTATTGCTTTAGTTATTAGTTTTATTCTTTTATTTTCCTTTTAATTTTCTTATAAATGAAACCTGCTATCTGTTTATTTCTCTGTTTTTTTATTTAGATCTGTCTTCCCTCTTAACCTACAGTAGTTTGAAAACCCCTGGGCTAATGATTGATTAATTGGATTGACTATTTATTTAGTATATTGTGTTTTTATTTTTACTTTGCTTGCTCTCAACTATTTGCTACAGGTCTTGCACAACATAATAAAAAATACTAGTATATTTTGAGTCAGAGATTATCACAAGTTATTCAATCATCAATTATCACAAGAGGTTTATTGAATAAATAAAATTTAACTTCATTGATTGACAATATTCATTCATAAAATCATAATTTATTACACCACTTTCACATTATATTCATTTAAAAGATAGCTGTACACATTAAAAAATGAAAAATATAAAAATAAATAAATGTAATGAGAAAAAATTTAAGTAATCATGGACATCAGTCTTAGATATTTCTATTTAACACAGCCTCCTTTGTTAAGGTCAGGTTTGTTTTCACCCATTATTGAATTTGGTGAGTGCATAATCACATTCCCCAACAATACATTTAGAAAACTGAGCAGCACCTCACATGTTATTTGCCATGGCTAACACAAGCTTGTGTATACATTGAGCTTCATTCTTCCCACCCCTTCCCCCCTTCTTCCCTCCTCATCCAATCTGAACGTAAATCCATTACATTGATTCACGCTGGACTCAGGGCAGTCCTGTTATTCCTCATTTCTCTCTTGCTGAATTGCCCTATTTTTCACCCTCCAACTCACTGTGCTTGAGTCAACACGTTAAGTGACAACCCCCCACTCCTCCACCCCCCTTTTTCTGTGTTTCTGTCCATCTCTCAGTCATTCCTCCATTACTTTGTACCTCCTTTATGAACCGAGGAGCCCGGGACATAAAGAAGTGTCCTGCGTATGATGCGTCAAAACAGTTTGTTGCTTCAATTCCTCACTGGTTTCTTCTTTCAAAATATTTCTTCTACTCTTTCTCCTTTATTACTGCAAAGGGAGGGAAGTCAAAAGTAACAGTGCTTCTGTGTTAATTGATATCAAAATACTCAAAACTAATTTTTTAAAGGGCACCTATGATGAAAATCAGCTTTTATAAGCAGATTGGAAAGAACTGTGCATAAGTATAGTGTGTCCACTGTCATATTGGGGTGATATAAACACTAAGTCTCCCCGTATTTTTTTTTTTCTCGACGTTAAAATAGGACCCAAATCCCAATCCCACGAGACGTAGGAGTGCGATTTTTTTTTTTTTTTTTTTTTTTTTTTTTTTTTTTCGCCCACCAAATTGATTGACTGGCACCATGTTTCTATAATAACATGTATACACACGTCCACAGAACACTTATTTGCAAATAAAGTGGTATTAAAATGTCTGTTCCAACTCCTATTCCAATTTTGTAATAAAGTAAAATTGCAAGTTCTTAACCGACATAATCACCACAGCTGCATGGTGTCAGT
>CAIGQQ010037872.1:5686966-5699996 GCA_903798035.1 Danio albolineatus | reverse complement strand
TCATGCGCTATTTTATTAGCAGTAATAATACAAATCAAGAAAACGTACACAGTGCAGTACTTCATCTAGTCCTACTAGTTATGATGATGTTTATGATAATAATAGTAATAAAAAAAGTAATTATAATAATTATTGTTGTTATTATCATGATTAATTGTATTAATAATGATATTAATAATAATATTAATAATACTTTTAAGATGCTAAATTGTATGCAGTGGCAAATTGGATACCTTCTAATTATTGTAGTAATAATAATAATAATAATAATATCAACAACATCAAACAGTTCTTTTTTTTTTAAATTATTATTATTATTATTATTATTATGTTTGCATAATTTTTAAAACACAATTTAACGTTGTTTGCTTCTTTTTTTTAGGCACAGAGCAATACAGCAAGTATTCTGGCTATGCAGAGAGCTTCAAATGGGAAGACAATCACAAAGATACGATACCCAGGTAAGAACAATTATGCAATGGATAACTGATTATATTAGCTTTGTAGTAGAATATATAGTATAATATCGAAATCATGCAACCAAGAGTCAATTTGCGTTTTGATTCTTGGTTGCGTTTTGGTCATAAATGTGCAAAGATGCAGACAGTAAAAATAAAACTTTTCTTTTTTTTATTGCAGTTTTTTTAAAATGTCTGAATTGTTATATTTTTCTACTGTGCTCAGAGATGGTTGGCAGCGAAGGTGCACAGAGATTGTGGCCATGGATGCGCTACACTACAGAAATTTTATGGATCAGTTTCAACCTGAGAAAATGACCCGAGAGCTAAACAAGGTCAGCAGGCAAAACTTCTTCAAGCAAATATTGTTCATGGTTTCACACTGATGACATAAAATAGCAGATCCTTGACCTCTGTCAAGCTCTATTGGCCATCGAATTTCTTAACCTTGCCAGTCTATGTTGTTTAGAAGAGTTAATGAGGCATGGCACGAGTCTTGTGATAAGCAGTGATTAGCTTGTATCTGTTTCACCATCAATTGAGGGTGTTTCTTTTTTCTAGGCATATTGTGGTTTCATGAGGCCGGGTGTGAGCCCTCTGAATCTCTCTGCTGTTGCCACTGGGAACTGGGGATGCGGTGCTTTTGGGGGAGACACAAGACTCAAAGGTATGTTCAAAATAAAACTATCATCTCTGCATCAAAATAAGAGGAACATATGCTTTTAAGCTGGACACTTGTCTTAACTTTCTTACATATGCTCTAGAAACTGGACCAGATTTTCAGTATTTCATACTACTGTATATCAGCTGATATTTATTGCCATATAATGGCCCATTACTCATAAATGGCTGATGTTGAAAATCTGTATTGTTTTTAGGAATTAGTGAAACCTAAAATAATTCAAAAGGACTTTTTAAACTAATAAAAAATTTATATTATTTTTATATGACAAGTTGGTCATAACAGTGATCTTTTACTGAATCAGGGGCTAAAATTAAAACTTACCTAGTGTCAAACCATGTAAAAATTAGCATTAGAAAGTATGTATAATACTTAAATGTGGTTAAAATTTACTATACTTACATTTTTAGATTGATTTGTCTGTCTGTCTTTAATAAATCCAATTTTATGTCAGAAAAAGTAAAAAAGTATATTCCTCAATGGCAGTAAGTCCCAATGCCCTAGTAAAAGTGAAGTGGACACCATGCTGTTAGTGGGTGCCGTCTTTCGGATGAGATGTCAAACCCTGACCCTCTGTGGTCATTAAAATCCCATGACACTTCTCGTAAAGAGCATGGGTGTAACCCTGGTGTCCTGGCCAAATTCCCTCCATCGACCTTTAACCATCATGACCTCCCAATCTTCCCCATCAACCATATTGGCCCTATCACTGTCTCTCCACCCACCCTATGGCTGGTGTGTGGTGAGCAAACTGGCGCTGTTGTCCTGTGGCTGTTGTCGCATCATCCAAGTGGATGCTGCACACCTGTGGTGGTGTGTGGGACCCCCTCCTATCATTGTGAAGTGCTTTGGATGTATGGCCATACACGATAAATGCGCTATATAAATACACACATTACATTACAATCAATCAGTGTCATCATTACAGTAAACAATCTTTTTAATAACATCAAATTGCCACTATTAAATACAAATGTGGCTTTCCCATTTGACGCCAACCCAAATGTTGCTTGCTTAATACTATTATATGGTCACTTTGATATATTAATTGCAAATTGTGTATTTACTGTATCTAAAAATGTATTCATATGTGGTTTTGTTATTCAGACAAAACAAAAAAAGCTTTCTCTCTCTCTCTCGCTCTCTCATTTGACCCAAGACATGTTTTTTCTTCTTTCCTGTTATTGATCAGCTGACACACACTTACGTTTTCCATTAAAAGTGCAACTGATTTTCCAGCCTCATCCATAAATTCATAGCAAGCGTTTGACTTTGCCTGCTGATGATTTTCTGTTTCAAAGAGTGGAAGGCTGTTTTCATGAGATGATTCTATCTTCGATAGTTCATCATTATTGAAACCTTGTGTGTAAAGCTAGCTCATTTCTCCCAATGACTTGACACAGAGTAAATTCATCTCGAGGTGGAGTTATTCAGGGACAATCCGTTTAGTTTAGCGCTGGTTTGACTACAGATTACCCGTTGTAATTGGTTGCTCTCATTTACGCAGCGTTCATTCATCAGTGGGCTACATTCAACCTCTTTAAATATTTAAAATCCTTAGACTCATTTTGAAGCTGCGTGACTAAGATGGAGTCTCCTAATAAGGTTTGTTAGATATGGATTATTTACCTTTTAGTACTCACAAAAACTATTTTCTTGTGGGCTTTTTTTGCTTTTACTAAAGTGTTTTTTAGTCTAATATAAAGAAAACTTCCAAAATTAAATAGATTTTTGGGGTTATTTACCTTTTAGTACAAGCAAAAATGTTTTTGTGGGCTTTTTTACATTTCAAGTACATTTTAGGTCTTTTGTCATGTGTTATCAATTTGTGTCTGTAGATTTACATATACTAATACATGCTATCATTACATTTAAAAATACATTATGATGTTGGCAATATTGTTTATCCTACATTTTTACAGGATGTCCAAGTCCAGTATTTTTGATTGTCATAGAGACTGTAATAGAGACATCGAGTTTTCATTTATATCACTCATATTGGCAAGAAACTTTGACGTTTCATCGTGAAGCTGTCATTTGTCCCCATAGCAACAAAACAGACTAACCCAGCAACCATATAAAAACAGCAATATCTCTACATCAGAAGCTGTGTCTCATTTCAGAGGCTGCATCCTCCGAAGGATGCATTCGAAGTGGGCTGCGTCATCGCAGGGTGACGGAAGCTGTCTCATTTCAAAAAAATTTGAAGGCTTCTAAATTCTAAATGCAGCGTCAAAATTGGTCCTTTGTTTACCAGGTAATGAAGGACACAACAGCTGGATCCTTCGCAGCTTGTACGTCCCAAGATTCATTGCACGCTGATGATGGCAGGACGTTTTTAAAAAGAAAACTCCAGTTTAATGTGTGAATTAGGTTTATTTGACCTGAATATGTAAACATACATTAAAAAAACAAAAAGAGGATGGCATGTCATTCTAAAAAGTGATTTTTATAGACAGTTTACATTTCTATGTGTGCATGTATGGACCAAAGGAAATATATTTCCAGCTTCTGTAAACGTTGCTTTACTTTCAAATGGCTTAAAATAAGTTTTTAAAAATTTGAAAAAAAAAAAAAAAAAAGTCATTACAAATTTCCTTACAGCTTATCAACAACAGCTGTTACTGTTGCTATGTGACGAGATCTGTCCACTGTGGGCTAGATCGTCTCATTTCAAAACACTCAGTTCAGCCTGTGTGGACTTCGAAGAACTCACCTTTGAAATCTGCATCATTCGGAGGATGCAGCCTCTGAAATGAGACACAGCTAGAGCATCCTTGGGACCTGAGTATTGGGGTTGTTGTTAGATCAGATACGGTTGCGGCCGGAAGTTAACGAGAATTCATTTTTATTATTTATATTATTCATAAAATTTCCCATTAATTGTATTTTGTTAACATCTACTCCCTTCCCAACCCTAAACCCAACCGTCATAATGTAAAAACAGCAGCTGTACCGAGTATTAATTGTTATTTAATAAATTACGCTATAAATTGTATTTTTTTTTTTACATCTACCCCAACCCTAAACCCAACCGTCACAGTTATGTAAAAATATAAATTATTTTTATACAGTGCAACAAAACTGATGCTTTATTGACGTGCTTATCCGCAGCTGTATCCTATCTACAGTAGATTTTACCGGGTATTGGCTTGTTTGACTTATGCTAGCAAAATGGGACTTCCTGTGTACTATGCATGGTAACAATGATTAGCCAAATGCTAATAACGATTAACTACATGCCATTACTGATTATCTAAGTGCAACAACATATGCTAGAAATGCTTGCTTAGTATTAAGATTTGATCCAACATGTACATAGGGCTTGCCATTTAGCAACCCAGTTTACATTAGCAACTGCTTTGCAACCACCTAGCAATGCCACAAACATTTTAGCAACTGCCTAAAAACCACTTAGCAACTGCTGTGCTTCCTGCCAACTGCCAGTCCTAGTGCAGTCACGTAGGCTTTCTTTAGCCAACATCAAAGTTTGTCAATGAACTATAGGTTCTAGTTATTACATACAATAATACATATTATTATTATTATTACATATAATAATACATACAAATATTGAATATATTTTTAAGGCTGTTTTCTTGATCTATTATTTTGTTATATTTATACTTATTATTGCTTTTTACTGAGGAAAAGGTTTAAAAAAGGAAAGAAGAAAGGAAAGGAAAATGTTTTTACAGAGGGAGTTGTTTGTAAGGTAGATTTGTCTGATTATATACAACATTTTATTTTACTAAAAAAAAAATGTAAAATTATTATTGTTATTATTGGGTGATTTAGAAATACTTAGAATCCCTTTTGTAAACCCTCTAACGTGTCAAATAAAAAAAGAAATCCTGAATTTTCCAGAACAGTGTGTTTGCCTTGAAAACAAATTGGATGTGTCAGTTATTTTCTGTGCGGCAAGGAACATTCAGCAAGACTAAAGAATCCACGCTTCTGTGTGCCAGTCAATAATGTATTACAGCATGTTTTAGTCACTTGCGTTGGACATCTATCCATATTTACTCTGAAAACATTAATAATGTGTCATAAAGCATGCAGTGGTTGATTAACCCATCATTGTGCTAATGCGCTTTTTCTTTTTTCATATGCATTAATGATAGTAATCTATGCATAAATGTATGCATGCTATTTATGTTTATGGATGCAGGCAGGAAAGAGAAATTAATCTGAAAAAGGAAAAGCTTCCTAAATGGCCCGCTGAAATTTTTACTCACAGTGTGTATGTGTGTGTGTGTGTGTGTTTGCCCTTCAGCTCTGCTTCAGTTGATGGCGGCGGCTGAGGCAGGCAGAGATGTGGCCTACTTCACTTTCGGAGATGAAGCACTCATGAGGGACGTGCAGGACTTACACAACTTCCTTAAAGACAATTGTGTCACTGTCGGTAAGGGACCTGCATCCTGTGGTTCATTCTGTTTTATTTTTCTAGCACACATTATAAAGTGGATGTTTGTTCTGTTCGTATGCGAGGTGGACATTTCTGTCATATTCAGGTGTGTTCTATTTATATAGGAATAATTACAGTACATTAAATCTAAAAAAATAGTGGAAACAACAAGATTTTTTTGTTTTTTGTGAGCGGAAAAAGATATATTAAAGGGGTGGTCGACTACGATATTTTAAACTTTAGTTGATGTGTAATGTAGCTGTGCGAACACAAACAACATCTGTAAATGTAATGAGCTCAAAGTTGAATGAGAAGGGAGACATTGACTTTTACAGAGTTAGCTTAGCATAGCCTACAGCGAACAAAGTTTGGGGACTACAAAAAAGTACATCCGAGTTAGTGAGATCACAAATGCTTCAGGTTACACGCTTTCACCAAGCGCATACACCCTGTGCAGTGAAGGGGCATGGCCAGAGGCGATTTAATGTTACAGCAGAGGAAGCTAAAATACTGTCCAAACGCTGCTATTTCAACAAAGCTTCTTCTGTTTCAGTATTTGGGCTGCCAAAAGGACATCACACAAAGACAGAAGTGCTTACAATTTAATTTTATTATGTTCGAGAGAATTATAAAAAAATATATAGCTAACATTTGACAAAGGAGAACTTCCAGAATCTCTCCCAGTTCAGGGCTAGATTGGCTAAAAAACCCTTGAAAGTGAAACAGCTCCAATCATAATAGAGGAAGCTGTGGATTGTGATCCACAACCTGTAAGTATTTTTATTTGTTAAGATTGATCTATTACATACATAGTTTCATACATAGCATTACTGTTATGTTGGAGCAAGGATGTAAACAATAGGAAACGCTGTTTGGCACTATACAAATTCATATTTATCTGTTAAACCGCTGTAAACACCTACGATCTTCACCTGCGCTTCAGTGTCTCTCTATGCTCCGCTTTCCCTGCATTCTACATCTCAAATAATGAACTCGCAAAAGAAGTGTGAACATTTCATATTACTTTATAATTATTATAATACACATGCTTATAACGCGAATATATGTTAAAGACACTTGTCTGATTTTATTTTATAGAGCAGGCATGAGATTTAGCTGTGTCCTTTTCATTTTCTGTCTGATTCAGGCTTAAACTGATACGACTAACAGCTACTCTGACTGAAAGCAGAGGCACAGCAAATGCTAGGGCATGACACTTTTTCTGGTGACATGGAACCGATCCACAAATCACAGCACATGATGTTAGCTGACCAATCAGAGCCTCTTTGAGGGCGGGCTTTCAGAGGTGCTAGAAATATGACAGTCTTTCATGTTAGCTGAGTAGCAGTATACAATCAAAGTAAGATATATGAAAAAAATAACATGACCTGAAGCATAAGCACACATTGCTGTGCATCTTATAAACAACCAAGCCCTAAAATACACTCTGGACCACCTCTTTAAACAAGACATATTCTAAATTAAACAAACAAGTATACAATTAAAGAAAAAATTATTAGACCTCGTTTGAAATGAATTATTTTTCAAACATCCCATCGATTTTTCAAATCCCAAGTAATGTTTAATGTTTAAAAAAGTTATCTAACTTTAACATGTTTTTACACACAATAACCAATTTCTAATAACTTTTTTTTTACATGACAACAGTACTTAATATTTTACTAGGTAGTTTGCAGCTTAAAGTGCTGTTCAAATGCTTAAAGTGCTCTTTAAATGGTTAACTAGGCAGTTTAGTTTATCTGGACTAATTGGGTTGATTATGCAAGTCATTGTTTTTAAAAACAGGTTTGCTCTGACGCCAAGTGAATTTTGTTTTTTGTTTTTTTAAATTAAGAAAGAAAATTTCTATGCACGTAGAATAAATAAAACAAACGAGAACAGAAAATGACATACCCTGACTAATCAAATAAACGTGACAAACGCTACAATAAATGTTGAAATAGCTACAACACTGAGCCATTTGTTTTTCATAATTAAATGATACCATTAGCGGTCTTTGGTATGGTGAAGTTGTGACCCCACTCTTTCTGTCCCATTTTTCCTTCATGACGTTTATTGAAAGCTTTTTGAGAAAACGCTGTCAGCCATCTATTGTAGTAAAGTGGAGACGGCAGTAAAACCCGTGTGCTCTGTGATTTATGAACAGCTCTGGACTCAACCGACGCCATGATGCTCACCATCCCTCAAATCTTTCTTTTTTTTCCTCTCTCTTTCTCTCAGGCTCTCTGTATGTCTACCTGAAGCAGTACTCTAGCATAGTGTCTAAACAAGCCCATAGGCCCAACATCAACCTCTATGGGTTCCTCTATGAGAAGGTTGGTACAAATACGGACCCGGAGCCCAGCGACAACAGCTTGACCACTGCAACACCCTCTTCTCCTGCAGACTGCCATTAATGCTCATCAACCCATCTAAATGCCTCAGTGCTTTCTTCTCCTTCTGGGTGATTGTCTGAGATTTAGGGAAGCACATTATGCCTTTCTTTTCTACCAGTGAGTATATGTTTAAAGTTACTAACAAGAGGACTGGATAGCAATAGTCACTTTTGACTAAAGTTTTAATGAAGTGATAGTTCACCCAGCTAAAAATTGAACATTTACTCACTCACAATTTGTTTAAAAGCTGTTTGAGTTTCTTCTGTTGCAAAAAAAAAAAAAAAAAAAAAAAAAAAGATAATTTGAGCAATGTTGAAAAGCATTAGCCATTGATAGCCATAGTAAGGAAAACAAATCCTATGGAAGTGAAATGGCTACTGACAGATTTATTGTTTTGTTTTTTGGGTGAACTATCCCTTTAGCTTTTCGAACATGGAGAGTATTAGCTAAAATGCCACACAAACTGACCTGGGAACAGATTTACTGCATGATCTTGTGGAATTAAATGATCCTTTTTAGGTTGGCTGACCATGGAGTAGTTTTTGTTTTTCCTTATCCAGAAACTAACAGTGATTCAGAATAAAGGCTGTAGAGGTAATTAACAAAATATGCATGAGAATCTCAAAATATGCCGTAAAGTCCCCAGTGACACTTGATTGTGAAACGTGGTGCACAAGATCTATCTTTTATTTGTTTGTTTGTTTGTTTTTGTTTGTTTGCTGTAGTGGGAAAGAGTTCTGGTCATATATGAAAAGGTTTGATATTGAAAAATCATTTTTGAAAGAAAAAAAGAAAAAAAAGACTTTCATTACACTAACAGAACTGCTGCAAAATCAGATTTTACGTGGGAGAAAAACATATAGTCTCTGCATGACATTTTTAGCAATTTGTTACACAGGTTTTTACGGTTTCATTTATTCTTTTGATTAAAGGCACCTTTAAGAAATGGGATTAATATTTAAAGGTAGTGAATATTTTCATATGTTTTGCTGTTTATTTTATTATAATTTGATAATTAAAATTGTTGATTCGAATACTTGTCATGTTTTTTTTTTCCTCCAGTTGTAGTGGCAAACCTCCGCTTCATCAGCAGGATGAATGAATGGATTCTCTTTTAAAGCAGCTCCTTTTCAGTGTTCCCTGTTATTGATGATGGCTGGATAAAATACATGTTTAGTAACACTTTGACCTGCTAATCATAACATGCTAATTTACTCAAATAGATGCATATATTAGTGCACAGCTACTTCTGCTTTATAAAAAAATTCAATTATTTATGTTCAATTACATATTCAATGCCATCTATCCATCACAATGGAAAATGAACCTCACAGTGTTTGTCATGTATGTTGTTATGTGATTTAAGATTCATCTTTTAGAAGTATATTTTGCATTCATTTTAAAAGTGACAATTTATTAGATAAGTAAGTAGATATTTTGCACAATTCTAAACAAAAGCATATTGATTTTTATGAGGATGACAATTTAAAGGTCTGAAAATGTACACTTTAGAATTTTATTTATTTATTTATTTGTTTATTTATTTATTTATTGTTGTTATTTTATTATTTTTTTTTTTTGAGAATTAAACTATTTATATGGTGGTGCAAATTACCTCTAGATTTTCCTATAAAGTTTTACAATGAGGTTTTTAAGTTTATAGAAAATAATGTTAAAATTAAACTTAAATGAATTCCAAACACCCATATTTTGAAAAAAACTTATTTGTTTTGCTGTGTATTTATTAAAAGTTTCTAAAAAATAAAAAAAAGCAATTAGATCAAAATTTGAATCATGGTTTAATAAAAAATAATAGTAATATAATGCAAATTCACTTTAATTTATAGGCATCCACAAAGCATATAAACATGTATGCGTCAATAGTGGCCATTTCTGTGGGGTGTTATAGCCTTCACAACCCATCCTCATATTGAAAAGGTCAAAGCAGGTCCATCAACACTCAAGATTAAGGTGCCATATTATAAAAATGAATCATACTGTATGTGGATAATTTTTAAACAAACCAACATGCTTCTTAATAAATATAAATCTGCAGTTTTTCATGAACATTGGACACAAAATATTGTGGCATCTTCGAAAACTCATTGATGCCTACTGTATAATGGCATGTTGACCAATCAAAAATGACATATCGTAGTGTCTGGAACAATTGAATGTGTCATCTACTCCTACAAATCAATGTGTGAGTACTCGACAACCAAAACAACATTGCTTAGCTAGGAGTGCATGTGTAACCCCTCCCGTCTAGCACCCACCCACCTGTGGGGTTCAAACTGGCAATTCCAGCATGGGTGGCAATGAGGAGGCTAAACACCTTGACCGTTTTTTAAATTTTTTTGTTTTAGTGAATATGCAAAAATGTACTGTGATGGATGTTAAGGGCAGACCGAACAAATAGGCGCAGATAATGACACTTTTATGCTGAGTTTACAAGAAAATTGCATAAGCTTGAGAACAGAGGTGGATTATCATCTGCGGCCAAACAATACTAAATACACTACACGTTTGCCACAAACATGTGGAATTTGCCTCATTCCCATCTTCCACGTTTGGTTAGTTGGCCAATCAGTAGGATAGATGACAATGCACATGCTGACGTTACAGTATGAGGCAAAAACTCTGGTTGTAGTGTCCACACAACCACATTGTACCTCGAGTTTCGGAAAAATCTTCACCCTGGCCAGAGTTTTTTAGAAAGTTTCTGTTTCAGTCATCCAATTTTTGTGTGAACAAACAGCAAAACTGCGTAGAAAAAAAGTGTGTTTTTTCAAATTACTCTTGTTCATGTGGACAGGGCCTAACACTGAAACCTCACTCTCATCCGGGTCACCTGTGTAGTGCTCATGAGTGCTCATCATCTGACCTCCAATACACCATTCTGGTCCAAGTGATCACACAAAACTCTCACAAGCTGACCTCCATTACAATCACCCCCCAAACCTCACTCCCATCCGGGTCACGGCACCAATGTAACCCATCCAGTCTGACACCCACTGGCATGGATAATATTATCTATTGTCATTTAGTTTATTTGTGTACAGGGATTTTGACAGCATTGCCATCTGTTTCTGAAACCATTTGAAACGAAACAGAAACTTTTCTATTTTTACTACATAACTATTACATGTCTACACATATATTTTTAGGAAACTAATCAGTCTGATTCTAATCATACACTCTAACGTTTGAAAAAGCAGATCTAGATTAGATAGACCTAGATTGTGTTTAACTGTGTAATCCCTCCTTATTGGACCATGTTTAAATAGTCACAAACTATAATTCCAGTTTGATCACCATCTTTACCACTTATAATCCAAACAATAGTGCTTTATAAACACTCTATTGTTAGCATACGTTAGATTTCTCAAACACTGGGGTCATTAAAGGGCCAGACTTTAATAGAAATTGAAATGCCATTACATTCTTGTCAACATTTGTTTCATTTCATGAATGAAATTGTAGTCATCAAATCACGTTGTTTCGTTTTTAAATGACGCCTACTTTTAATAAGATCCCTGCTAAGGGAGGCTCTGGCGCCGTCTGTTTCAAGGGTTGAAGTCAGAGAGCAACAAAATGGCATTTTCACTTATAATTACATGACCTTACTTGTGCTCGGTTACAAGATGCTTTTTTGCTCTGACAGTCCTTTAATCTGGAGTTTCGATTATGGCACTGATCGAGAGCGATAAATGTAGATGTTTTATTATAATGATGTGTATAACAGCACCACAATATGAACCTCTGACTCATATGGCATCTACTATAATGCTGCTTCATATAATATGCTGTAACTAACTGTGTTTACATCTAATGTTAGCTTTGTGGTATTTTTGCATAAATGAAAAGGTCATTCATGATATTTTGATCTTAAAAATCGTGCATTTGAGATTCTCTTAAGGCCGTATTTTAATCATGCCTGTTTTTATTTCTGAAACGACTATGATAGCAGCCCCGTAATGATTGATGACAATGCTTTCTTTTTTCTGGTTGTTGGCCACTAAGAGTGATGAAACTAGTTTTGAGGGACTGAGGGGGAGGGAAGGCAATTAGCTCAGACTGTAAAATCCGCCAACATAAAGACCATCAATCTAGATGACTGAAACCACATGTTCAAGTGAATTCGGCACGATCCCTCAGAAAATTAGGAAAGCATAATTGTCCAAATGTAATTAAGAATCAGAGGTTACCGAAAATATCAATGCTCTCATTACACCCTGGCACAACTTAATTTGAAACCATTTCTATAAATATTTGATTGGATTTTAAACATGCAGTGGTTGTTTGTGATTGTCTGGTAATTAGTGTCTAGCTTTTAACAGGAACCTACAATGAAAGCACGGAAGGAAAGAGAAGAGCCGAGTTGTCCAGTGTTATTGGAGCATTACTGTAGGTATGTCTTCAGCATGAATGTAGTTTGAAAGCATCATAATTTCAGTTTGCAAGTGTGACATTTACAAATGTGATATAGGATTTTATTTTATTTTTTATTTTTTTGGTTGAATAACCCTGACACACACATATCACTGGAGTTATTTGAAATAATGTTCCAGTGTTATATATTTTTATTTTATTTATATTTTATTAATATATTTTATTGATATTATATTTATATTTGATTTATTTTATTTTCTGCTCAAATTACAGCAAAACCAGTAACATTTTGAAAAATGTTACTATTTGAAATAAATGTTTCCTATATTAATGTTTTTTTTTTTCTTCAAGTTTTGCATCATTACTCCAGTCACATGATCTTTTGGAAATACAGTTGTTGTTGTTACAGTATTAATATTAAAAGTAATATTAACAGTTGAGTCATTTTTTCAGGATTCTTTGATGAAAAGAAAGGACCAAAGATCAGCATTTATCTCAAACAAAAAGGTATTCTAACATTGTAACACAATACACTAAATACACTATACCACTGTACCATTTGAAAGCCTGAGGTCAGTTTCTCACACACACACACACACACACACACACACACACACACACACACACACACACACACACACACACTCAGATAGATAGATAGATAGATAGATAGATAGATAGATAGATAGATAGA
>CAIGQQ010037872.1:5659415-5686956 GCA_903798035.1 Danio albolineatus | reverse complement strand
ATAGATAGATAGATAGATAGATAGATAGATAGATAGATAGATAGATAAAGATTAGATAAATGCTGTTCTTTTGAACTTTATTCCTCAAAAAACCTGAAAAAAAAATCTACTCAAATGTCACTCGCCATCCTTGATTTATCAGGGCTTACCACAGTAGAATGAACCGCCAATCACTCTAGCATATTTTGTTTGTTTGTTTGTTTGTTTGTTTTTTTAATTGCAGCGGATTTCCAGCCTCAAAAAGTTTATTTTAAATGGTAAACTTTTTTTGTTGGTTTGTCTTTTTACTGCAGAACAGGTGAACAGAAGAGATTTTAAAAAATACTTAAATATCTTGCTGTTCTAAAACTTTTGACCTGTAAATAAATATAAGTGATCATAATAAATTGTTCATTTCTATATTATTAAAATTGTTCTTTTGACTGACAAATAGGTCATATTTACAAATATAGTTACATATTTACTTACAGCTAAATTAACCTTTGTCAGTCTTATACTGTTTCTAGAAATATTTTGTCTTATATTTGCTGGGTATAGTGTGTTTCTTAATGCACGCTTTAGTTTTATTTTACAATCCTACATCAGCGATTTAATTCTCAGTTCAACTCTGGTATTCAGGTTTGTTGTATCTGATCTCTACAAGAGTATTTTCACAGCACATCACATACAGTATCTTGCCTTATTTAGTCTACCATATAACTCAATAGTGAATTTGGCTATCTGGCAAAAAGTTTTGAGTGTTGGTGTAGCTACTGAACGTTGTGTAATAATAACAGAAAACTGTGTAAAGGTGTGATGATAAATGAAATAAACTTGGTCACTTTCAACCGGCTGTCATTTGAGATGCTGCAGTTTCGAGCTCAAAGTGTCCTGCTGCAGTGCGCGTGCATGCGGATTACGGGACGGATTTGACGTTGCAGGGAGAATATAGGACACAGAGACCTAAACTCCAGTCTGAATCAAACGACAGACAACATCTGAACTCACGCGAACCGTCTTCATCTGCGAGCAGCTCAAGGTGAATTTTAATTGTTATGCCATTGCCATAGAGATGACGCTACGTGAACGCCGTCGTGTGTGTCGCGCGCGGAAACACACATAACCTTGACTGGTAACAGCTGTAACCAATCGGCCAATCGATGCATTTTACGACTGTCCCGTCAGCTCATATATTTGAATCGCTCAGGCTAGATATATTGGAAGTGATTGGGGCAACGGGCTTTGACGTTGTTCATATCAATTTGTCATTGAAAGGTGAAGATGCCCTTTCAGTAAATCGCCGGTAGTTTAAGCTCTGATATAAATAGATTTTTTTAACAGTGCAATATATGGTAGCCTAATGAGAGCACCTGATGAGTCAACAAGGAGGATTCTAAGAAATATTCCAATACTTGGAAAAATATTAGAGTTGTATAATCATGCCATGTCATGTAAGTATTAGGGCTATTATTATTATTTATTAATTAATAATATAATATTGCTTAAAACAGTGCTCATCAATGTCAAATTACCAGATGGCCAATCAAGGCGGAGCTTAATCGTTGACTGATCATTGGCAAAAATACATTTAACAGAGAGTGTGAGGTAAGACTTTAGCAATCAAATTTTGTATCATTTAGCTTGTTTTGTGATAGAAATTAAAAAGAACTCCAACAGTATTGTATGGGACTTCAACGTGATTTTATAAATGTTATTCAACTGAATGTGATAAATCAATGTAATATTCAAATAGGCAAGGGACGATAACCATTTTCAAGGTATACCGTGGTTTAGAAAAGTTCTAAAACTGCCGAAATGTTCTGTTATACTTTTTTTACAGTACATGTGAGTTTTTTTTTTTTTTTACAACAGTATCTCCAGCAAAAAAGATATCCAAAGGCACTATTTTGAATTGTAAAGAAATCTGTGTTTTTGACACTAATGAAGACAACAGAAGGCTGTGAATTATTTAGCCTGACATGTTTACTGTTCCAAAATATTTAAAATGTTTCCCAAATTAAAGTATATTGTGTTCAAAGGGGGAAATTATAATTTTTTTATTATTTATTTTTTTACCCAGACATTTACCTAGGATTTATTTTAGAGCAATAATCACAATACTGTGAAACCACGATATTTTTATCCAAGGTTATCATACTGTCATGTGTTTTATCCAAGGGAATCATTTACCGGCCCATGCCTATATTTGAATAACCTTTTGCCCCTCATTTTAAAATACCCATTTAAACTCATTTAAATAAAAAAAAGATTCTTATGACACCACTTTCTCCACATCACATTACACTCTTAAATAAAATAATTGAATAAATAAATGGTATGTCAAGAAAAGAGTGTGCTGTTTCTCACTTTCAACAACAAGACTCTTAATAATTTCATGTATTTGAAGGTATGGCTCACAAAAATGAAAATTCTGTCACCATTTGTTCCAAAGCTCCACTTATTCCAAAGCTGTTTGAGCGTCTTCTGTTGAAAACCATGAGATAATAAAGAATGCTGCAAAGAAGCTATTTGACTTCCATAGTATTTTTTTTCATCTTAATATGGATATCAGTGGCTGCTGGTTTAGAATAACTTGTTTTGTGCTCAACAGAAGAAATAGACTTGTCAGCATTTAAAACCACTGGAGTGTGAGTAAATTGTGAGGGAATTTTCCTTTTTTGGGACAATCCCTTTAAATAAGACCATTACATCACCTACCCTCATCCCCTTCACAGCACAGTCAATCAAACACTCAAATACATGTTTGCAGAAACTGATGAGAGAAAAAACATTGAAATTTTGCATTTTCATCATTTTACATCCACATTGCTCAAGACATGGTTAGAACTTTGAATGAGCACCAAAACAGGGCTGTTGATTCAGCACTAATAAGTTTGCTCATATATTCAGGGTTAAATCCCTCAAATACACTATTTCTGAAAATATTAAAATAAAATAAAAAATCTATATATTTCAAACATCATTCTCAAGAACCAGATTAATTCTACCATGATACCTTTCTGTTTTCCGGCAGACATGAGTCAGCTGAGGCCCCTGGCTGGTGCTCTAAGAAGCAGTAGCCAATGGATGAGGGGCCACGTGGGGACAGGGAAGAGAGTGTTTGACCTGCGTCGTAACTGTTCGAGCGGGGCTACTGAGCCCTCATTGGCAGCCTGCAGCTCCAGCTATGTTGTGGAGATGTACTACGCTTGGCTGGAGGATCACAAAAATGTTCATGAGGTGCAGAGAACATCCATTAAAGCCACTTCCTTTCTGTCCTAGTTCAGAAACCAAATGTGTATACTAATAATAATAGTTTTCATAAATTCATAGCAAAATTCATTGCACTTTCAGTCTTTATCATGTCTACATTTATGTTGCTTTAATATCACTGATTGTTTTAGCATTTGTAAATTTATTAATTAGATTTTTTAAACATTTTTCCATTTGATTTCATTTTAGTTTTGTTTTTCATTTTCATAATAGTATTTTTTTTATTTCTATGTGGAGTTATAAGTTATATTAAAATTTCATCTTAAAGCTAAATAGCACATTGCTTTGGTGACTAGCTAGTGTTTATTTATTTATTTATTTTTCACCATATTCTTTTTTTATGCATTGAAAAATAAAATAAAATTAGGCATTTCACAAAATGTTTAAGCAGCTTTATACAATAAAGGGTTATGAAAATTAGAGAAAATAAACAGCTTGGACATTTTGTTTTAAGTTCCACAGTGATATGGAATGGGAACGGTAATAAAGAGAGAGGATAAATGATACTTTAATCAATTTAAAGAAATAGTCCCCCAAAAAGTAAAAAATAATAATTTACTCACCCTCATACCTTTTTAAACATATATGTCTTTCTTCTGTACAACACACAAACTATCCATTTAATCTTTTGTTTTGAACCAGTAAACAAGCAAATGTAATCTTCTGAAATATGCTTTTTCTCTGTTTGCAACAGTCTTGGGATGCATACTTCCGTAACGCTGAATCCAGCAGTTCTGTGGAGTCTGGAGAGAAGCCTCTGTCCACGCTGCTCCAGGGTCGAGCCATGTCCCAGACACCTGCCATGTCAGAGAAGGTTGTGGAGGATCATCTGGCAGTCCATACTCTTATTAGAGCCTATCAGGTTAGGCATTATAAATCCAGAAGTATAATACAGGTTTTTATGTGAACCTTAGCATTAACACACAGTTGAAGTTACCATAAGGCTGCACTATTAATCAAAGGTGATTTTTATGTGCATTTTGTCAGCTGGCTCTGTAATCAGCAATAAATCTCCAGCACCTGCTCTACCCAGAGCCGTAGTTCACTGACAAATATTGAAGTCTATTTCATCAGCACGATTCTGAATCTAGAGATTATCATTCTGTGATCTAACAGGTCTTTGCATTGTTTTTCAGTAGGGCTGAAACTAACGATTATTTGGTTATTATTTTGCTTAGATTATTTCTTGTCCAGTGTATACGCATCTTTTAAGTAATGAACGATAATAAATCTCTGTGTACTTCATAAAAATACAGCTACCAATATCTTTATTCACCTCACAAATGCACTCATCAATGAATGTCTGCTGTTTTTGCTGTCTTCGGTAGTTTGCTGTTGTTCTTGTTCTATATCCTCTTTATCCTTTTACGAAACAAAAAACAGGTTCAGGTTTTGTGCAAAAACTAACCGAGTTGTACATACATTGTGAATGAAGAAATTGTGTGCACTGTACTGACGATGAATTGTGTGTCACATGCACTATATGCATACCTAATTGGCTGCCCCCTGGTGGCTGGCTGCAGTATAGGAAATAAACGTCGCCCTTTCAGAGAAAACAAATGGCATGTGAGCCAGACCAGAAAATAATCAAATTTCATTTCAACATTTTCAAGTATTTCTTAAATATGGTGTCCACAATTTAGGGAGTTATTATTACAGAGATTAGTTTTTCTAGTAAGTTTGATGCTTAAAAAAAAGCTTGTGGCATCATGATTGTAAACTTGTGATTGAATCAGCAGCAGTCATTATATATTATATAATTCTAATTATATATTAATGTAATTATCTAATTATCATTATAGCTATAATTATAGTTAAGCCTTTAGACATAAACGCCTTTAGACAGAAAATGCTGAATTTCAGGGGAGGTTTTTCAACTGAGAGAATTTAATTCACAATAAATTATTTTGATGAGAAAACCCAATCATATTCACTAGCATTGGCATTGAACTGCAAAAAATCAAAGACATGTCTGTGCACCCGTACATTTTAAAGTGTCCCTGTGTAGATATGCAAATCACATGATTAATTCTACCCTAATTAGACTAGCTTTTTTTCCTTTTGAAAATGAAAATATCAAAGAGATTGCTTGAATCAAAACAGGTGGTAATATTTTCCCTGCTTCCTCTAATTAATTAGATGAAGTATCGAAGGGATTTATTAAATTCTGTCTTTTGGCAAAGCCAGCATTTTCTTCCCATCTCTTGTCACCAGCCTTTTGGGATTGTATGTTGAACTTACTGTGCATCCTTAGGAGCTTTATTTGCATATGCCACACTGGTTTATACAGTATTTGTGTGGGTCAGATGTTCTTTAGTTGAGTTACTATCTTAGTCTTGCTTATATATGTATCTTACTCTGTGCATAGAGATGGCTATTCACATTCAATTTTATATCTTTTGCTCAGGTACGTGGTCACCATGTAGCCCGACTGGACCCTCTTGGCATCCTTACTGCCGATCTGGATTCCTTCGTTCCTTCAGATTTGATCACATCAATTGACAAACTTGGTGAGAGATCCATTTAGTGCCTTCATAATTTATATAAACACTCATTTCCTTTTACTGTCCTACTTAAAGAAGGATGTTTTGAAGACATCCTATTAAATGCTGACTTAGTTCTTTGCTTGGGGCTCATCCTTAAGAGTGTTTTTTCTTATTTTGTTATGTTAGCCTTCCCCTCACCACCATTCAGTGCTGTATCTGCTGAGTAATATACTTCTCTTTGAATATAATTTGCTGCTAAATATTTTGCATATTACAGACCTGATGATGTGACAATGTAGTATTTTTAACAAGCACAGAAAAATGCTGTTTAAACAGTGAATTTCTGCAAAATGCATTTATGTAAAAAAATTGTGTTTATTTATTTTGTATTGTAAAATATATGTTATTCTTGTGGAATGTAATGTCAGGATGTGATACCAAAATGAAGAATATATTAATTAGTCATCATTGTGAGGATGCGTAAAGTACAATATTCTGCCAGAAACTTCTACATATAAATAGCTATTTTTGTCTTTCATGTAGTCTTCATAAACTTTGACTCTTTGTTGTTTATTTTGTCTAACATCTGCGCTACAGCTCTCGCTTGCTTTTACGAGTCAACATGAGCAAGCGGAGCAGTGTCTAATGTAATTGGTGGCTGACCTTAGCAACCCCAGCCAACGTGTTTATACGTCACTGTAGCAACAAAACTGCACCCATCCGCTGCATACATCTCCTTTTTAATTATGAAAGGAAAATTAGATTGTTGGAGCCAACTGAAAAAAAAAAAACTCCCGTTATTAGACCATTCATCAAAAGACAAACTGTGACTTCCATATCATTAAAATGCAAAATAAAAACTGTTCAATATGCTGAATGTAGAGAACATATAATTTACATTCACATAAAACCAAACGCCATGCTGTTTCTGAGGTCTTCCTGTGGTATAATCATTTAGATCTGTCTTTTCGTTTTAGCTCAGGGCTTCCGAAGACCATTGGAAGTTTCTTCCCTGTCCCCATAATCAGAGCTGATAGCACTTCATATTATATAAGGATCAAGATTACCGTAATGAAGTTTAGTAACACTGCTTGTACGGTATCAGTGCTCGCGTTTTGGTGATTTGGTGACTCATAGGGCTGGATTAATGGAAAGTGGGGAGAGGGGGAGAGCGTGTATGTCTGCTTTTAGTCGCTGTAGCTGTGTAAGTGGTCAGCAAACAATTCCTCATTGGGCCATTACAGATTCCCCAGTCTCAGACAGCGACAGGGGCTGGAAGGGAGAGCTATGCCCCAGACTCAATCGCGAGCACAGGTTAATGTTATCTGAGATAAAGGCCCATAAATCTTCCCCTTTGCTCCTGTCGGGTCCTATTGCCTTTAGTGTCGCCAGAGTAGAAGGATGTAGGACATGTTCTTACAACAGATCGAAAAAGAGAGAGTAATAGCCATTGAGAAAACCTCTCAAAACATGCCTCTTTTACCACTCTCATGGTGTCGGTCAGGTCAGATTTTGTCATAGCCTTTCGTGCAGCTAATGAGGGCACGTATAGTCGACCAGAAGGCTCTTAATTTTTGGTTTGATGCATCTGTCCTCTTTATCTGTACAGTGGCTTTAATTACATTTGCACCTGTCTCCTCTTGTGTGTGCTCCTCTCTTGAGGAGACACAGTCTTACTGATAGACCCCAGCGTTATCCACAGGATGCGATTACAAAGTACTGTGATTGGCTTCATTGCATGGTTTTCTTTCACCCTTTAGGGGTGTAACTAACCATGAAATTGGTCATGATGTTAGTTAGGATTTACATACAGTATCAAGGCTTCAGGCTGCTACCACTACGGTAATCACTTTATCAAATAATAAAAACTTTGCAACATGGATTGAAAATATATAAAAATCATTGTGCGTCCTTATGCTGTTATGCTATAATTTTGTTAAATGATTGTAAAGCCACCACCCTTACAGAAAAAATACACATAGGTGGGCATCAGATGTTAATATCACATACGAAGTTTTCCTGTGAAAGAAACACATGATCACTTCATCTTACTGTAAACTGTAAATCTGTTTTTATAAAACGGATACCACACTATACATATATTAACAGGCAAAATGTCAAAATAATGTACTAACTAGTTACCTTGTAAATGTTAAACCATTAAATGCCATGCTTCCACTTGATGGATGATAACATTCATGTGAGTAAACATGCAGAATGTTGCCTCACCCAATGGAGAGAGAATGGGACTGGACTGCTATTTATTTTTAGCACAAAATATGATGGTAACGCACAAACATATGCTTCTCTCTCAGCAAAGTACTCATACAATACCATACCTGAAAAGGAAAAAAAAAACTGAACATGAGCGTATCTCCCACGGAAAGGGCGCAATCTCAAAATTTCCTAGACTTCAGTAATTTACAATAGCTTCAACCAATCAGGACCAAGGAATGTCCAATATATGATTACATGCGTATGCATTTATGCGCTTAGCAGACACTTCTATTCAAAGCCACTTACAGAAGAGGAACGGTAGTCATATGGTAACACTTTACTTAAAGGGGTGTTCATAAGACTGTCATGATTTTATACGTGCTTATGTCAACCGTCATTAAGTGTCATTCAGTCAGTTATGGCATTTTAAATGCAAAGATGAAATTGTGTGTTATGACAACTTTACATAAAAATACTTAACAAGCTGTTTTTGTCTTCTTCATGACAGTTTGACATTACCAAGACAACAAAGCTTGTCATACTGTAAATCTGTCTTAAACATTGTTGTCATGAAGCCATTGTAAATATGTCATGAACAAACAGCATCGTTAATATTATTTTTGACCCTAACTACAGTTTCACAAGTGATTAAAAATAATTTGACAGAATAACGAGACATTTTAATGACAATTACAGCTTGTTCCACCGTAAAGGGGATCACAAAAATATTCACAAAACAATTATAATGGCCTCATGACAATCATGTTGATGACAGGTTTATGACAAGTCATGACAATGATAAAGACCAGTTGTGATGGTATTTGTTTTGGTGTTTGTTTGTCAAGTTGTCATGACAAAAAAAATTATCTTTGCATTTAA
This sequence comes from Danio albolineatus, assembly GCA_903798035.1. Taxonomy (NCBI): domain Eukaryota; kingdom Metazoa; phylum Chordata; class Actinopteri; order Cypriniformes; family Danionidae; genus Danio; species Danio albolineatus. Next base: position 5,678,122 of record CAIGQQ010037872.1, on the reverse strand, counting down.
ATGTCATAATAACCAAGCTAATGACACTTAATGACAATTGTAATAAGCTTGTATAAAATCTTATTCACAATCATGACATACCACGTCATGATTTTCAATCATGGTTTCATGACTTATGAACAACCCTTCAAAGTAAAGTTTTACTGCAATAATTAAGATCCAGCAGTGATTGTAATACATGCATATCTGTCAATCATGTGTTTGCACTGATAAAACAATGGAAAAGTAGCACGTTGGAATGGAAAGCTGTGGTGTCTCATTGTCAAATACACAACTCTTATTAACTGGATTCAGGAGATTTACCGAGTTATGAATAATCACTCTTTTACAAATACATGTTAACAACTTGTTTATACAGTATGTGTAGTGTATGTTTAGTTTTAATGTTAAATTGACTGTGAAATACGTGTTTGAGTCAGTAGTTCCATAATAAACACATCTTTACTTAGCTGTATATCATAATATTTGATTTAAAAAGGAGCATTGCCATGGTTTTAATACATTTCATTACAGCATAGTTTTATTGATGTATTTGCTTTAATATGCCTCTCCTCTTTAATCTTCAGCATCGTACGGCTTGGAAGAATCTGATCTGGATAAATCATTTCAGTTGCCACTAACCACATTTATTGGGGGAAATGAAAACACACTCCCACTGAGAGAAATCATACACAGACTTGAGGTGGGTAGATGCAGGATTACTGCGATATCACCCGGTATTTGAGTGGAAACACTCCTTCCTCATTTCTCATTAGCTGGTTTTGTGCCTGAATTGATTCAGATATGACATTCACTAGCTATTTTGAAAGGATGTAATTTGAGCCAATATGACAAGCTCATCGTTTATATTATGTTGAGGCTTAATTATACTTCAAAAATGAATGCATTAATGAATGAAAGGGTAAACTGAATTTGCTCAAATCTTTCAGACATCCTACTGTGGTCATACGGGAGTGGAATTCATGTTTATCAATAATATGGAGCAGTGCCAGTGGATCAGACAGAAATTCGAAACTCCAGGTATTATGAAGTTTTCTGCCCGAGAGAAGAGGACATTGCTGGCCAGGCTGGTTCGCTCAACACGGTAAATATTCTTAGTGTAATGTACTGTTTGTGTGATGTTTTTGTTTACTTATTAAAGACTAATTTTCTTGCTTAAACCACAATTTTTAAGGAAGCCCCAGGGGACACGGTGATGGTAAAAAATAAATAAATAAATAAATAAATGAGATGGGAGGAAGAATTATACATCAGTTAATTTTCTCTTGTAAAGCTTCTGCATTCCCTTTTCAGGGTTAACCGTCTGGTGCTATTTGACCAATTTTGACTGGAAATTTTTATCTTTATTTTTTATTTTATTTATTTTTTAACTAAAAGAAATAAAAATAACATGAAAGTAAATTTAGCTTGAAAAAAAAAACACATTTTAACTGTTTACGGTAAGAAAAGGGCATTTAATGAAATGGAAAACAAATGTTATCGAGGGGAAACTTTTGGAACTGCTCCCAGACCCGAACTGTATCATACTGAATTTTTCCAGATATCAACCTCAAATATGAAACAGCTTGTTTAGTAAACCACATATAGAAAAATCTCTCATAGCAAATTTAAAAATGATATATTGGCTGTTTTGTTTGTTTGTTTGTGCTTTTTTTAAATAAATTTTTTAGACTTTACAAACCTCACAAATTTAAAAATGATTCTAGATTTACCCTTAGTTCAAGTTGAAAATGTCATCTTTAGGTCTTTGCTAGATGCAGTAAATATAATTAATACCCCAAGATCTACAAAATAAATTCAAAATATAACTAAAATTTGAATGAACAGAAAAAATCATGCTTTCATTTTACTGAAGGAAAAAAATTAAGCACCAGTGGATTAAATCACAATTTGGCAACCCAAGGTTATTTAAGTACATTGTGGAACTGCATTTTGTTTTTCATATTCATTCATTCATTTTCTTTTTGGCTTAGTCCCTTTATTAATCAGGGGTCGCCACAGCGTAATGAACCGGCAACTTATCCAGCATATGTTTTACACAGCAGATGCCACCCAATCTCCAGCCCAACACTGGGAAACACCCATACACTTGTATTTACACACATACACTATGGCCAAATTACCTTATTCAGTTTACCTATACTGCATGTCTTTGGACTTGTGGGGGAATCCGGAGCACCCGGAAGAAACCCACATGAACACAGGGAGAACATGCAAACTCTACACAGAAATGCCAACTGACCCAGCCGGGGTCGAACCAGTGACCTTCTTGCTGTGAGGTGATCGTGCTACCCATTGCACCACTGTGACGTCCCTTTTTCATATCAACATAACAAATGAAAGTTTCCTAAATAATAATTTGTTAAAGTTGATTCATTATTCTAGGTTTGAGGACTTTCTTGCTCGCAAATGGTCTTCAGAGAAACGCTTTGGACTGGAAGGCTGTGAGGTTCTCATTCCTGCGCTGAAGATGATCATCGACAAGTCCAGTGAAGCCGGTATAGAAAGTGTAATTATGGGAATGCCTCACAGGTACGTCTAAAACCTGCACCATTCAATCTCACCCTGCTCTTATGAATTCACCCCAGCAATATTAACACAACCTCTGCTTCACACAGGGGCAGACTGAACGTTCTGGCCAACGTAGTTCGCAAGGATCTGGATCAAATATTCTGTCAGTTTGATCCCAAACTGGAGGCTGCAGATGAGGTGATTTAGTCTGAAGAGAGATGATTTTGGCAGCTCAAATACTTCATTCTCTTCATGGTGCTTTTTCTGATGTAAACTTTACACTTTAATCTACTCCAGGGCTCAGGAGATGTGAAATATCACTTGGGGATGTACCATGAACGGATAAACAGGGAAACGGATAAGAATATCACATTGTCGCTGATGGCTAACCCATCTCACCTTGAGGCCGTAGATCCTGTCGTTCAGGGCAAGACCAAAGCAGAGCAGTTTTACAGAGGAGACACTGAAGGAAGGAGGGTAGTACATTTATCTTCAGATTATCATTACATATGATCCACTGAAAAACATAACCACATGTTCCACTTTTATATGATGGCTCAGCATTTTGGAACGTAAAAACACATAAGCATGTTAGAAGAATACAAATTAGGTTGCATTTACACTGCGTGATTCAAGTGACTCAAATCCGATATTTTTCTCCCATGTGGCACAGATCGGATATGGCCCATGTACATGTAAGCAGGAAAAAATCACATAGATTCCGATTTATTAAAATCAGATTCAGTTGATTTGATTCATATGTGGAAATTTATCCGATACGAATCCTATCCATGCCCTCGTGTCTGCAGTGTAAGCAGGTAAATCGGATTTTCACATGTCAATGCGAGTCTCGCTTCATTATAAACTATAGCGAATGACGTCAACTATGACGATTTAATTTCCGGAACAGACTTCAGCAGTACCAAACCTTAAATCTCTCACATGAGGTCTAAAAAAGCTTTTATATTGTCATGTAGCAAAAGTATTTAAGCATGTTAACAAGAGAGAGAGGGAGCAATGTCCACCACGTAACCAATATAAACAAATATAAAACTATTGCATACTGTACATCACATGCATAAATCACTCCATGGACATTACATTAAAATGCATACTGGTTTAAAAAGACCTATATTAAAAGAAGATGGCCAAATTAGTACTTTTCTGTCATAAATTATAGTAAAACAACTAGTCAAAAAGAATTTAAAAAAAAACCAAAACCCTGCAAACAGATTAAATACAGGAACAGAAAAAAAGGGTGCACTTTTATTATCAGCTGTCAGTCAGCGCCTGCTCTTTTTTTTCTGATCATTGCATCTTTGCCGTGTGCTGTGTAAATGCAGACAATCGGATACGAGTCCCTTTTGAAAGACTATGTAAGCCTGTCATCACAAAAATTGGATACAGTCACAAAATTGGAATTGACCATTAAGATCTGCAGCGTAAGTGCAGCCTTCGACGTGCAAGATATTGGATACATACTGACGTTGGAATATTTTGTTTTTCTGTGACATGAACATAATTTCACTAGATGACTTAAAAAGCTTAATTTGGAAAGAAGGCATAATTTTGGATTGATTGGCGTGATTTTAAGGTAATGCATCTTCATCAAACAGAATAAATTCCAAGCATCTATAAATGCAATAGAGCTAAAATAAAATTAAACGAACAGTGCTTTGTGGTCTACATTCTGATTCAAAAATGTAATAATCAAATGTAAAATAATGGTGAGTGTAGATGTGTAATAAAGGTAGCTCAATGGTTAGCACTGTTGTCTCACAGCAAGAAGATCGCTGGCTCGAGTTCCAGCTAGGCCAGTTGGCATTTTCGTGTGGAGTTTTCATGTTCTCTCCATGTTTGTGCAAGTTTCCTCTGGGTGCTCCGGTTTCCCACAGTCCAATGACATGCACTATAAAATTGGCCTCAGGGTCTTGAGTGCAAATCCAAGAGTGTATAGGTGTTTCCCAGTACTGGGTTGTGTCTGGAAGGGCATTTAAAAACTTTGCTGCATCTCCCAATTCAGAATAAGAGTCCCACATACAGAGTAAGTTTAATATAAACTTTATTGTAATCTCAAATCATGCAATCTCAATTAATGATCCCACATGCAACAAATCAGTCTGTGTTTTGACTGCTGATCTCCTGATGATGTGGCAGCTCTTCAGGTACAGGTGACCTAAAGTGCATGCAAATCTTGAGGGCGTACCCCAGGAGTAATGCAACAGTCTGTGTTGTATTCTGATTGCCCTGCTTTTCACCTGTTTTACACTTGCGGAATTTACACGAGATTGAGAAAACAGGTTTGAGGCTCATGGTATTTTTCCATTCTATATTTGTCACTATTCCTAGGTATACCCAGATTTTCATTATAGGGCACCTTTAAAAACATATGTATATTATAAAAAGTTTTAAAAGAAAAACTTTCAAGCTTTTATGGCTAAACATTTCATTGACTCCACAGATCACATGTATTCTGAACTGTGGAGCCTAGTATATACAAATCCTGACTTGACATTTCATATTGATGCACACATTGCGATGCTGGTACTGAAGCAATATATTGTGCAGCTCTAATATAAACTAATAATATAAATGAATGAATTTGTTTTCCCTGCAGGTGATGTCCATTCTCATGCATGGTGATGCTGCGTTTGCCGGTCAGGGAGTCGTCTATGAAACCTTCCATCTCAGTGAACTGCCTTCATATACTACTTATGGAACCATCCATGTTGTTGTCAATAATCAGGTTAGCATCAAACATCAGATTTTCCTATTAGAGTCCTGTGGTCCAGCAGGACCTTAACCCCTGACCTTTAGCGTGTTGTAGATTGATGAGTGTTATCTGATGTTGCCAGATTGGATTCACAACCGATCCGCGAGTGGCACGGTCATCACCCTACCCAACAGATGTGGCTCGCGTGGTCAACGCACCCATCTTCCATGTCAACGCTGATGACCCAGAGGCTGTGATGTATGTGTGCAAGATTGCTGCGGAGTGGAGAACCACTTTTAACAAGGATGTGGTGATTGACCTGGTAAATTCTGTGAAGACACATCCTACATATCACTAAAAATTTCATTGAACGTGAAGATAAATCACTTGAAAACTGCTCCAGTGCTTGACTATAGATCCATTATCACGAGTTCAAGAATCATGTTTTCTCTTAAAACTTAGCAACTTCTGTACAATCTGTAAAAGGAACAATCTGTAAAAGTGTTGCAGGGTCTCAGTTAACAGATATTAAAATAAAAATATTTTATTTTGTTTAAAATATGATTTAACGGACACATTTTAAAATTATGATTTTAATGAACCCTTAACACACATACTGTCAGCATTTAACGGACAAACACCAAACACTGAATCACATTTAAAAAAAATTGGTCCCACTTTATATTGTTGCCTGAATTTCTAAGTATCTGCATTTAAATGAATCATTTGGTTCAATGCACTTATTATGTACAATCAGTTTTTCACACTATACTTAAATTCATTCATTTTCCTTCGGCTTTTCCCTTTATTCATCAGGGGTCGCTAGGGAACCGCCAACATATGTTTTACACAGCGGATTACATTTACATTGGAATTACAATTTTTTACGGTTGCCCTTCCAGCTGTAACCAAGTACTGGGAAACACCCACACACTCTCACAAATGCATATTCATACACTACGGCCATTTTACTTTATTCAGTTCACCTATACTGCATGACTGTGGGGGAAACTGGAGCACCCGGAGGAAATCATGCCAACATGGGGAGAACATGCAAACTCCACACAGAAATGCCTACTGACCCAGCTGGGACTTGAACCAGTGACCTCTTTCCAGTGAGGTGACAGTGCTAACCGCTGAGCCACCGTGTCGCTGCTGTACTTGAATATATATTTTTAATTATCTGCATGTAATTACATATGCAATTCATTTCTGGGATTACGTTTACACTGGGGACTCATCCCTTGCACCTAAAACCTTCCCTAAACACACCCATGCCACCAAACCTGTCCTTGTTCTACCTCAATAGCTCCAAATGTGTTGTGCAAAATATGAGCACAACATCTACACTCTATTTATTTTTTTGATGTTAGTACCTGGTATTTAAAGACAAGTGGGACCATTTTTTAATATGCTGTTTTTGTGACATTTAATGCTATTGAAAGCAATGCTACCTGAATATTTTTTACAGTCAAGTCAGCAATCAAATGTGAGGCCTTTCACAAATGATACATGCACTGATCATCATTTAGAAAGTAAATAAGTCATTGTTTTGCATTTATGATTACATGATTGTGCCAGAGCCTCACCATTAATTGTATCATAAATAGTAAATAGTTTGAAAATTTACCAGAAGATTTAAACTTTAAAAAATATTTTAACAAAACTTTAACTAAACAACTAACTGTTAACAATGTAAGGGCGCCACGGTGGCGTAGTGGGTAGCACGATCCCCTCACAGCTAGAAGGTCGCTGGTTCGAGCCTCGACTTGGTCAGTTGGCATTTCTGTGTGGTTTGCATGTTCTCCCCATGGTCGCGTGGGTTTCCTCTGGGTGCTCTGGTTTCCGCCACAAGTTCACAGACATGTGGTATAGGTGAATTGGGTAGGCTAAATTGTCCATAGTGTATGAGTGTGAATGAGTGTGTATGGATGTTTCCCAGAGATGGGTTGCAGCTGGAAGGACATCCGCTGCATAAAACATATGCTGGATAAGTTGGTGGTTCATTCCGCTGTGGCGACCCCATATTAATAAAGGGACTAAGCCGAAAAGAAAATGATTGAATGATGTTAACTATGTAGAAATGTGTGCAGATGCAATATCCACTTAAGTTGACAGTTTGTAATAGCATGCTGTTTAACAACAAAGAACTGCACTGTGAATTATATCCAGTCTAAAGAAGGTATAACAATTTATTTTAAGAAAGCACACATAATGAATTAAAAGTTAAATCATCATGTGTAAACTTCTCAGCTCTTTCAAGTGTTGTGCTTTTCAGTCTGGATCTCATTCTGTGTGCTACTAATAATCTCCGTTTGAACTGACTTATTTTTGGCTCTACACACCTCAGTTAATTAGATTTGTTTTTACTCAGCTGGAACACAAAAATCCTTCAAGTAAATTTTATTTAAGAGCAGAAATGGTAGATTAATGATACTGAATTTGTGAATCATCAATTACAATATATATGCAAATTAACATTATTAATGTGTTATGCTGTAGGTGTGTTACCGTCGGTTTGGACACAACGAAATGGATGAGCCCATGTTTACTCAACCATTAATGTACAAACAAATCCGCAAACAAGAACACGTGCTGAAAAAGTACGCCGACAAGCTCATCTCTGAGGGAGTTGTAACGCTGCAAGAGTTTGAGGTTTGTGTCTCACCCTATGGAAATTTCATTACCGCGTCATTATGCAACGTGAACATGTCCACCTGCTGTTGTTCCTCCCGCAGGTCATCCTAATTGACCTTTTAACTGATCCAAAGCATCTTTTCCACAGCTGTTGTTTGTTGTCCCGGCCTATTAGGAAGTGATGTTTCCTGCGACGCTTGTATATTGTTTCCTGACAATTGATGGAGGCTGTGTTCAGATGCTCAGCCAATGTCTTTTCGCTCTGGAAATGACACGTTTCATACTTCACCCGCTGACCCGAGCTCTCGTTCCCTGGGCTCAGCGCTCGCCACCCCTCCTCCTCCTCCTCCCGAGCAGCCGCAGATTTGTGTCGCTGTAGAAACCACAATCGTCGGACCAAACCATCCCTCCAGTGCGGATAGCTGACACCTTGTCTCGCCCGGCGACAGCTCGTTTTATTTACAACTGCATCCCTGTCACTCTTCACTCGCTGACATTCCTCAGGGGATTTCACTTAGAGAATAAATTGTGACTGGAATCTTGCTGTTTTCTCTACGCCGTAGCACATAGGTGCCATGAATCATTAATTAATAATTTGTCACAAATGTGTCATGTGTCTGGCTTTTTGATGAATATAGTGGATGGCGGGCTAGTGCTGTGTTCTGTGAATTGTTTTCAGGAGGAGGTTGCTAAATATGACAAGATCTGCGAGGAGGCGTACACCAGCTCCAAAGATGAGAAGATCCTGCACATCCGCCACTGGCTGGACTCTCCGTGGCCAGGTACATTTTGAGGACTTAATAGATGCTTCACTTTTCTGGGTTTGTATTTAGATCGGTTTTATCAGCGTTTTTGGACTCTGAAGGCTCTAGTTTTCTAGCATTTTTGAAAACTGAATTCATGTCCTAGGGCTTTTTTTGTACTAAAGTTATTCTTGATGTTTTTTAAAAAGTTTCACTTACAGAGTACAGACTACTCTGCTTATAAAATGCTACCCATCCTAAAGGATTTGCAAAAATGACAAGAAAATGGTCACACTTTATAATAGGGTTTCATTAGTTAATGTATTTACTAACATGAAATTAATTATGAATGATATACAGTGTCTACAGCATTTATTAATAATGATTAATTAATCATAAATCATTCCTAAGTCATCAATTCAACATTTACTAATGCATTATTTACATCCAAATTCATGCTTTTTAACATTAGTTAATGCACTGTGAGTTAACATGAACTTACAATAAACAACGTTATTTTCATTAACTAACATTAATAAACATTAACAAATACTGTAATAAATGTATTGTACATGTTAGTAAATGCATTAACTAAATGCACCAGTAAAAATTTAATATGCGTGCCAGACCAGTAGTAGCATGAATAGTAACTTTCATGAATAAAATGTTTTCCGTTTTAGTTGAAAAACTTGTTTTAATTTACAGATATTCATTCATGCACAACTTCAGCTTAATTAATTTTTACAGCTTGGTATAACTAATACAATGTATTTAAAATGTTTTTTTTTTACAAATGCCCATAAGATAAGTAAGTTTGCCAATTTTTTGTTTTGACAATCAGAAATGCACTCACTGGCCACTTTATATAAGGTACACCTATCCAACTGCTTGTTAGTGTAAATTTCTTATAAGCCAATCACATGGAAGCAACTCAATGCATTTAGGCATGTAGATATGGTCAAGACGGTCTGCTGCAGTTCAAACCGAGCATCAGAATGGGGAAGAAAGGTGATTTACAGTGTAAGTGACTTTGAATGTGGCACAGTTGATGGTGCCAGGCGGCTGGCCTGAGTATTTTAGAAACTGCTGATCTACTGGGATTTACTAGGGTTTACAGAGAATGGTCTGAAAAAGAGAAAATATCCAGTGAGTGGCAGTTCTGTGAGTGAAATGCCTTGTTGATGCCAGAGGTCAGATGAGAATGAGCAGACTGGTTCAAGCTGATAGAAAGGCAACAGTAACTCAAATGACCTCTCTTTACAACACATCTAACATTGAGATGGATGGGCTACAGCAGCAGAAAACCACAACGGGTTCCAGAACAGGACATTGAGGCTACAATTCGCACAGGCTCACCAAAATTGGACAATAGAAATTTGGAAAAACATTGCCTGGTCTGATGAGTCTTGATTTCTGCTGTGACATTTGAATGGTAGGGTCAGAATTTGGTGACAACAACATGAAACCATGAATTCATCCTGCCTTGTATTAACGGTTAAGGCTGGTGGTAGTAGTTTAATGGTGTTGGGGATATTTTCTTAGCACACTTTGGGCCCATTAGTGCTAATTTAGCATCCATCGTACAAACGCCACAGCCTACCTGAGTATTGTCGCTGACCATGCCCATCCCTTATGACCACAGTGTACCCAATCTTCTGATGACTACTTTCAGCAGGATAACACGCCATGTTATAAAGCGCGAATCATCTCAGACTGGTTTCGCCAACATGACAATGACTTCACTGTACTCAAATGGCCTCCATAGTCACTAGATCTCAATCTGAAATGGGAGATTTGTGTCATGGATGTGCAGCCAACATATCTGCAGCAACTGTGTGATGCTAAGGTGTACCTAATAAAGTGGCCAGATAGTTTATGTTGGTTTGCAAGTGTTTTATCTTATTTCAATGTCACATATACATTTTAAATCATTGAATGTCTGTTTGTTAATTTGCTTAGCCCCATGCTGGACCTCAGATCTATGGTTGAGAGTTACAGATTTAGTGCCAATAGATGCTGATATGTGCTCTGTTGTGTGTTTAAGACTTCTTCAAACCTGATGGAGAGCCAAAGAGCATGAGCTGCCCTTCCACTGGACTGAATGAGGAGGTGCTCAAGCACATTGGTGAAATAGCAAGTTCAGTCCCTCTAAAGGACTTTGCCATTCACAGTGGTGAGTTCAGGGATTTTTATAGGTAAGCATTTCATTCAGAGGTCGGTCTGTGACTGTAAAATTATAATCCAAATTATATAGGTGTGTATTAATTTAAGCTATAAATTAAAGGTTGGACCAGAGAAGAGCATATACCCTTAAAACAGCTATGTGGATGGGATTCCAGGTTATATTTCAATAATTTATAAACATCTTAAAATCATTGAAAATCTTGTTATATACATTTGGCTTAAATAATATTTAAAAAGGAGTTAAAAGGCAGAAGGGTGAGTAAATTTCAACAGATTTTTCTCTTTTGCTTTAACTATCACTTTAATTATTGTTGCCAAGTCCCAGAGTCCATTCCCAGCAGTCAGTTCATCAGCTAGATTATGTCTTATGTACTGTTAAGCCTTAACCACTGGGGACAAAACACTAGAAACTGACATCAAAGCATCGCAGGATGATGGTGGTAATGGTGTGGAACATCAGCAAAACTCTGACAGATGATTCCTGCCCTTCTGATATAGGAATGTCTCATTGCTCCAAACGGGGCCATAATTTCTTTCACTGAGCCGCGGACGCAGGGGAGCCATAGTGGATTGATGGAGTTGCACTATGGGACCATTACACTTAAAGAGCCGACTCCAATCTGGCAGCCTTAAATTCTGCTAAATCACCCTAACCACCATAGTCCTCCAGCTAAACTCGCTTTATTGCCTGCCTCTAAGCACAACTGCCTCAGAGCATCAAACCAAAACGACAGGCAAACGTATTTCCTTTATACAGACTGCAGCTTTATTCTAGTGGGGTATTGTCTGTGATAAAACAGGATACTCTGATTGGTTTGTTTTTTATGAGCATGAACTGTGGAAGGCATGTGAACACACAAGGCATTTTTAAAGCTTGGATTTATGATAACAAGTACAGTTTATATGCTTTTATGTTGACGGAATAAACAAGTGAATAAATATACATGGATGAGTTTTCTTGCTGTTAATTTGATCATATTAATTAATGGAAATTATATTTCATTAAATAATTTTTGATTGCGTTGGACTCTGATTTATTAAAAAAGTCTTTATTTTATGATCAGTCCCAGATGCTTAACATGTTTATATTTATATATACGTGAAGTACTTTAGTGTTTAATATCTATGACCATTATTAATAGATTTAACACTGTAAGTATTGTAGTTTTTATTATTTTTATTTGTTATATGTGATCTATTTTATTTTAAGTTTTAATTATATAACAATTATAAGAACTCAGTTGTTATTTTTGCTTAATTCTTTTAAAATTAATTTAATTAATTTAATTTTACTTATCTAACCCTGGTTGTGTGAATAAAAATGCAGTAAGCCAAATTTTGTTGGCTTGACAAAGTTTAACTTTTGGATTTTTAAAACCTCATTCATTTATTCATTTACTCCATCTTTAAAATGTTTTCTTTTCTGAATGTCAAATATCTTAGCAACTTCTCATGAATAATTATGCAATTTATCCTATAAGTCTATCAAAGGTGGATTTTGTAAGCCAACATCAAGTTGGATTAACTTTACTTTACTTTAGAAAAAGTAATTTATTTTCAATGGTTGACTCAACACAAGGCATAAGTATGTTAATTCGTATATATTCTGCATCTGTGTTATTTCAGGCTTATCACGTATCCTGCGAGGCCGAGCGGATATGATTGCAAAGCGCATGGCGGACTGGGCCCTGGCAGAGTACATGGCATTTGGCTCTCTGTTGAAGGACGGTATTCACGTGAGACTCAGTGGACAAGATGTAGAGAGAGGAACATTTAGGTGAGACAGTCATTACATTTCAATAGAAACCACTTTCAATACTGTATGTTTTTATTATTATTATTATTATTTGTCTTTTATGATTTATGGAGCAAAACGTAAAGAAGTTCAGCACATGCCATTAAAGAGATAGTTCAAAGTTAAAAATTACCTAATCATTTTTCACCCTTCACTTATTCAAACTTATTTAAGTTTTTTTTCCTTCTGTTGAACACAAGAGAAACAAACTATCCTGCACACTATCTGTATGAATATTTTATTATATAACACGTTTCATCAGACATATACACATAGAAAAAACAACATATTTAAAATTACTAGTCGGTGAACATCATCAATGCAAACAAATCACAGCGCGTAATACAAATAAGTATCTATGTACCGTTCAAAACCCACATTGTCTATCAAAACAAAGACAAAGAAATAATCATTAAAACAACAACAATAATAATAATAATAATATTCAAGTAATCACTTAATACCTGAATTTTTGAATACTTTGTAAAGTCACTATTCAGAAAAATGCTAGTATCATTGAAGCAATACCCACATTGCATACAATAATGCCCCCCCAATTTGAAAAATCACAAAACATCACATATCATAAAAAATACTTCTGTTAAACATTAAATAACATATTTAGGAAAATGCTGAGATTGACTTTCTTAGTATTTTTTTCTATGATGGAAGTTGTTAGGGTCCAGCAAATAGCATTCTTTAAAATTTCTATAAAATATATGTGTGTAATGTTTAAAACCACATGAGGGAAAGTAAATAATGAGGTAATTTTCATTTTTGGATGAACTATCCCTTTACATAATTAGTTCACTTTCCTGATTCGTTTTAACTGCAACTGGACTGAAGTAGTTTTAATTTACTAGAAGTTCATCAATGTTAAGATGCTTTGAAACAGTCTTCATTGTAAAAGCACTATATAAATTAAGATTAATTGAATTGTATTGTATTGAATTGCAAATGCTTTTATCCTGTCGCTAGTGCCAGATAAGCTTTTGTGAGCAGATAAGTTTTTTGGCTGTCAAAAAGTATCCTCATTGAAAATTCTGAAATTTTTCTTCAAAAACATTGTTTTTTAATTAAACAGGGTTCATACGGTCATGGAAAACCGGGAAAAGTCAGGGAATTTTGACATGGCATTTTCCAGGCCTGGAAAAGTTTTGGAAAAACAGAAAAACCAACAAAGTTTTGGAAAAGTCATGAAAAACGGAAATCTGTATACTTGAATATAGGTTATTTACTACTTTTCTGTGCTTGGCCAATCACATACTCTCGCATTATTAGTGCGGTGTAAGCATTATCTAAATCAATTTTACATAGATATAAAAATATATGACTATACTAGCAAACTAAATGTTTTACGATATGCTGTCATAAAGTTGAACATGCATTGTTTTTCTTTTACCATGCAAATGTAGACCTTTTAGAAGTTAAAATTTGTATAAACCCTGATTAAAGAAGGAAAGAAATAAACAACAGCCCTATAATTTTATTCTGAAGTTAACTAATCATTGAAGTTGCTTTTCATGAATCGGTCTTCAGCTGACTAGATTTTTTGCAACTAAAAATAGGCAAGTAAATATTCCCTACCTTATGGCTCCATTAAAACTCAGATGTCAGCTCATTGACAAATGACGTCAGCTTGTCGCACACAGACAGGCTCCACTGGGAGTGGCGGAGAGACACCCACATGGTGCCGTCACGGTACTGCTTCTGCAGGAAACCCGGTTTATGTCACCCAACAGTAGAATAGAGACACATACTCCCACGTCTGTTCATTTTCGTCCGGTGTGGAGATTTTGGCAGCTAGATTTGTTTGAAAACAGTCCACACAATAATGAAACTCTGAGCCATTCATCGCAACACAAATAGCATTATTTACTGATTCACTTTACAGTTTTTGACTCTACATTTTCTCTCAATGGGCTCCACCAGACAGTTTTATGCTTTGCTTGGAGCATAATGAAGGTAAAATGTGAGTGAAAGACGTCAGCAAAGTGGCTTGTGTGTGTTTGAGCCATTCTATCAAAGTAGATTGTCTGCTGGTGCATATATTCCCCTTTTTTTCTCCCCATGCAAAGGCTGAGGGAGTGAACATATTGGTGTGCTTCAGTCTGCTGGTTCTGCTTGTTACTCAGGGAGTTAATGGCTATGAGTAATTGATTCAGTCTACTGTGTTTGGGAATGCACCGAGTACTGTGCTCTGCTCCCTTGATTGATGAAAGCAACACCCAGCTGATGCACTGAGGAAACTGTTTACTCCCCTGATTCTCTGTGTTTCCAGAGCTAACCCACAGGGACAGGACACTTTAGCTTAAAGAGCCACTTTTGATTTACATTTGTGATTAAATGAGCGTGGCAGACAGACCCCAATTAGCCTGAACACATTCCTTGTGGTTGCATTCTCCATTTCACAACATTATCTAAGGGAGAAGACCTTATTTCTCAGACGCGAATTACCCGGGTTGTTAGGGTAATGCTGTATTCAAAGGTTATGTAATGCATTTGTACTCATTGTAAGTTGGGACGGCCTGCACTGGGCATCATTACTGTGATATTTAAAGGGCTTTAAAGATTGTCTAATCGCCCTGGGTTTGATGTCTGGTTTGAACATCGCATCAAAACGTATCACATCTCCTGTCTGCAGTCAACTACTGTTCATGATCTTTCACACTGATAGGACAGAAAGAGTTGGAGCGCCACTGTTTTAACATTTTGGGTTTGATGTTAGAGTTGAGGAAAAGATTCCTTAAAATTATATATATATATATATATATATATACTAGGGTTGTGCAAAATTCGATATGCTATATTATGCTAAATAAAGAGATTTTCAATATGTGATAAAATATTCTAGAAAATGATCAAATCGACATATATTTCATATTACTTCAAAAAAAGTATGACTACAGCATAGAGGTCTGCATTTCCGCGGCTGTACCATGGGAACCGTTGGACCCTACCAGACATGTGAAGTAGGAATAAATGTCCGAATAAAATGTGGTAGCGGTCTGTAACTCTGGTGTAATTAAAAAGGGAGCGGGCAAGCTATTAATATAGCATTTCCGAGTCCCACGTTATTTTGCAACAGAATATCTGTCATTTCCTCATTCTTATTAATCACTAATACAGCCAGTGCTTACGACTGTTACAGTGTAACAGTGCTTTCCAGTGCTTTCTGCACATGCTATTTTTTGCATCATCTGCATAACGGTCATCAGAGCGGTCTTTTCCAACATGGGGGAGGAAAGTGAAGATGCTCTGTCCTTCAGCTTGCATTAGAAAATGGTCATTTTACTGTTAGGAAACCCAAATCAGGCAAGTCTGATGTATGGGAGTCTTTTTCATGCATCATTGATAAAAAATTATGCTTTCAAATAAAATAAAAAAAATTGGAAATAAAAAATTACCCTTTACGTAATGTGATCATACCTCAAAGTTTTACCCTTTCGCAATCAAGACTGGAACCTCAGGTTTAAGGTGGCACTCATGTCTCGTCACAAAGGGGGGAAAAAAAATTAAGTTTAGCCTAAAATTCTGGCACAACCTACAGTTGTATTTGTTATCTCTCTCTTTTGGTATACTCAATTTAAATGTGAGATTTTGGAAACCAGATCTAAATTTAGTGGAAATAGTCAGGGCGGGTAGAAAATTACTCTAAGCGAACAGCAGGTAAACAAAGGCTGAATATATGGTGTGAGCGGTCAGGTGCGGAATAAAACCTTGCGGGAGCGTGACCAAAAAATTACTCCTGCGCAGACCTCTATTACAATGTCTGAAAGTGGAAAAAAAAAACATGTTTTACCATTTATTGCATAAAACAAGTGAGACCATTTAACAATGTAAACTAACAAAAAATCTGGATATAAAATAAATATCACCAACATGTTGCAGCAGAGGTATAGTTTTATCAACTTGAATACATCAAGAAAAACTAGGAGAAAAAAACTTGATAGAGTGAAGTCTCCTTGCTGTCTAATCATACAGTATTTCAGCATCTATACTGAAATTGTTACAGAGCTTTTTTTTGTGCATAAAACCAGCATGTCCACCTTGTCCACGATTTGTCATATGTGCCATTTCTCGTAAATCCACCAGAGGCCGCTGTAAATTTTTTTGCAAATATAAACATCCTTCTGGTGCACGTTCATGAGAAAAGTTGGTCGACTTGTCATTATGCATAATATATCAGCTTAAAATCGACTGACCCACACAACCTCTTTCCTAAACCCAACCAATAGTGTTTTTAAAAGAAAACTAGAAGAGATAGGCCATTGTGGTTGCATGCTTATACCACAATCTTGTGCTCGATTTTTTGGGGTTTTGTTTTACCTGGTTTCTGGAACTGTCCTATGCCGGAATCTCTCTCTTACATCTGGCACAGTTCATGTTGTGCTACCAAGTAAACCGGTAAGCAGTCAGTGGCATCGGCCTGTACAGTTTGTTTTCATACAAAATCCAGCAGTATGTACCCGAGAACACATATTTCTCGATTCTCAAAAATGTACATCAGTGCACATTTTCTCAATGAGCCTTTCTTGGCATTGATATATAATGACATTGTCTGATGTGTTGAAAAGTCTTTCACAGGGTGTGCAAGGGTGAGCTATAAAGATATATTTTGGATGAAATCACTCATTAAAGCACTTTCCAAATGCATTTTAAAATGTTTTGGGGGAAAAAACACCAAAGATGAATTGAATCAAAACATTTATTTATTTTTATTTATTGTGTTGTTTAAAAAAATATTTTAATTATAAGTTATTTCTGTGATAGCGAAGCTGAAATTTCAGCAGGAATTTTTTCAGTTTTTAGTGTAACAATCTTTTTGAAATTTTAATTCACTGATTTCAGTGATTTGGTTAAGGAATGTTAACTTAATGTAACACTAATGTTAAAACCTTTTTTGTTTTTCCATAGCTGCATTTATATAATACATTTTATGACTTGCTTTTTCCAGTCACCGTCACCATGTCCTGCATGATCAGGAAGTTGATAAGCGCTTCTGTGTCCCGATGAACCACTTGTGGCAGAACCAGGCTCTCTACACAGTGTGCAACAGCTCATTGTCTGAGTATGGGGTTTTAGGTAAGAAGCACCTCTGCTCAGTTTTCATCAGATACTGTATCAATCCAGAATTTGAAACATTCAAGATATTTGTTGTTTTTAATATCTGAAAAATTACCTCAAAAAAAGACCCTAACAAACTAATCCCAATATTCATGGACACATCATGTTTAAAGGCATATAGTATATAGTATATACACTATTAGGTACACCTGTCCAACTGCTTGTTAATGCAATTTTCTAATCAGCCAATCACATGGCAGCAACTCAATCATGTAGACAGGGTCATGGGGAAGGAAGGTGATTAAAGTGACTTTGAACGTGGCATGGTTTTTGGTGTCAGACGGGCGGGTCTGAGTATTTCAGAAACTGCTGATCTAGCAGTGTTTTCACCCACAACCATCTCAGTGTTTACAGAGAATGGTGCAAAAAACAGCGGCAGTTCTGTGGGCATAAATGCCTTGTTGATGCCAAAAGTAGGAGAGAGGAGAATGGCCAGACTGGTTCGAGCGGATACAGTAGAAAGGCATTAGTAATACATATAACCATTTGTTACAACTGAGGTATGCAGAAGAGCATCTCTGAACACACAACACGTCGAACCTTGAGGAGAAAGGGTTAGAGCAGCAGAAGACATTGCAACTCCTATTAGCTAAGAACAGGAAACTGAGGTTACAATTCGCACAGGCTCACCAAAATTGGACAATAGAAGATTGGAAAAACATTGCCTGGTCTGATGAGTCTTGATTTCTGCTGCGATATTCAGATGGTAGGGTCAGAATTTGGCTTCAACAACATGAAAGCATGGATCCATTCTGCCTTGTATTAACAGTTCAGGCTAGTGGTGGTGGTGGTGGTGATGGTGGTGTAATGGTGTGGGGGATATTTTCTTGGCACACTTTGGGACCATTAGTACCAATTAAGCATCATGTCAACGCCCCAGCTTACCTGAGTATTGTTGCTGACCTATTGTTGCTGTTGCTGAGTATTGTTGCTGAAATGCAACTATGTTGGTGAGCCTGTGCGAATACATAATACATATATTGGTTATATTATATGT